>CM060954.1:70876970-70924470 GCA_030765055.1 Mantis religiosa
ACGTGTTGTGTAGTAATATTTTTGTAGCTCTCGCTTTACGAGCTATTCAAAGGTTTTCCACAATGAAGGGGACTTGAGAGGTAATACACAGAAGAGTCCCAGTTGAGCGCCCTTAAGCATACATAAGGAAGAGCTCAAGGCATACATTTTGTCATGAAAAAATCCTCAATATATGGTATTATAATCAAAAGCATTGCTAGAATTCATGAGAGAATCAAAATTTTCCAAAGGTTTCTCCTTGTAAATGGTAGTTTGTAAATGACTTTGACATTTATATATCGTATGCTTGGAAGATGCTTAACTTGACTTCCAAATTCGGGATTTATTCTAACCTAATTTTTAATTATACTGCACACACACAGGAACGTTGTTCCGGTTTCTTGCTTTTGATTAAGGAGGCCTCCAAACATGTATTTCTAGAGAGAATACAATGCTTACTCTACTTGCAATAGGTAATTAAGGGAGAACCTGAACTCAAACTGGAGTGCTAACAGAAGCATTTTATTTCATACAATAATTCTAAATCACACAGGAAATGTTCGTTTTAAGACAGTCTGAGTAAAAGCATTAAGCCATTTTAGAAAAGGATACACGAGAGTGTGATTCTTTTAAAATCGCCTACTGATTTTTACTGTTTTTCGCAATTATGTAACGCAATACCGAAATATAAAGCCATAATACAGCATGCACTTCCTAAAACATTTTACTATCGCTGTCTGGTTTCATAATGCAGCTATTGCAAAGGGTTCTCTTGATTAAAACGAAGTTAATACGCATTCCGAAGAAATTTTGTACACTAAATTAATTAATGACTGAGGCCAGGGAAGGTTTTTTTTAAAGTATCAAGATTTCTTTCTGCATAATGTTCTCTTAAAATTATTGTACTAATAGGCTTTTCACTCTGTTTTCTTGGTCACGTGAGAGTTCCTCAAATATTACATTTAGTGCCTAACAACGGCCATACATTTACCGGAGCTCGTTAGGTTCTCGACGAACAGTGAATTCAAAATGTTATTTCTGCCTTTCCTGCATTGTTTATTCTCTCGCTTATTATGCGCTGCAAGACGCTCTCTCTTATTTACCTTGCATGAGGATATGTAAATAATATTAAATAAAGACACATTGCAACGTAGAATAACAGAGGTAATGTGTCATCTGGTCATTCAGAACTATTCTTTGCTCCATCTCTCTCGCTCTCTTTATCTCTCGTTCGTTTTTGTGGATAATTGTGTTTAGCATTATTGCTAAAATGCATAAAATGTTGGATAAATCCACATCACGTTCTTGTCCACATCTGTAGCACTGTTGCATTGGTCTGCCTCATATTCAAGGGGCCCCAAGTTTGAATCTTGTTCAGGATTATCGTTTTCCTGGGGTTTTCCCTATCCGGAATGTTAGATAACTAAGATTTCCGAGTCTGGGCTAATTTTAACACAACTTCTCCCATTTTACTTATCGTAAAGTATGACTTAAGTTGAAGAATTATTTTTTAAGGTCATACACTTCTTTTAATATATATTCATTGTCTGTAATGTCAGAAAGACGAATATCCTATTTATTTAGTGAAAAAATTTATTTTCGGATTACTAAGGTATGAAATTCTGCTGCAGAAGGAAACCATCATACACAAAATAAAATATTATATATACCAAATTAGAAATTTATTGCATTAGTGGAATATCCTATCCAACATATCAACTATAAATTATCATTATCACAAAACCCGGTGTTAGCATTTGAGGCCTGTGGCTCAGATATATATATATATATATATGGATCATACTTTAGTTATAATTATGTATACCTGATCGTGGCAAGTTCTCTTGTAAATGGCTCCTTGTGTTCTTATCCAAAAGATAATTGCCATTTTTCTGATTGTATTTCTTGCTTATCTTTCTACAATATGGATTGTTTTATTGGGTTGGTAATCAAACAAATGTAACAACCAAGGACGACACATATACTATACGGTACGTATTTTTGGTTGCCTTTGTTGATGCCACGTAGGCAATGGATTTACTTTAAACGTTACTGGGCTGTGGAAGGAAAGAGCCAGTTTATGCTCCGTCGCTGAACGAGCTGCGTACTCTATAATCCAGTACAAGTGAAAACCTCACAGCTAATTTGGACAAAATGTTGTCTCTAGTAATAATCAAAGTTGCCTTTTTTGGTGCGCACCATTTTCTTAAGATGAATTGAAGCACTTCTGAAAGATATCGCAGTATTAAATGTTGCTTTATTTCCGAAAAGAGGCTTTTTGTCACGCATCTCTTTCCCTTTTTTGAGACCTTTGTTCCTTTTTCTCCCAAACATGCCCATAATCGCACTTATCCATGTTTTCTTTCCAGTTTCATTCTATTTTATTCTATACCATTTCTAATCAACCTAAAATATGTAACTTCGAATAAACCTCTCCTTAGCCTGCTGAAAAAACAAATAGTAAACTTACCTCTTTGAGTAAACGGCTCATGGAACTTGAAAAAGCACCAGTAACAAAGAAAAATTATTCGCATATGACAAATACCCTTTCTTTCACAAAAGCGGCCCACCATAATGCACGTTTTGTGTTTATCATTCTATCCTTTGGCTTTCACCAGAATCGCTAGCCTGCTATTCTTGAATGCGAGCTTTGGTACTGTCGCAGACGTCATCCGTTCGCGTGGAGGGGAAGGCTAAGAGACGGCTGTAACCACCGGCAGTAGTTTCGACAATTGAGCTTAGATTCTGCTCGAAACTACTAGCAGTCTCTACGTCTCCAGATCCAGCAAGAGTGACACCATTCTGATAATGGTCGCAGTTTGTGAGCAGCAAGTGAGTCATATTTTAATGCAATTTTTAATGCAATTGGAGATGCTTTAAAGTTAAATAAAGCTCGTGGTTTAGTCCTTTGTCACATTACTGAGCCAGTTACTACTTAATATTACCGTATGAAAGGTATCCAGTGGCGATTTAATATTCTGGCTTAGGAATTCAAACAAGTTTTCAAAGACACTGATGGAACTGTTATGCGACACTCAACTTGCGATTAAGATAGTTTTGTAAAAGTATTTTAACAAGAGGGCATCAAACTATATATTTCCAGCACTAAGCTCAGAGGAATAAAACTCTTCGAACAAACTGCGGCAACCTCTACTAGGAAATGTGATCTTAAACCAGAAATTTGAAGGAAATCAATATATGTTAATATGATGCTGAGCAAGATGAAACATGCAGTTCTCAGGGGATTATCTCAAAAACACAAAGATATTAATGTCAGATGAGAGTACCTTATAAATACCCTAAGGACCTATTTCCCAATAAACCATAAAAACTAATCCTCCCAACAAACTAAATGTTCAAAGGTGAGATCAAGTGATTTAGCGGGCTTTACGACTGGGCCCTCGCAAGCAATTCAGCTTTATAGATATGTTCTATGTAAATGATACCTCACAATCAGTGACCAGTGTGGTGGAGATCCATCCTGCTGGAATCATGTGCCTGTTGTTTTCACTAGTGGTACATATTCGAGTAGCAGTGCCAGTTCTTTTGCAGAAATACAAAGTAATATGGCCCTGTGAGGTTATTTAAAATAACTTGTCAAATTAGCTGATAGTCTAATAATCCTCACCAGACACTGATGCTAATTGTACTTGTAATGCAGGTTTTCTCATCCAATGATGATTGTCTACACTCCAGTAGTGCATTTTATGGCAGTTAGTGGTACCCTTATGGTGGAATTAGCTACCTCAATGGGGAAAAGTTTTGCAAAAATTTCTGAACCTATTTGCTCTTGCTGCTGTAGCCACTGTGTTGTATGTGTCCGTGGGAAAGGAGATTTATCCCTTTAAGCTGCCGTGGTGTGAGCGCTGAGGACGTTCAGCACTGGTGGTACTTCTAACGTTATTAGAAATATGTCGGGTCAAACTTTTCGAGCCCCTTCCAAAAGGGAGTTGTTGGGTTGGTTTCCGAAACCCATGGGTATTGGGAACGTCTGCCTGGTACGCTAGTAGACGGACTTGTGAGACGCCTCAAGGTCTCCAGGACTAACCTGGAGAGCTAGTAACATGGTCTGCTAAATCACTGGTGGCCCGACCGAGGTTATCGGTAGTCTTCCCAGATGGGTTGCCGCGCGTAAGTGGCGTAAACCACATCCACCCTTTAATGGTGGGGAGGCGGATTTGTGACCTAGGTAGCTCCTCTGGAAAACTCCGCAGAGTTCGCGTGCGGCTCCCTTGTTTTAAGCGGAGGATCTCGGTCCCCAGGTAGATCCCTGATCACAAAGTGTAGCCACTGTGCATATATCACTCTCCCATAAAAGTTACGACCGCAAGGACCTGCTGTATTTGAGATAGTACGGATGATATTTATTACGGTGAAGTATGCCCATCATTGAGGACTGACACGTACAAATCTTGTGCTGGGCCCTTAAGCTGGTGGATTGTTTTTATTACGTTTCGAACAACTTCTTCATTGCCCCCTAGGTTATTGGAATATAGTGAGCAGACAGTGTTCTTCCAAATGATCTTGTTTCAGAAGGCGTCTTTCAACCCTTTGAAAAGTGTTTCTCCTGAAGCCGTTCTTCATTCAGGCCCTTTGCTGCCATATCATTTCACGTTGTTTCTCCATTGATTAAAAGTAGGCCAACATATTCATAGTTTGTATACATTATGACAGCAGTGGTGTCTTATGGAAAAGTTTAAAATACTTTGTAGATAATGGTAAACTTATTGAAATCATAGATTGACAAAGTGGGAATAAATAGTTAAAGCCACTTTGCCTTTGTGAATGGGTGAAGGCGGAGTGGTATTATGTTGCCGGATAATAATTGTATATACATTGATTTTGACGCCCAGGAAACGCAACTGAAGTGTAGAAGGATGTTTACGTCCTGGTGAGTTGGTGTTCTTATAGCCAGGAGCGTGTAATTCAACAGGTGACAGCAGAATAGTGGCGTGCTTCTCCATCAGGTCTCTTAATGGCGGCGGTGCCAGGATTCCTTTTATAGGACAGGAAAAGAGATGAGTAGAGCTCTAAACATCAAATTCTTACGGTTTTATTTGGTTATCGAAAATTCAACATTTTCACAATGCAGTGCAAAATGAACAGGATCAAACCATTACGTAAAATTAGACCATAATTTAAACAACCTAGCTTCTACATGTGGTTGTTCAATATAAACAGCCACGTTTAAAAATTTTCTAATCCCAAGTTGGTGCTCTAAACAATTTGTTTTATCATATCACAGGTGTGCATAAAGAAGTGTGGTTGCTAAACCTAGTGAATGTATGCTCTAAATTATACTCTCTTTCAGCACATACTATCAGCTCTATATGTGTTTCAAATGGGAAGGTGTTTGTCCTTGAGTGCTACTAGGTGAGCAACCAATTGGAGTTCTGCGGCGTTGTCGTATTGCATTCCCCCTAAGTACTCTGTGAGGAGCTCCAACCTAATGAATCTGTATGAATATTGGTGCTAAGACAAATATTCAGATTTTGCCAAAACTGATCCACGTGGAAGGTAGAGAGTAATGTATCTAATATAACCATGAAAACAGCATATTTTTGAGCTCAAATAGTTTCTCTAATACAAATAAATAAACCACTATTACCTGTATTATAACAATAAATCACGACGTAAGCACTGTATGAATATCATTATTGGTTGGCATGTATGCGTGTACGTTTATTTGTAATTACTCAGAACTGGAATGTAAATATTTGACATGATAAAAGAATTACTTTGAATAAGCCAATTCAAGCGAGGGGAAAAAATAAATTTCCTGCTGCCCTGGCAGAACGTCTCTGTCACATTATATCTTTTTTTATGAATGGTTCGTAATCTCTGTTTACTCTAGAGAGTTCAAAGTGGTTGGTGTGTATGTATGTACATATACTTTTAGTTACTCAGAACTTAAATTTAAACTACTGACATGACGCATAAAAGAATTACTGTGTATAAGTAAAGGTGTTAAATTCGAGAAAGAGCATACACTTCATTTCCTGTTGTTGTTTTTTGTTGGACCGTTGCTCTTTTTTGAAACAAGAATGTCCAGTAATGGAAGAGTTCCATCCTTCTCCACTTCCATGGTAAACTGTATTTGAGGTCGAAGGCTGTTGAGATGCGCAAGTAAGCTAGGCAAAACATGTGGCCAAATTACAAAAGTGTCGTCCACGTATCTATAGAAACGAGATGGTTTAAGAAGAGCTGTGGCAAGTATTTCATGTTCTAGGTATTTCATATAGAAATTAGCTATAGCTTGTAACAAAGGGGAGCCCATTGCTATTTCGTCTACTTGTTCAAAGAAAGTACCACCAAACAATAAGAAGTGGACGTCAGGGTATGTCGGAAGAATTCTATGATATCAGCCGGAAAATGCTCCTTCAGGAGTTGGATGGCTGCTTGAAGTGGTACTCTTGTAAACAGAGAACCCACGTTGAAGCTGACAAGAAGATCAGAAGGGGCAATGGTAATGGTCCTAAGTGTATGTACAAACTGTATGGAATTACACACATGATGTGGGCAATCCCCTAGCAGAGGTTGTAATAGATCAGCCAGGTGACGTGCCAGCCGATATGTAGGGCTGCTCCTGGCGTCCACAATGGGGCGTAAAATGACGTTCGGTTTGTGGATCTTCGGAAGTCCATACATTCTAGGAGGCCTGGAACCCGACGGTGATACCGCCTTCTTAATTTCTGAAGTAAGGCAGGATCTTTTAATAAGTTTTACAGTCCAACGTTCGATGGAAGAGGTAGGATTCTTAACGAAAATCCTGTAGGCCGGATCATCTATGAGCTGCTTCATTTTCTCTAACGATTTTTATAACGCTGATGATGGGAGAGATACACACTCCCGAAACGTTGATCTCTAATCATCTTTATACCTGGCTGGCTGCCCGAGAAGAAAGTGAGCGAATTCGTCGCTAGGAAAGCTTCAGATCTTAAAGCTCTAATTATAATGACACTCTAATTTCAAGCGTTAAGTGAACATCTGAAATGGTTATAATTAATACTTTTATTATGTAGTGGCTATTAATACATCTTGAATACGTTAGTTTAGTTACTGAATTAGGCACTGGTCTATTCAAACCAAGCCGTTAGTTCGAATCTTGCACAGACTAATGAATTTTAAGTGCGCTTAAAGCGACAGTTTGAACTGGCATGCAAAAGAATTCATGCGGGGCGAAATTCCGTTACACTGGTGGCACTAAGTGACCAGTACTGCAGCGCGACTCATCATAGCGCTGCTAAGATTTTAGAAACATGAAACATTTTAACATAGCTGGTTGAAGTGTACCACATTTCGTTAAGAAGTCGCAAGTCAACAGGTATGTAGATGTGCATTAAGGAAAGCTAGCAAGTGAGCAACAAACAGGCGCAATCTGAGGGACGAAATGCTGATGCTCGAGGCCTGTAAACAAACCATCCGCATTCATTGGACAAATTGCCTCTTTGAAGTGCGTTGTGACTGAGCTCGTCTCTGTAATGGAATTACATTAAGAGAACAAGAGGGTCACCACAATGCTAAACCATCGGCTTTAACTCCGGTTATTATTTTACGGAACATGGATATCAGAAGAAAGGAAGTATCATTATTATATTCATTTTAATAAGAGAAGAATAAAATATGAGAGTTAAGCCACAAAGCATACACAAGATCTGATTTCACAAAAATACAGAAAAGCACATAATTTATGGTGAAGCACAGAATTTATGTCAAATACATGTTTTGTGGAGTTAAACATTCCTAAAACATACATTGTTAGTAGCTTTAACTTTAAATTACTTACCTTTACCCTCTGTCTATTATTTTATTATTGTGTTTAAATAGTAAACAGAATTTAAAAGGATCAAATGGTGATTAAATCTTAAAATATATCACTATCACTCAAAGGCTGCCGTATTCCATATTCTCCTTGCACTTACCAGGAGATCTACAAATTCATTCGTTCAACATGAATTACATAGGAGTTTTTGGAACAATACTTTTGAAGAAGAGCTAGCTCCCTAAATGGCGTGCCAATCAGCGCTTAAACTGTCTGATCCTAAGACTCAGGATTCGATTATCTTCAAATTGGTATTCCCCAATGAGCGGAGCATACTCAATGAAGAAATTCAGGAGTGTATCTGAGTACGTTTTATACAATAGGAAAGTGCAGTGAAAGTACCAGAAGAAAACTGAAGTACCAACAGTTGATAGAGAAATCATTCTTTTTCATCCTAAAATGTAATCTGAATAGATCTTTTTTTAATTGCTAAAATAACTAAAACTAAGTTTTACTAATAATTTAGACTTCAGTGTAAGTTTCTGAATAAATAAATACATAAATACGCTAATTAAGTAATCAAAATAGCAATCTTTTACAAAAAGGAGTCGGGGTGTGTTGTCTGTCATTGTTTTATGTAGTATTTGTGCGTATGTGCGTGCGTGTGGGTGTTGTGTGGGTGTTGTGAGAGACAGAGAGAGAGAGAGAGAGAGAGAGAGAGAGAGCGAGAGAGAGTGTGTGTGTGTGGAAGACAGATTAAGTGAGTGCACTCTATGAACCACATAACAACATATCAAGATGGTAATTTAGTTGCCACTTTCATAGCTGCTATACGAGATATTTTAGGCAATTTCAATCCCTATTACATAACAAATGTTTTAATTTTGATTTCTCAAAATGGATCTAATTAGTTTAATTACGGAATTTTAAAGATGATCGTACAAAACTTGAAGTACATATACATATTGCGTAGTCTACAAAGAACAAATTCCTTTGATTTTAAGTATGTTAGAGTAGCTACAAAATAAGAATGAAGATGGCTTGAGCCAATACGGTTATCCTATCGTCTTGGTGTTGCCAGTTCCAAGGCAAGCGGGCGAGAGAGATGTAGGATATATCTGTATTTATCTCAACCTAGCAAGTATCATACAGATGCTGAGATGTACAGTGATACAGTGCTGACAGACAAGTTCGCTTAATATTGCAGCATGTGTGTGAGAACATACACAACTATCATAGCACAATCTGTTTTACAAGTTGTCACCCGTTTCCATTTCTGGTCTTAACAGGACTATCTGAAGACCAGCAGCTTACATTTTAAGTATTTCTCTCAGTACTTCACGAATCTGGAAAGGATAAATAATATTCGCCGCTAAGGGGGAACTCAGATACTCCAGCTTAAAACGAGGCCGAGATTATCGCTTCTGAACGCCTGCATGTTAATCATCAGATCACAGAGTGCAAATTAGTTTTTCAAACAAAGGATATCTGAAAGAGTAAGCACAGTAATTAATGAATATAAAATGGTAATTTTGGAAAATATTTGCGCATAAGAAAAATTATTTTCCAGTTTTTAGATACAGAGCTTTACATTAATTTTAGTTGTGCTTGGTAATCATGAGTGGTGGCGAATGTGAAGATTTCCCTGAAATCTGTGTGTTCCTTTTATTGTTCCATTTATTTTTACTTTCTTATTTTATTTATTGTTCCATGCCTTTAATTCCAGTGGTGATATAGGCGGCCATTCTTCTTTGGAACTATCGAAGGTGTTAAATCGTATTCGCTTGGTTTTAATCATTAGATCAAACACGTATTGTCACTCTCATTCATACTTCCAACTCTGGGGAAGATGGGGAATTATCTTGGTCGGAGAAAAGTCCCCACCCCCACGGCTGGGAACGAAACCGGGATCCCTATCACGGCAGGCAGCTGTGCTATTTTGTTTGTTCAGAAGTAACATTCTGTAAAACTGCGCATTAAAGTTATTAACAGGTTCCGGTGTTTTAAGAATAAAAGGAGTGTGACGGACTAGACTTATCCTCACTTTCTTTTCGGGCAGCAAGCCTGGTGAAAAGATGATTAGATATCAACATTTCGGGAGTGTGCATCTCTCCCATCATCAGGATATTTATAAAATGTTATAACCACAAATGAAATGCTGGATATAACACAACTAAAAACAAAGACAAAACACTATCAAAATTCGTATTACTCTACAAGAATGTCCAGGAATGGAAGAGTTCCATCCCTCTCCAATTCCATGGTAAACTGTATTTGAGGTCGAAGGCTATTGTGATGTGCAAGAAAGCTAGGCAAAATATCAGATCCATGTGGCCAAATCACAAAAGTGTCGTCCACTTTTCGTCCTGTTTCAAAAAACAGCAACGGTACATTGGGGCATGTTCTATATCGCAAGTCTACACACACCGATCTCTATTTGACCGCACATATTTTCCATAATAAGTCTCAACAACTGGGAGTTCTCAATACAATGGCCCACAGAGCTTTGTCTATCTCTGATCCCAACCACGTAAAACAAGAGTTACATCACCTGAGTCTCACTTTCCGTCAAAACGGCTACTCCGAATATGGCGTTGAAGCCTCCATCACCAAAGCTAGGAAAGGGAAACCTGTAATACAGTAAGCGTCAGATAAACCTACCGCTACAGCCTGCATCCCGTTTACGGGCAATCTATCCGGCAGAATCAGCAGAATTCTCGCCAAATACAACATCAGGACCATCCACAAGACACCTCCGCAGAATAAGCATCTGTTGAGACTAGTGAAAGACAAGAGACACGAGACAAAGAGATGAACATCTTGGCAAAATGAAACAGTTACTGGGGTGAAGAATTAAGGAGGCTTTAGCGATTTCCTCTGAAAGGAGCACGCTTAATCGTGATGCTGTATGTCAATTCAACTCCTCTTGGAAACTGGCCTTAAAATGGAAATCCGTCGAATTAAGAAGCAAAGATCAATACAGCTTGATAATCAAGTTAAGTAGTTACATTTCTTTGACACAATTTTCTATACTCACGCCATCTCCTGACCTGGCATTTAATTTACTGAAAACAGTCTTTTGTTCAGTAATGCGAATTTTGATAATATTTTGTATTTGTTTATATTTATCTTATATCCAGTGTTTCATTTGTGGTTATAACATTTTATAAATATCCTGATGATGGGAGAGATGCACACTCCCGAAACGTTGATATCTAATCGTCTTTTCACCTGGCTTGTTGCCCGAGAATAAAGTGAGCGTATTCGTCGCCAGGAAAGCTTCAGGTCTTATGGACTAGAATTATGTTTGATTCCTAAAAGAAAAATTACAAGCAACACTGGAGAGCAAAGAGAAAAGAATGTAACAAAGATCAATAGGTTTGTTAGGACTCGCCCGTTGTTCACCCTTGCAACTGTTTATGGATGTGCACGATTGATCTCAAAATCTGAAACAATAAAGTAAGAACCCTTGTTTCTCTTTCTTTGCTCAACAATTTTGCTATTAAAGACTGGAAACAGGTGTACGAAGGAACCACTTGTAAGTTAATTCAATTTACATTGATCCAATACAAGTTAAAGTAGTAGTTGAATGTTTCAGTGAGGTTCTCATAAATTATGTTAGGTACTCACAGTTGCATTAGAAACCAAGTCTCACATTGAATTATACCTTTTATTCTAAGTTGAAATGTCTTGTAAAGGCATTGTAGCGTTCAGTAACATCTTTTCAAACAGGAATGCCAAACAAAGTTCATTTGGCCTTAGGATGTACTTTTATCTTTAGGGCCACGCCGTGGCTCAGTGGTTAGACCGCTTGGCTCTCACCAAGGCGGCCCGGGTTCGATCCCAGGCGACCGCAAAGTGAGATTTGTGGTGGACAACACGGCGTTGGGGCGGGTTTTCTCCGGGTCCTCCGGTTTCCCCCGCCATCTCATTCCACCGGTGCTCCATCTTCATCTCATGCATCATCAGTGTCATCGCCTGCGGTGCCGTATGTAGTAAAAGCGGGCGTTAAACACTACACATTTCATTTTATCTTTAGTTTAAGTAGCACGGTACTGTAGTACAGATCACATACGGTTTATCTGGATGGTCATTCACATAATAGCGTTAACATAATAGCGTTAACAATGTAACGTAACAAATGTCACAGCGCTAACCAAGCTGTTAAATTTCTTGCATTTCACCAACCTGTTTATTGATAATGTTAACAAACGTGTTAACGCCAATAAACGTGTAAATATTACAGCTATAGAGGGCTATGGATGAGTCGTATTATTTTCTGAACGGACTGCGATGCGCTTTTGTTTTGATTTTCGTCTGTACACAGCTAAAAATGGCGGATAAACAAAAGCCGCGAAACAAATTTCTCATCAATGGAGAAAGAATTGTTAGTTGAATTGGTGACGAAGTATAATGATGTCGTGGAAAAAAGGGGACGGATGTGGTGGATGTAAAAGAGAAAGATGTCACGGGGAAAAAAATTGGAAACGAATTTAATTCAACTGTATGTCATTACTACAAACCCGTAACATCTTCAGTATTACCTAAATTTAAAACGAGGTGCGAATAAGTACATGTGACGAGTGACTTGAACGCTTCAAGACGGGAGGTGGACATTGTATTACTCACATAATTCAGTGAATTATAAAATCGCAAATTTATTAATACTTGAAACAAAGGTGAGATCGGCACATTCCTTTCGATGCATTTTCTAACCTCTCTTGTACTTCCGCAGTAACCTTCATAGCAACTTGTTTCGACAGTCTGTACCTATAGAAAATTTCCTTTTGATAGCTCCTCAAGATAATGTCTCCTCATAGACCGTACTCTGTTAGGAATGCCATTTAGACGATCTTAAATATAGCAAATCGACGACAACAGCTGCGCTCATGCCCGCCATATTTAGTATTTACAATTGTTAAGGACCTAACAACAGAAATATGACTTGTTAGTTTAACAAGAGAATTAACACGAGTGTTAAGCTAACACTTATTGGTGAAATAAAATTTTTGTTATAACTATTATTAAAACCGTGTTAAGTCTTAACATCTGTTGATGAAATCGGGCATAAGAGAAGTTATACCTATATAATTCACGTTCAGTAATAAAGATTATGTAACAAACGTATAAGTGAAAAATGGTTGCCGAACAGTTACCTGAACTCAAGTTTAATTACAAACCTCTCCATTGCTGTTCATTAAAATGAATGTAAGAAATATATCTATATTCATGATGTTAGAGGGGTAAATGCAGATACTTGTTCAACGCTACATTATTATTTACTTCATATACAAACTACTGATTTTACATAAAAATGTTACTTAGTATCTCCAAAGCACACATGATATACCCAAGCCGTATGTGCTTTATTTCCCCAAGTGTGTTGGGCAGGTTGTTGTGATGGGTAAATCACAGAGAGCAAATCTAGCGATAACGAATATGAAGGTCGTTTCATGAAACCGTAAAATTTTGGGGAGTTACAGTTTTTCCGAATCCAAATGTTCATTAACTGTGATATCTAGAACGCTCACCCTTACAGAAAAAGAAATTAGAATGGAAGTCTAATTTAACTGTACATTGTAACTAAGTTCGAATACAACTAATCACTTCTGGTCTTGACAGTTACATGGAGCCTTACATCACCCGATTTGAGTTCCCTTACACTTGTAATTGAAGTGAAAAATAAATTATTTATTGTTTTGAGACACCCAAGATACTACGGAATCTTCCGTTAGCCCTAGACGCCCTCCTTTCCGCCCAATGAATGGAATCCCTCACTACACTAAATAAATGAAAAAATCCCTGACCCTAAATAATAAATATATATTGGAAAAACACATTACATGGTTCTCATTGATGAATAAACAAATATATAAAATAAAATTAAAAATAGAACGTAAAGAAAAAAAAAAAAAAAAGAAAAAGGATACATTATGTAAGGTTAATGATCCCATACTACTTGGACTTTAAGTTGGGTACAGTGTGTGAACGTGTGGTGTACACTGACAGGTGTTCATTCGGGGCGCAGTTATGAGCGTGCCGGTAGTTAGCTTTGTGATGTTAGAAGAGATAAGCAATACAGTGATGTAGGTGCTTATAGAAATACCAATTAATACAGTTTTAGTGTAACCTAACTATACTCTCAGTACCACTTTACTAATTAATCCAATTTAATTCACTGTCACTCTGCTTAAGTTCTTACGGTCGCTTCATTAATGCAATCGACTTCAATTTTTCCCGTCACTTCACTTTTCTGCGCGACTTAGCAACGTAATAAAATGCGCCGTGGAAGCCCCTTGTTCCTTCTACTTCACTGTTTGGGGAAACGAACACAATCCCTAATTCCTCACAGCACCGAAACTTATTGTATTTTACAGATATGTTAGTGTCCCGCACAAAAAATAAATACATAAATAAATAAAACATTCTCTAATCACCCATGCAACAGAATGCTTGCATGTTATATCAGCTGAAGTTTTCCCCAGAGTTCTAAAATGTTCGAGGGGTGGTGAGAAAGGAACCTGTAGAAGATATTGGTTATCTCTCGATAACATATCTGATGTTTAAACTGGGCAATAACATTACCTATTTCTTCTTTTTATCCCAAGATTGGACATCCTTTTCATACCGGAACACAGAACAGCGTATCTTATATGTCTGTATGTGTTCTAAATGTGTTTGTTGAAAATGCATAATAATAAGGTAATGTACCAATGACCATAACCTTCTATCTAAGCTACAGAATATGGTCGATATTTCAGCTTAATTTATCGCCCAATCTGCTCCACTTTAACGCCATTTCTGATTAATGTTAAGACTGGCCTCTACCAAATAAAAATGATTAAAACACAAATCAACCCTAAAAATATATAATTATTTTGGATATAGATAATGAAGAAAATTATAAATTTATGATAAACTAAGGCAAGGAATCGCTTAAGCCGTAATACCTCCCTAAAGTTAGTGAAAATATACGTTTTAGAGTCATACGTATACCACTAAATAACTGCATGTACTGAAATTGTAAGCAAACCCTGTATTGGGTTACATAATTACTTTAGGAGTTCGTGTCCTTCTATTCCAAGATTTGAATAAAACGAAAACAAAGCCTTATTTGATTTATTTCTGAATGAAATATGTGCATATAATTCTATATTTCAAAATATAGGTACATGCCGGTTTTTAACCTTGCAAGTATATAAACACACCTTTACTATTATATATGTATAGATGATACAACGCGCACTGCAATCTGTTTAGATGGATTATGGGTACTACTGAAGGCTACAGGAGCAGACACATGGTCACAGACGTGCGCGGAGGTTCCTAATTGTTCCACGATGTCCCTTTGCTGGAGTATGGTAATGTCACCCAATTAGCGGAAGGTATGACGGCACAGCTGTGTGGGGAAACCGGAGGGAGCGGAGCTACGCCTCCCATTAGTCTCTGTCACTAACTGAAGGGTGGTTAAAGGAATGTCACCCGTCCCTGGACGTTTCTCTCCCCTTCTTCTATCATCTGGAATATTCGCCTGGATACCAGAGACGCCGAGAATACGACGAGATGCTTATAAAAAGGGTTTCAGAGAGACAGACAGTTAGTGTTAGTGTGTACGTGCATCGGAACGGTAACGGACGAACTGGTGAATCGTAATTGTGTGCATTACGTAATTTTGTGTAATTGGCAAGTATTTAACTGTAAGTCGGTGGAAATAAAGAACATTTTTGAGTGGTGACATTGGACTTTTCATTTCACGAACCCACAAAGTCACACTGGTGTCAGGAAGCGGGAAAACATCACCGAACATTACAACCATGGACGCGGCATTGGAAAAGATTTTGGAGAAAATGATGGAAATGAAGACGGCCAACGACAACCTCACCGCCGAGTTGAAACAAATGAAGACGGCAAATGAAAACCTCGCTGCAAAAACAGAAACGGCTAACAACAACTTGGCCACGACAATGACCTCAAAGATGGCCGAACTGACCACGGAAATGAAGGTGGCGAACGAGGCTCTCGCCGCCAAATTTTCAAGAACAGTTGGCCGGCGTGAGGGATGACGTGACGGAGCTGGGCAAGCGGATGGGCCAAGTAGACGACCGCCTTAATGATTTAGAGGAAAAGGCCGACAATAACGCCAAGACCCTGGACGCCGTGGTGGAAGACGTCGAAGACCTTGCGAACCGCATTAACAACCTGGAAGGGAAGGCTGACAGCAGCGTCAAGTCCCTGAACGCAATGGTGGAGGACGTTGTCGGCAGGAGGTTGAAGGATTTGAAGCCCGACGCGCCGGGACGCGACACAACATCCGCGCGTCAAACCTCCCAAGTATGACGGCGCGTCAACGTTTGAAGTCTTCCGCCGCCAGTTCGACACAGTGGCCAGGCACAACAGGTGGTCACCGGAGGAGGAGGCCACACAGTTAATAGCCAGCCTCCAGGGACGGGCCGCGGAAGTGCTAAACGCGGTGCAGACGATGGCGGCGCCCAAGGACATCTGGGAGGCCCTGGAGAATCGCTTCGGGAACCACCGCTTAGCCGCAGCATACCGAAGTCAGCTAAAGGCAAGGTCGCAGCAGCCGGGAGAGACGCTGCAGGAGTTCGCCATAGCCATCGAGCAGCTGGCTAGCAAGGCCTTGGTTGACCTGCCACTGGAGTTCGTATCCCGGGAAGCCGCCTACAATTTTGTCGACGGGGTACGGGACACGGAGATTCGTCAGCGCCTAATGCTCGGCGAATATAAAACCATCCACGAGGCGCTGACAGCGGCATTAAGGATGGAGGCGGCCAAAATAACATCCCTCCCGACGTCGAGAACGAGGAGCGTCCGCTATGCCGGAGACAGAAGACCAGCTGAGGGACGCCGGCGAACACCTAGTGGCCTGTGTTGGGGGTGTGGACAGCCCGGGCACCTGCAGAGAGACTGCCCACACCAGGAAGAGCAGCCGGAAAACAAGTAAGGGCCGACGTGGAGAGAGGCACGTCGGCGCCATCACCACCATCCTCTCGAGTGACACTGCGCGCCGTCAGCCGGCGTATGGATGACAGCCTCATCGCGGACGGTTGGATAAGAGGAAAGCCGTGCCGCGTGCTGGTGGACACCGGGGCGTCCGTGACCATCATCAGACCTGACGTGGCGAAGGGTTTGCCGACAAGGAAGCCAAGCCGGCCATACCAGCTTGTCACGGCATCGGGCGACACCTTGCCTGTGGAGAGGGAGGCCCTGCTGGAGCTGAACTTGGGACGGAGTGCCGTGCGTCTGTGGGTGTTCGTCGCGAAGGTGGCTGAGGAGGTGATCCTGGGACTGGATGCCCTCAGGAGCCATGAGGCGACGGTCGACGTCGGCAAGAAGGTCCTGCGGCTTAACGGAGAAGAGGTTATACTCCGTCAACCCGAAGAGCGCCTTGGAATTTGCAGGGTCGTCTTGGACGAAGACGTGGTTGTTCCCGCGAGGAGCGAGGTGGTGGTGACGGCGCGACTGGAGGGCCAGAGAACCAGGAACATGATGCTGGACCAGAAGACGCCTGTAAACGGACTGTGTGTAGCCAGGGCATTGCTGCCGTGCCGAGAGGAGGTGCCCGTGAGACTGCTAAATCCTACGGACGCCGACCACGACGTCCAGGCCGGGACGGAGTTGGGAATGTGCGAGCCCGTGGTGAGCGTAACAGCTATCGACGAGACATTAGAGCCGGCGCCGAAGCAACACCTGGGGCCCCGGCTAGAAGGCTTGGTGGAGAGGGCGGCCGACCACCTGACCACAGAACAGTTGGAGAAGGTTCGACAACTGCTAAGACGGTATCAGCGCGTCTTCAGCCAAGGTGATAGTGACTACGGCCGCACGGACAAAGTGCTTCACCGCATCGACACCGGAGACGCCCGGCCTATTCGGCAACCACATAGACGCGTTCCGCTGGCGAAGCAAGGGGCGGTGCGAGACATGCTGGAGGACATGAGATCCAGGGGAGTGATTGAAGAGTCTGACAGCCCTTGGTGTTCCCCTGTAGTCTTGGTGACAAAGAAGAACGGCGAGCTGCGCTTCTGCGTAGACTACAGAAAGTTGAACGCCGTCACCCGGAAGGACTGTTTTCCCTTACCCCGGATTGACGACACCCTGGACACGCTAGCTGGTGCACAGTGGTTCTCGACCCTGGACTTGAAGTCGGGCTACTGGCAGGTAGCTCTAGACCCGAGAGACAAGGAGAAGACTGCATTCTCGACGGGCCAAGGGCTCTGGCAGTTCACGGTTATGCCCTTTGGCCTCTTCAATGCACCAGCTACCTTCCAGCGCCTCATGGAGTCAGTGATGAGAGGGCTGACTTACGATGCCTGCCTGCTATACCTGGACGACATCATCATCGTCGGGAAGACTTTTGAAGATCACCTCGAGAATCTGAGTAAGGTGCTACAGAGACTGCAAGCGACCAACTTGAAGCTGAACGCGAAGAAGTGCCAGCTCTTCCGCAAGGAAGTTAACTACTTGGGCCACATAGTCTCAGAAACCGGAGTGGCCACAGACCCGGAGAAGACGCAGGCTGTGAGAGATTGGCCTCGCCCAAAGGATAAGAAAGAATTGCGCAGTTTCCTGGGGCTGTGCAGTTATTACAGGCGCTTCATAAAGGGGTTCTCCAACATCGCAAAACCCCTCACCCGCCTGACAGAGGAACATCGGCCTTATGTGTGGACGGAGGACGCAGAAAACGCTTTCCAGCACCTAAAGGAGACCCTGTGCAGTGCTCCAATTTTGGGTTTCCCACAACCGGGTGGCACCTTCATTGTGGACACCGACGCCAGCGACCATTGCATTGGAGGTGTCCTGTCGCAGATCCAGGACGGCCATGAGCGGGTGATAGCCTATTACAGCAAGACGCTATCCAAGGCAGAGAAGAACTACTGCGTCACCCGACGGGAGTTACTGGCGGTAGTAAAGACATTGGAGCACTTCCACAAGTACCTGTACGGTCAGCCATTCCACCTGAGGACTGACCATTCCGCCCTAACCTGGCTATTGACCTTTAAGAACCTGGAAGGCCAGACAGCACGTTGGGTCCAGAGGCTGCAGGAGTACGACTTCACCTCGGAACATCCTAGAGGGAAGAGCCACGGTAACGCAGACGCCATGTCCCGAAGACCCTGTCCAGAAGAGTGCGGCCAGTGCACAAGAGTGGAAGAGAAGGAGCGTGCCGCAGCAGTGCGAGTAGTTGTGGCAGTGCCTGCTGAAGGCTGGGATAGCGCAGGCCTGAGGAGGGAGCAGCTGGCGGACGCAGACTTGGGGCCACTCTTGAGGGAAGTGGAGGCAGGAATGAGACCAACCTGGGAGGACATCGCACCGAGGAGCGCCACCTACAAGTCGTACTGGGTCCAATGGGACTCGTTGAAGACCAGAGAGGGCGTGCTGTTCCGGGTATGGGAATCACCCGATGGGAAGACGCAGAGAGAGCAGTTGGTACTTCCCCGGAGTAAGGTCCCGGAAGTCCTGGAGGAAGTGCACGCCGGTACTACGGGAGGACACCTGGGAGCGAACCGAACGATTGACAAACTACGGCAGCGCTACTACTGGCTGAGGCTCCGAGCAGATGCTGAGAGATGGTGCCGTCAGTGTCACGTGTGCGCGGCGAGTCGTGGCCCCCAGACGAGGAGCCGGGGTCGCATGCAGCAGTACAACGTCGGAGCGCCATTCGAACGGATCGCCGTTGACATTGCTGGACCGTTCCCAGTTTCCGACCGAGGCAACAAGTACCTAATGGTGGTCGTGGACTACTTCACCAAGTGGCCGGAGGTGTATGCCATCCCAAACCAAGAGGCTAAGACAATCACAGACTGCCTCGTGGAGCAAGTGTTCTGTCGATTCGGGGTGCCGTTAGAGCTACA
Organism: Mantis religiosa; assembly: GCA_030765055.1. NCBI lineage: Eukaryota > Metazoa > Arthropoda > Insecta > Mantodea > Mantidae > Mantis > Mantis religiosa. The sequence continues at coordinate 70,896,582 of CM060954.1, forward strand.
CAGTGACCAGGGTACCAACTTTGAGTCCAACCTAATGAAGGAGGCACTACAAAGGCTTGGGGTGAACAAGACTCGCACTACGCCTCTACATCCCCAATCGGATGGCATGGTCGAAAGGTACATCAAGACCTTAGAGGAACACCTGAGGAAGGTCGTGGCCAGCCATCAGCGAGACTGGGACGTCAAGGTGCCACTGTTCTTGCTGGCCTATCACTCGTCCACACACGACACAACTGGGATGACGCCAGCCAGCTTAATGTTCGGTCGAGAGTTACGCCTCCCTTGTGACCTGGCTTTCGGAAGCCCTCCGGAGGTGAAGCAGCCGGTGAACGAGTATGTGGAGAACCTGGTGGACCGCCTCCACGACGTGCACGAGATGGCTCGCCAGAACATCCAGAAGGCGAGCGACCGCATGAAGGCCAGATATGATAGGCAAGCCAACAGCCAAGGGTTCCTGCAAGGTGACCTGGTCTGGTTGTATCGTCCTACCCGGACCAAGGGACGCTGCCCGAAGCTCCAGCAGCCATGGCAAGGACCGTACCGGGTGGTGAAGAGGATTAACGACGTGGTCTACCGCATCCAGAAGGTCCCCCGGGGAAAGATGTTGGTGGTACACCTGGATCGACTAGCCCGCTACGATGGTGCTGTTCGGGACGACCAGCTTTGAGGAGGGAGCAGTGTCACCCAATTAGCGGAAGGTATGACGGCACAGCTGTGTGGGGAAACCGGAGGGAGCGGAGCCACGCCTCCCATTAGTCTCTGTCACTAACTGAAGGGTGGTTAAAGGAATGTCACCCGTCCCTGGACGTTTCTCTCCCCTTCTTCTATCATCTGGAATATTCGCCTGGATACCAGAGACGCCGAGAATACGACGAGATGCTTATAAAAAGGGTTTCAGAGAGACAGACAGTTAGTGTTAGTGTGTACGTGCATCGGAACGGTAACGGACGAACTGGTGAATCGTAATTGTGTGCATTACGTAATTTTGTGTAATTGGCAAGTATTTAACTGTAAGTCGGTGGAAATAAAGAACATTTTTGAGTGGTGACATTGGACTTTTCATTTCACGAACCCACAAATTCACAGTAATGAACGACCCACCATTTAAATAGCTTTCTAGTGATCACGAATAACACTATTTCTTTGGAGGAAGCATCCGCGCCAGCTGCCTGCAACACCAGATGCTATGAAACAGCATACCTGAAAACTGTAGAAAAAACAGAGAGTGAAAGCAAAATGATGGAAAGACAATCCCATAAATGAGGAACAACTGCACCATTCACCTACGGATCAGGGAAAACCTGGAAACATCTGAGGTCAGAATGGACGTTGAAATGTAATTTAACTTGTGGCCTCCTAATGCAACAATTCATCTCGGAGAGTCTCGCTACTACCATAAGATAATCTGTGCATCGGTTAATTTATTTGTATTAAGTAAAGAAGTACAGAGAGCGTATCTTATTACTAATTCCATTTAAGAGTTTCAACATCAGTGTCTCGGGCAATATTCAACTCGGAGACACCTTAAATTTGCATGTTTTCAGTTCAAGAGTTGGCAAAGGATTTGAAGTGTAAAAATAAAATAAATGAAAAATAATATCGCTACTTTGGAATAACTACCATATAACACTGTAAGTTATGTATACAGTTTCTTTCTTTCTCTAGCCGTGTCTTTCTTTATCTCCTCGAGATGTAGGAGGGTTAAATCAAACAGATCACCTTGCAACAAATGTGGGTCAGGGTATAAATATTGCCAACCTTCATGTTCTCAGTAGTAGCACAAAGCCTGGAAAATACTATGGCAGTTTGCACGAAGCAGAAAATTTATCGCGCATTGTGCATATATCTCGACGGCAGAAGCCGGGGTTAATAAAATTGTGTGGTTTCACCTGGATGAGGAGGACATGGTATGACGTCACAAACAGACGCCGAGTTATTCCAACCCAAAACAAAGGACTCGTATTACCACAGGAGTTTTTAGAATACAAAGCAGTTTAAAGTATTCATACATGAAAATGTTTTCATTTAGTTTGTTAATTATAAAGTAACTGCTTGAAACTAATTAGAAATAAGGCATAGGTTAACTCGCTGATCCGGTGTACATCATTTGAGTGATGGGCGAATAGCAAATGGGTTTACTTTTACCGTCTGCAGGTAACCAACTAAATTGTTTTATGGAAGATTTGAGGAAATAAATACCGTAATCTATGCATACTGCGTACGTTAACCCCAACTGAATTTTTGTATGCTGTGTGACGAAAATAATGTTAAAGGAAGGCACTTTAGTTTAAAAATGAGAAATTCCATTACTAAAATACTTGGACATCATAAATTTATTTTTTTATTAAAATACTTGGACATCATAAATTTAACTTTTTATTTATTATAATTAACTATGTATGTAGAATGTAGCTGAAAACCCAAATTATAATTTTTTCTCCTTGAAGTTTCGGTTTTTAAAGTTATTTTGCATTGTACATTCACGTTTTCAAAGTGTTCTAGAGAATGCCCTTTTAATCTTATTTCATTTGTGAAATTCGTCATGAAAACTGCCAAAATAAGAGCAAATAAGTCTGTCATATAATTTGTTTTTCTTTTGAAAGCTTACTTTTGTATCATAAACCAACTTTTCTATTTCCAATCTTTGGTTTTCTTTTCTGCTTGCGACGCTTATGCTCTTTAGCCAATGTGAATTTAAATAAATCATTCTCTGCAATCGTTAAAAGTATCTTTCCTTGAAATTAACACAACTTCTCTAGTATTTCTCTAGCACTTCCCTGTATTATTTCGCTGCTAGTCCAACAATAACGAACTAAGGAATTGCGCAAGTAAATTACATATACGTATTTGTACCCGCCATTTATGTTTAAAATAGGTAGCAAAGCACTGAGAAGTATATACTTTGCATTGTTTCAAAGTATGTCACTATGTATGGTGTATATTTATGGGGTAACGTCCCCATGCCAGAAAGAGTCATAAGGATATTGTTAGGAACGAAACCAGATGAATATTGTAAGCCATGATTTTATCAATTGAAAATACTGTTTTTAATTTGTTCATAGTCTATGTTTTGACGTATGTACATACGTCATTCTGAATAGTTACAGTTTAGAATTAAACACACACAATGTTGATACTAGAAATAAATATAAGTTAAATATGCATAATTATTGACTTGCCTTCACTAAGGGGGTTTATTATTTTAAGGGCATGGAATTCTATAACAAATTAGACACGAAATTTAGAACAATGACTATGAATGTTTTTAAAAGAAATATTTTTAAGTGGTTAGTTGAAGGACCATTTCACTCAATAAATGATTTTAAGTGTTACAGTATAATTGATCATTATTCAGGATATACACATATTTTTATTCTGAAAATGTCCTATCCATGTATGTATTGATCTTGGGAAAATAAAATAGAAATTAATTTAATTTCCTGCACCAAATAATAAGCTAACTTTGAATAGATTTTGAAAATCTAAATGTTGTTTCATTCATTTTAACCTTGTTAATGCTCTGATACAAAAGTAAAGTTAGTCATGCTTGCTAACTCTACAATGATTAGTGCTTATCACATACAATTGGGAGTACTGTTAAACTGAGTTACTAATAATGTAGAAAGCATGTTTGCTTTGGTCTGTTACACTTAATATTACTTTTATTGCTTTTAAATAAAATTCCTTTTTTTAACTACACCACCGTCCACTCTCTGTTTAACTTGTTAGTCATATCTACATGCTTTGTCTTTTTTATATTACCTCAAACATGTATGGCTCTTTACACGTTATTCACATCAAGTTCATAGCTAGCTCATTATATTCATAGCTAGTTCAAACAACCAATGCTGAACGTGGTCATGTCTAACAAATTCTGTTCAAAATTTCTTCCAATGAAAAACTTTCCAGTCAACTTTCACGAATCAGTTGTTGGTGTTGCTTTATGCTGTTAATTGAGAGAAATGATTGTGTGGATAAGATTATTTTACTTACAGTACGGCTGCTGGATTTTCGGGTCTGACGTTTTGCAGTTGCAGGAGGTGGAGGGGGAAGGTACCAACATACAGTAATGAGCAATTGAAAGCATATCCAAAATTATCCCTAGAATAAAAACATAGGCCTATATATTAGTTTTAAAACAATGAAAGTGTTAAAGGTTGTACAATATTGGACAAATTAGGAAATGAGGATATTAGAAAGGAATTAATAATCGAACCAATCCATGATAAAATATCAGAACGAAGGCAACAATGGTATGAACATATATTAATAATGGAGGATGGAAAATATCCAAATGCAGTACTAAACTATAATCCAAAAGGAAAAAGAGACAGAGGACGACCCAGGAAACGCTGGAGAGATCTATGAACCCGGAACGGGCGATGTGCCCAAACCATGGAGTAAAGAAAAAGAAGAAGAACATTGAAATCCAACTTACAATGTCACTATCTTGCAGGATATTCATTACAGCGCCACTGTATTAATATTTCTTTCATAACTTTTAGGCGCACTAACTGCTTCTGTTGGTGGTACTGGGAGTCTGTAAATCCGGTGTCGTGGTCAGGAAGTTAAAACTGTCTTCTAGCGCCAATCAGCTTTGACGCCAATCAGCTTCCGAATCCAACACGGTGTTGCCAGTTTAATTTTGTGTGGACCACGTGGCTATACTTGCTTTTGGTGCTTGCGCTGGTGAAGTTTCTTTGCTATTGTGTGCGTGCGTGAATTTTGATTTTTGGTGCTTGCGAATCCCATTATTATTTATATTATAATAATAAGGCTCCTGATTCGTGAAATATGCAAATGCGTGAAATATTTAAAATCCGCATTGTTCATCTGCTTGAAATTCTCGCTAAAGAATTGGCAACAGCTGGCTTCCTCCTCTCGAGAAATGTCAGAGCCGGAGAACGGGCTAGCCGACCTGTAGTAGTATCCAGCTTTGCGCTATCATGGTCCTTTTATAATCTTTGGAACATTTGACAAACGGCAATGGTGTTAGTGGATTTTATTTTAGGTTTAATACATTAGATTACAATTCGCACTTACATGTTCTGGAGTGGATAGTGAATACTTTTGCTAGAGAAGAATTTCCTCCACCCTAGCCGGAAAACGGACCCATAACTCCTCAAATAGCAGGTACAGGCTCCACCTGCGGTGTGATAGCCGTATCATTTTTATGTCACTCAGATTCTATTAACATATGCGCAAATATAATGAAACTTCATGCTCAAAACAGCAGGTTAGAGCTACGCTAAAAAAGTGCCAGAAGCAAGCCTATAACATTTGTAAAACTGGTAACCAAATTTAGGGGGAGACATTTTTATTTGGAATGTACGAAAAAGTATACTATGTTACAATTCTGATGCTTCCTAGGTGTATTATTTTTTATTAAATTTATAACATTTTTTCAAAATATTCTCAATATTGTTTTGTGAAGATATATGAAAATCCTGTCGATCTGTTCAATGTCATCGAAATATGATTTATTTCGACAGAGAAATACATTTCTGAAGACTTTACAACTAAAGCGTTTATGAAGATGCATAAAACATTGATAACATATGAATTTTACATTATTTCTTCCATTAGATCAAAACTGACTTTTACCGTATTTCAGATACTGTAAAAGTATTTCATTCTAAAACTGCATTGCCATAGGTTTAAAGAATAATTGTGGTGGTTTAGTGCCACCATCTTATTGCTTCACATTATTTTTTTTATTATTTTTTATTTTTTAAATTTATTTATTTATTTATTTATTTATTTATTTGTAATTTTACGTCCTCCAACTTTAAGTGAATGAAATGGGTGAAATGACTCTCAAATGTGTCCAGGGTCCATTGAGCTTAGAACTACCCGACATTTGTCGTTAAGGATAAGGGAAAACCCTAGAAAAAGCCTTATCCAGATAATTCTCCCTGACCGAGATTCGAACTCGGGACCACCTGAACGTGAGGTAGACACTCTACCATCTACGCTACCGAGGCGGGCGGCTGCTTCACCTTAAAATCTTACAAAAGTTATAACCATAATTAAAATGTACGCACTCTATAATTTTAATTTCAGACATATTGCGGAAAATTACAGCAATGTTTTGACAGTGAAATGAGAGAACCTATGTGTCTATGTGCACGCGAGCATCTAGTGCCAGTGGAACTGCAAAACAAAATGCTCAATAAATCTGAACTGTTCATTTATTATGTTCAGACACAAGGATAACAAAGAAAATCTTACATGCTAAAATGATTAACCACTTGGTTAAAGTATCACATGTTTAAAATATCTGACAAATGAAATATAGGTATATTTTAAAACATCCGCCAGTGGGCCTTAATGTGCGCTTTCTTTGGAATGCTTTAGTGTAATTTTGTATAGGTAATTGGCAAAAGTGATTTACTCCAAATAACGTTTATCTATTACCAATATTGTTAAGTGTTTACGTCGAAATATATGCGAGTTTTGTATTTTAAGTCTTCTATTAATTTTATTTCATAGCTTGTCGACATGTAAAGAATGGAATTTTAGAGGTACCAAAAACGCTTCGCTTTTTAAACAACTTATTCCCTTTCAACCTCAAGTAATTCCCTTGGGTCTACAAACAAATACATGCTGAAACATTTCCACAAAATCTATCTCATCTTACAACGCAAGGATAGTCAAATAAGCGTTGATAATACTACTTTCTAATAAATACACAGCGTTATGAAAACTGTCATTTCATACTGCCGTGTGTAGAACGAGATTTGGATAAATAGACTAAAATTGAAACGTTCAATGCCATAGCCGGACTTTGAACCACAGATCTCCCGGTCTCCGTCCCGTTGCTCCATTAATCGTCCTAATACTGATCTGAACTATAAAGCTCAGAACTTGAAGTACTTACAGCACAGTAAGTCGCTAATAAGGTAGTTGTCTCATTTCATTACGAGTATATATGAGAAATCCTAGTGATTTACTGGAAAAAATACGGGTCATGGAGAATTCTGTGTCATACTGGATTTATGTAATGGTAGCCCAATGGCTAACAGCTAAAGGACGGAGACCGAAAGATCCGTAGTTCAATCCCGGCTATGGCACTGAATTTCTCAGTCTCTCTCTAACCAAACATATGAAGCTAAACAACAATGGGTAGAGAAAGTTATGTGAGTACAGCATTTCAGATATTTTTCTCTCAAAATGTTAACAAAGATGGATTTCTTAAGATGTTCTGGTTAATAAATAAGCAGTTTATCCACTTACCTAGAGAAGCATTCAAAACATTGTTTCATTTTCCAGGTTAAAATCTCTGAAAGCATCCCTTTTCCTTTGGTCCATTACAGTTCCCTTGGTAAGACATGGAAGCTAGTGGCTCCATTCAGAAAACATGCTGATTTATGATGCTGGGGCGAGTGTAATACCAGAGGACCTTCCCATTAAGTGCGATCGACTGTAAAGGTTTATATACGTACTTACTGCGTATTGGTTGTGCGCAAAGCAAAACCTCAGCTGATTACCTCTGAATCAGTTTTATTGCACGCACTTGCGTTGATAAATGTAATTATTATGTTATGATACTGAAATTAAAGGATGCAATAAGAGAACGTAAGAGAAGAAGCTGGTCAGGTAACAGACAATGTAGGGGAAGATGTTAGTGAGGAGACAGGAAATGCTTAAAATGAAGTTTTCAATGTAGTTAGTGAAAGGTCAGATAGTAAAAACAGAAAACTGGGGGAGGAAATAGCACAGAAACTAGACAAAGATAGAGAAATGGCTAGAAAAAAGTTAGAAGAAACTACGAATAGATTTTCAATATCAGAGTGGGAACATAGAAGACAGACCAGGAATGTGGAGGAAACCATAAATAAAATGAATGAGGTAGCAATAGAGATCACGGTGACAAAAGAAACTGAAGTTTTCAACCTAGTTAATGAAAGGACAGATGATGAAAACAGAAAGCTGATGGAGAAAATAGCACAGAAATTAGACAAAGAAAGAGAAATGGCTAGAAAAGAGCTAGAAGAAACTAGGAGTAGATTAGACGTATCAGACTGGGGAAATAGAATACAGACAAGGGATTTGGAAGAAACCACAAATGAAATGCATGACGTAGCAATAGAGATCACGGCGACAAAGGAAACATTAAAAAGCATTCAAATTCGAGGGAGAAACGAAAGAGAAGTATTAAACTATGTGCAAGGGGCGCAGATACATCAGAATATGTGTAAGAAAGAGAGGAAGAGATATCGATGTCCAATACGTAAGCTAAATATGCAAAAATCATGGGGATGTAGAATAACTAAGTCCTTAGCACACGGACAAGTCTGCCAAATTCCTTTGTATTTTCTAAGTACGTTGTGGGAAAATGACTCTCTTTGTAAATGGTGGGAACTTAAGCTAAAGTATCTAAAATTACCATAACAAATTGTAAAATAAGAAGAAACACAAACTGGTAAAATGTATAGGTTAAGTATAAACAGTGCATTGTAAAATATGTATAGGTTACGCATAAACAGTGTAGTGAAAGTGCAGTGAAATTAAAAAAAAAACTAAACAAATGATAAAAGAAAGGAAAATTTATGAACATCAGAACACTTAAAGATTTTTGAAAATAATACTTATATAGAATATTCGAGAAGTATTCAGAAATGTTGTATGAGTAAAAGAAAACTAAGCAGATAGAAAATCAAAACAATAACATTGAAAGACCTTTGAAAATAATATTTATATAGAATCCGGAAGAAGAATTCAGAAATGTGTATCAAAAAAGGTATTATTAATGTAGAATTGTTGAAACATGGAAGTGTATATGCTCATGAATTGTTCTAAGTGTAGCACTTTATGAATTAATTTTAAGTAGATCAGAGAGAGAGGGAGAGAGATGATATTGATTGAAGTATTGTCAATTGAGTGGTACTTAAAAGTTGCAAATTGCAGATCAGAGTGTTGATAAATTTTAAATAAGCTATTGTTATGTAACCATGTGAACAATTTTTATAAAATGTGTATCTATGTATCATGCAAAATTAATGTTGTGAAAGGAAATTGTAAAAACAATCAGAAGTTGCTGACAAATGGTCTAATATTTTACGTTGTGTTCGGACAAGGAATAGTAAAATACTATCTATGGGGGCATTTGATACCGAAATTAAAGGATGCAATACGTAAACCATGCTAATGGATTTCAAAGAAATTGTGTATCTTTGTTACCAAACGTGCAGGCAGGTGCATCGGGTTGAATAGTTGTTTCAACAAAAGAAACGTAAGAAACAGTTTCTTTTAGCAAGAATCCTGAATGGATAGCACTTGACTTGGTTTGAATAGGTATTCTTCGGACCCTTAATAATGGCATGACCGAGACTAATAATCAAAATGGACAAAATAGTCACAAAAGGGAGTTTAATTGTGAATAAAGGGCTTCACGAAATGAAAGTGACCCACGCAGCTGTGTGGGAAGGCAGACCGTAGTTGGCGGCCGATTCAGACAGTCCTCTGGTTCTATCTTGGGCGAGAGCAGTCGAGAAGCGATGAGAAAAGATACCTATCGGTTCATACGTAACGAATTAAGTGTTATCGGGTACTAAGTAGTCTACATACGGTAACTCTGAATAGTGAAGTATTGATAACCTTGGTCGGCAGCATCAAGTTTGATGTGATGATAAAAAGAAGCAGTCTTTAAACTAGTCTGAAACTTGCATTCCAGTGTCATTACAACCATCCTTACTCACATATATATCCACGCATACCCTAAGAGTAAACTCTCTTTGCTCATAATCTGCGCTACCCATCTTATTTGCATCAAACTGTCGAGCCAACGTGGAACTCTTGCTCACCATCCTTTTATTCACTTCAGTTATTATTTCAAAACTTTGCTCAACTGCCATTGCTTAGATAGCTACTGAACAAAGGTTTAGCAGATTATTTCCCTAAAAAGACTAGAATAATTATTGTTAACGTTTTACGTCATTTAACCGGTTAGGTCATAACGGACGATGAATAAAAAGGGTGCAAGCTGCTCAAATTAGCTCTAGAACCACTGAGCTTAGAGTTTATCTTTCAGGATAAGGGAAAATCCCGAAGAGAACCTTATCCAGATAACTCATTCTAATCTAGATTCAAACTCGGGATCTCTTAAACAAGAGGCAGATGTGCTACTCCCATATCAAGAGGCGGACGCTAATTATCGGAAGAAGTCTGAGTAAAAAAAGTATAACATTACCTTAATTTGTACACAGTTTGTGGAAACTGTTTTTACGAAATTGAATTTCTCCTGTTTAACTCCTGTTTATAAAAATTAACGTACGCTGCATAAGCTTATTACACAATTTCTTGATACCTGCAAGGATGATAGAAGAAAGCGAATCGATATACAATTAAAAAGCCGCTCTTTTCAATGTTAGAAATTCATAGTCTTTATAGCAAATTAAAAAGCAGCAACGAAATGTTTTTAAGTTGTGACAAATTATTTGTCATTAAAACAAATACGAAGTGTCCATAGAAGTACCTAATGCATAATATATATTTGAAGTAACGTGTATTCTAAAGACAGCTATTTTCTTGTGTACTACATAATTGTCTTATTAATTATACAAGATTATTCAAGACTTCTCCCGGATAAAAAGGGCTTTGGAGTTATTCCCAGATAATTCAGGATACACATTTTACTTGATATCTAAATACGATGTACGTTCAAGTTATAACAGCTCCAATTTTTTCAGGACTGGCACCAGAAAAGAACTTTTTTTTTAATACACGGGACTCTTTTTGAAAGCGTGACAGAGATGACAGTACTGTACAGTGCATAGAACTGTAGTGGCAGTGACGAGAATTAGGACTGTTTTTATAGTTAAAATGGTGACCATTTCATTGCAAGAACAGCGTATAATCCTTTGCTTTCTCCATCTTCCTGATGTAACATCTATTGAAATTCATCGCCAGTTGAGTGAGGTATGTGGTGATGGTACAATGGATGTGTCTAATGTGCGCTCCTGGATGCGACAGTTCAATGAAGGTAGAACATCGTGTGACAACAAACCAAGACAGTCACAGCCTCGCACCAGCCGGTCTGACGACATGCCAATTTTGGAAGCAATGTCTGCAACGCTCAGTTGCCGATGCTCCAAATCAACGTTCTCCACTCGCTGGATCATGTCATCAGATCAGCTGGTCGATAGGTGTCACACCACAAAAATGGAGAACACGAATGATTACACCCTGTTCTTGCAATGAAAAGGTCGCTACCTTAAGTATCAAAAACAGTCCTTACTCTCATTGCTGCCAATGGAGTGGCAGTGTTGCCATCTCTGTCACGCATTCACAAAGAGTCCACATGTATTTAAAAAAAAACAGATGCTCCTTTCTGGTCCCAGTTTCGAAAAAAAAAATAGGTGTTATAATTTGAACGCACCTCGTATCTTTAATATATGATCTTTTTTTAACAAAATTGTAGGCTTTTTTCTTTTTTCACTCCACAAGAAACCGGAAAACCTATTTACCAGATTTGGAATTCATCAGACATTCTGTTTCGAGTTAGGTTGTTCGCACGGACACAGAGCCATTTTTTCTACAAATGCTTTTTTATTTAACGGTCTCAAAACATGGATTTTAGTAAAATATCTGTACTGAATTTTCTGATGCAATGCACTACTTTCTCTACTTACTATTTCTAAATGACCTAACTGCCGATGGGTCCTTAAACCCTCGCATCACAACCTAGCGTTTGTGTCACAGAAAATCAATATAAATGATTTTAAAATGTAGTGGGAATATAATAAATTGCATTTTTAGCCTAGAAATCTGAAAGCCGCCGGTTCAAATCCGGCCCAGCCCGGTACCAACTGTGCTTAAACTCAATAGCTCCACGCCGGTAGATCTACTGGTAGATATATAAAACAAGTTGTGGGGCTCAAATCAGGCAGCCTAAGAGGATTCTGCAAATTGTAAACCAGAGTACATTTATTTTATTTATCTGTGTTTTCTGTGTTTACTGTGTTTCCCTCATTTACCGAATATATTCTGCAATGGGAGGTTGAAATTTCATTTTCTAGAAGCCCGCATTGATGTAAAACAAAAGAATATTATAGAAGTGTCAATTGATTTAAAACTCCAGATATTTTCTTGACATATTAGAAGTAATAAATTCATTTGTTCAGTAAAACAAAAGAATGTTACAGTAGTATCGCTTTTTTATCCAGTTGTTTTATTGATATATTCCTGCGGTTAATTTAACCCTCTGCAGTTTTCAATATGTTAATAATACCTGCAGAATTCTAATACCACAAAATATTTTAGTTTTGTAGAGTAACTACCTGCTGTGTGAAGTGTCATGGGCTCAATTCCGGCTGGAAGTGGAATTTGTCTAACCCAGGTCACCGATTCAATTAAAGGTGAATCATAAATGGAACAATAAAAATCTTTACTCCTCACCGGAATAATGGGCTAAACTCAGTAAAAGGTTTTTGTCTTCTGCTCTATGAACCAGGTACCGACAGTTCTTTTGTGTATATTAATCCTCTCTGTAATCGATTTTCTTTGCTGTAATGAGAAAGGGCTCCAAGAAACTCGATGCTTCCTTCCGCACAATGAAATTTTCCTGCCAAAGTATTCTATCACCGTGGTACAAATCAATGGATTTACTTAATTACACTAGGGAAATCATTCAACATTAAAAGAGAGCGGGAAGAGTGAGCAAATTGAAGAGTGGCTCAATTATGAAGGGTATTTTCTTGAAGTCAAATGCTCAGAGAGGGATTTTACATTTACACATGTCGGTATGTTAAACTCATTATTTATGGCTGCCCTCTCACCAAAGTTGTTTGCAAATTTTGAAATGTATGTTTAAGGTTTAACAGAAATAAATGTTAAAATATTTGTGCCTTATAGGAAAGTATAGTTCTTGATGGAAGAAAGACAAGAGTCAGTTGGCGACGAGGACGTAAGAGACTTATTAGGGGATCGGAATCAACATCTTGGAGACGTTGCATATTTAAGGAGGAAGGCGTGTTTTCGAATAAGTTGTGGAACGTTGTAATTTTAAATTTATAGTTTGTGTTTGTGACGTTAAATAATAATCTTTATAATAATAAAATGGTTAGGGTGTCATGTAAGCCAAGGTAGGAGCAAGGTAAAGACAAATAAATGTAGCCAAAAGTTGTAAATTGTAACATTTTGGAATATGCTCAATAAATAATCTAATCTAATCTACAAGAAACAAAGTCATCGATTCGATTCCACGTCCGAGAAATATATATTTCGTGTTCGCCGACAGCAGTTACTGGGGAACAGAAATTAAAGTGCATTAATATACTTTTGTATATTAAAAAGTTGTCACAACACAACGCAGAGCAAATTATTAAAAGTCAAATAAAATAACATTTTACAAATTGGCGTCTCAAAAATGGCAAATTATACAATGAAAATTACATTGTAATATATGCTCTCAGAAGTCTAAGGCGGTATTCATATTTTAATTTCCGTAATGTGTAGAGCATTGTATTATATCCAAACATTTGCTACCGACATTATAATGGAAATAAACGTTTTGAGGTCCTTTAAATAATCCAAATGAGTATTTTTAGAAAAGTTTTGTATTGCGTATATGCATAGATAAATAAGAAATGAGAATCATTTAAATATCACAATTGGTATTTAAGTTCTTCATGCTTCTAGAATGTCACACGAAGATTTTAAAGAAAATGCGTTATCCAAAATAACCCTTTATAAAAATGAACAAAAGAAGCGTTCCAAGATTTGATCCGAATACATTTGATATTTTTGTTAAAAATTAACTATATAAATTCAATTTTCCGGGAATATCCTTTGAAGTTAATTCATGCTGGATGAATTTTGCATTTCTAGCACACCATGAGGCATTAACAAAAACTTGAATTCATTAATTAATGAAGCCTAAAGGTAAACGCCTCCTGTAAGAGGGAAAGCTCTTCTTAAGGACTCTGTGATAAATTTTCTTCTAGGAAGGAAGAATGGGTAGAATCCATTATTTACTTTACTTATATAGGTAAACAGTATTGTAAGTTAAAAGAGTATCTTTGTATAAATGGTATGTGTGTATGCACGCGCGTCCTTGAATATCTAACTCAAAAACTAATTGTCAGATAATTACTAAATTGACATGTAATGTTCCAAAGTACTTTACAAAGCAGTAACATGAAATGTTTCAAGAGAATTCCTTAATCAAACTTATCTTTATAATTTCGCAAAACCGATCGCGGTAACGCGACTCGTGTACACAAAGGAACTGATAGGCGGACAGTATGGAAATAAAGAGCTTGCAAAAAGCAGATAAACATAGCGCAAGATAAAGGACTTGCCAGCCCTTATTAAGTTACGCATGACGTATTTAAGGAAGTCACAGCTGTGTAACAAGAGTGTTTTTGTAAAGAGAGCTGATCAGAACGTTGTTGTCATCGACCTTGGGAGATTGTGGTGTGTATGTGACGTAATTTTGTTACGTGAGGATTGATCAATGTATTTCTACGGAAATAAAGAACATTTAGAACTTCTGAAAATTGGATTTTTAATTATACGAACCCACAGAGTCTAAATATGAAATATATTTTCGTACACAAGAGGTACTATTTATATTTTGATTATAATGATTAGTACAAAGTAAATTCTTAATGAAACGTGCTTTACTTTTTCAAAATATTCTCGTTTATAATCACAACACTTTTGCATCCGGTTAAACCATTTGTCAAAGCATTTATTCCAGTGTTGTTGAGGCACCTCCAAAACATGGTTTTTTGAAGGCATCAACGGCTTCTTCTGTCGAAGAAAATCGTTGACCACGCATTTTATTCTTGATCTTAGGGAACAAAAAGAAGTCATTGGGTGCCAAATCAGGACTGTATGGCGGATGACCCATCATTTCGATATCTTGAGCCTTCCAATAATCTGCTGTTACACGTGATATGTTGGCGCTCGCATTGTCTTGATGCAGAAAGATCCTACGGTTTTTGTTTGTTTCTCTGACTTCATCCGAGACTTCCAGCAAACAAAATGGTTGTGTACCAATCGGCATTGACAGCTTTGCGTTCCTCTAAAGGCACTGTTGTCACATGACCGAGTTTTGCTGAAAAATCAGGCGACCATTTCCTTTGAAAGCTTCGAGTGCAAACAACTTTTGTTGGATTTGCTTCATCTTGAAACAACAATACCACGGCTGCCGTTTACGTACCGGCTTATATGCACAGATCCATGATTCGTCACATGTTACAATGTTATATACGTATTTTGAGGCACCGTCATTGTATTTCTTGAGTATTTTTGTACACCAATCGACACGAATATCTTTTTGAGATTACGTCAAGTTATGTGGGTTCCAAGGTGAGCAAACCTATTTCATCACTAAATAATCATGCATATTTTATATATACTGGTAGAACTAATGCATAGGATGGCCTCAATCTCACAATATGTTGCATGATGATATTGCATTATTAGGTTTTGCACAGTATCGATGTTTTCTGACACAGCAACTGATTTTGGACGATATTCACGAACTTCATCATTGATCCAACGGCGGCCACGATTAAATCGTCATACCAACGTTTCGCAGTGGCCAAGGATGGAGCTTCGTCGCTAAATGTGGTAGTTAGTTGATCGATGCAGTCTTGTCCTGACAATCCATGTCGAAAGTAGTAATAAATCTTGGCACGAGCATTTACACGAGTTGATTTTCACATGTGTATGTTGAGACACAATTTTCAAGTTAATGTAAACAAAACAAATGACGCTCTACTGCCAAAATGTCTGAAGTAGATTATGGTCAACAATGTCAAGCTTTCCATTGCAAACGTCAGTTAGCACCTACAATATTCACCAATGCCAAGGTTTGAAATATAAATAGTGCCCCTCGTAGTTGTTATAAAAATGACTGTCCGAGTTTGTAGAAAATCCTACCACTAGGAAAATGAAAGTTTGAATACATTTTTGTACTGTTGACAATTTCAGAAATGTTTATTTATAAGTTACAAATTGCCCATAACTCTACGCTTTTTTACAAGTTAAAGCATCTTTCTTTTTGTTTGTGTTTATATAGTTAAAAATATGTAATTTTAAGTAAACATAGAGTGCCTGATTTTTAAATGTTTGACTACTGACTTAGTCTACGGCATGTATAAGGAAATGCAAGCAAATAATTTCTGCAACGTTTTATGGAACAACATTAGGTATATAGAAAATAAGCTTTTGCAATAATATTTTGTAGAAGAGACATGAACATACATAATAATATTGCCGCAAGGCATCGTAAAAGGAGCACCGAAAGAACGAAGCGGGGTGTGAAAGAGACAGATAGCGTTAAGGACACGCCTACGCCCGTGCACAGCGCTAATGACGTGCCAAGGAGAGACGGGGTGGGGAGAGGAAAAGCCAGAGAAAGGTTTGGACAATTCCTTCGCCATCGCAAGGGTCCGTGAAGCTTGGGGAAGTTTCGCCAGCCTACGTGAAACTTCAAAATCGTGTATAAAAGAGTGAGGTAGGACTGGTAGCAGTCATTACGACAAGGCCGAGAGACGAGTTGCAGTGTGGACCTGCGGCAGATGGACTTGAAGATTGCGTACGTGTTTGTTACGTCAGTTTACTATTGGCAGAGCTGTACAAGTGAATTTCTACGGAAATAAAGAACGTTTTGAATTTCTCCAAGTTGGACTTTTAATTCTACGAACCCACAAAGTCAAAATATGCAGAGAAGGTAATGTGGGTACAGCATTTTAGATATTTTTTATGTATACAAACACTATAAATTTTGCAAAAATGGTGCATGGTGCTTTTTCCGTTGAGTTATTAAGGTGTGTAGCAATATAAAAATAAAACCAGATTAACATATCAGCAAAGAAGCTAAGTCGTATAAGTTTCATCTATAAACTGTTTTCCTCTAACTACAAACATAAAATAAGACAAATGTACATTTTAAAGTATACAGAAACTTCTCTTAACACTTAATAAGAGTTTTAGTTGTTTTATAGTAATTATTCACATAACTTACTTCACTTTAAGGAAGCTTCATAGCAATAAATAAAAGTACTTCACCATGTAAAACAGCTCGACACTCAAAAGTCTTGATTTGATATTCTCAATGTGTTCAGAAAAGGTAACAAATCACTCTTCCATGAATTCAACAGGACTAGCAAATCAAAACACGCAAGATACATTTAAACAACAGAAATACAGTTTCTAACTTTTTAGCCTTTTAGCTTCTTCAGTAGTTTTCTAATATAGAGACGAAACACACATAAAGCACCTTAGTCCTTATTAGTGAGGTAGTTTTTAATATATTCAGTTAGGTATATGTGTGTATGCGGGTGTGTGTGTGTGTGTGTGTGTGTGTGTGTGTGTGTGTGTGTGTGTGTGTGCGCGCGCTCCAAGCGAAAGAAAGTTTTAATACAAGGCCTGAAATTGAAATGAGATCTACAGGAGTTACTATTGTCACCCGGGCGTTGGAACACCCTATGGAAGCAGCTGAGAGCGGAAGACAGGGGAGGTCCGTGTTAGCCACGCCTCCCCCTCGTCCGTCTTATAGTGGTGACAGGGATGGCTGGGGGGAAAAACATGATTGTGCGGTCTGTTTCTCTTCCACCTGTTCTGGAAATTACGGGATCTTTCATCTACTGGAATCTTCGCCTGGGAACAAGAAAAGCCGAGAAGACGGCGAGATGCCTATAAACAGGGCTGCAGCTAGTCAGTTAGTTAGTGGGAGTGAGGAGACAGTCGCAGTTCTTGGTGTAAGAGTTCGTCAGTGACGTGTTAATGAACGAGAAGATTGTGCAACGGAAGACTGTACGTAACTGTGTATGTGTATCGGAGTATTGTCCGTAATTACTAGTGCAAGTGAAATTGTAACGGACGAACTGGTGAATTGTAATTGTGTGCAGCACGTAATTCTGTGTAATTGGCAAGAGTTTAACTGTAAGTCGGTGGAAATAAAGAACATTTTTGAGTGGTGAAATTGGACTTGTCATTTCACGAACCCACAAAGTCACACTATTAAAATTACAATAAAATTCAATTCTACAATTTGAAGCCATTATTGAAGCATAAATTGTTATTTATTTACTTATTTTTATATATTTACCTATTCATTAATTCATTCAGTCATTCACTCCTTTATTTATTCATTGCTTTATTCATTTATTTATTCGTTTATTCATTCACTCCTTTATTTATTCATTTATTTATTTACTCATTCGTACCTGATTTATATGCTTATGTATTCATTCCTTTAGTTATTAATTCAATCACTCATTCAATTATTTATACATTTATTTATTATTAAGAATTAAAGCAACTAGGCTTAAAACAGAAATTCAATTGTGCGTGCCTTTCTCCTTGTCGTATGGCAATTGTGGCTATCGCGTTACCTTCTGCCCCCTCTTTTTTGTTTGTAATTTTCCAACATGTAGTCATATCAGACGATGAATGTAATGGGTGAAATGATTATGCTCAATGCGTCCGGGGCCCATGGAGCTTAGAGTTACCCGACATTCGTCTTTCAGGATGAGGAAAAAATCCGATCCAGATAACTCACCCTGACCGAGATTCGAACTCGCGACCTCTTGAGCGTGAGGCAGACACACTACCATCTACGCTACCGAGATGTAGCGGGCTTTCTTCTGTCCTATACATTGTATATTTATGGAGATATAGTTTATCTCTCTGCTTGTGTAGCAAAACGTACACCTACGATTTATTCTTTATACAAATGGAATCAATTCTCTGGCCTCAACTGGGATACGGCTATTGGCGTGTAAGCTCCTGATTAATGAATTTGGCGTTTCTTTGGACGTGGTTTTGGACTTCTGTCGGATAGAATGCTGGACAGTTGCTGCGGAAAGTACGATATAAACTCAAAATGGATAAGACCAATCACTAGAATACAATAACGACAACTGCAGAACATATTTTGCAGCTAAAGTATGGCTGCTATTATCGAAGATCTCATAAAAGAGCGCGGCAGCTGTTGAGCTCTTACGTATACTTTATTTCGTTTAAAAGTCTCTTCTCCTTCCTTACTTTTCCACTTTTGTGCCATTGGTTTGTCTCAGATTTTGTTCCTATTACTATTTCGTTGTCTTTCACGAACAATTTACGTTCTTGCTTTAAAGTAAAATACATTTATGTACATTTGTATCATAATTATTTCAAATTGTGTCTTGAGCATTTTGCAAATGCTTAACACAATTATTTAACACAAAAAGACTAGAACTAGAACAGACCTTAATAACGTTATAATCTATTTCCTTTCTGGAGAATAGTAGCCGTACATACCGTCCATCTATTGCGAAAAACTCATATTCATATGGGTATGCAACTTATTAAAACTTCTGCCGTAAAATTAAATATAGCCTCACTTACTTGAAGTGGAGTGCTTTATAGCATATAAAGTTAAAAGTGGGTCGCACGTCTGATGAGCGCTAGAAGAGCATAGAATATATACTGGACATAAACTTCTTGTTTTATCTAGTCCTGGATTTTGTTTATAGCACGTTTTTTCCCTCTGTTACATTTTACAGTTTCCTATTAACACACAATTATATAGAAAATATATACACATCATATATATATATATATATATATATATATATATATTGTGACTGTGGGTTCTTCACATTAAAAGTGCAAGTTGCAGAAATTCCAAAATGCCCTTTATTTCTGTAGAAAACACACTTTGGTCAACCCACACACTAGCAAAAAAAGGTAACATACACAAATACAATCTACAAAGTCGTCGATCACAAACAAAAGAGTACACTTTTAAAACACAGCTGTGCGCACACGATTATTAAGTTCCGTTTCGACTCTCTCTCTCTCTCTCTCTCTCTCTCTCTCTCTCTCTCTCTCTCTCTCTCTCTCTCTCTCTCTCTCTCTCTCTCTCTCTCTTGGCGAGTCACGGCTTCTCTTATATACATCTACTCATATTTCTAGACATTTCTGGAATGTTCTGTAACAAACAAGAAATCGAAACTTCCAGTCAGCTATCTGTATCTGTTTCGGCAAGCTTTTATCTCCGCGCTACACTATCTATCTGTCTCTTTGAGCGCTTCGGCCGCGCCTCCTGGCAACAATGCGGTTGGCTAGAGTATTGTCGCGGCAACGGACATAAAAGTTTTAGCGCAAATAGATAACAGACGGATAGTGTTTCACGGAGATAAAAAGCATGCATAAGCAGATAAACATAGCGCCGGAGATAAAATACTTACCGACACAGATGAGTGAGGTAAATGTAACGTTCTAGTGGTATCTTGATTGTTGTATAGAACATTCGATTCTTTGTTTATTCCGGAAATATCTAGAATTGTCAATGAGGTATTTAAGGGAGCGGCGACTCGCCAAGAGTCAGTCGTAAGCAGTAAACAACTAAGCTGATGTTGCAAACAGATGTAATCAGAACGCTGTTTGCTATTGTCATCGACCTTGGTAGATTGTGTTGTGCATGTGACGTAATGTTGTTACGTGAGAATTGAACAGTGTATTTCTACGGAAATAAAGAACTTTTGGAATATCTACAACTCGAACTTTTAATTCTACGAACGCACAAAGTCAGAGTATAATATATTATTTTATGAAGATATTTTAAACAAACAGCATCTTAATAAATAGGGTACAATCATAAGACCTGAAGCTTTCCTGGCGACGAATACGCTCACTTTCTTCTCGGGCAGCCAGCCAGGTGAAAAGATGATTAGATATCAACGTTTCGGGAGTGTGCATCTCTCCCATCATCAGGATATTTATAAAATGTTATAACCACAGATGAATCACTGGATATAACACAACTATAAACAAAGGCACAACACTATCAAAATTTGCATTACTGAACAAAAGACTGTTTTCAGTAAATTAAATGCCAGGTCAGGAGATGGCGTGAGTATAGAAAATTGTGTCATAGAAACGTAAATACTTAACTTGATTATATAGGCCGAGCCGTGGATCAGTGGTTAGACCGCTTGTCTCTCACCAAGGCGTCCCGGGTTCGATCCCAGGTGACCGCAAAGTGAGATTTGTGGGGGACAACACGGCGCTGGGGATGGTTTTCTCCGGGATCTCCGGTTTCCCCCGCCATCGCATTCCACCGGTGCTCTATCTCCATCTCATGTATCATCAGTGTCATCGCCTGCGGTGCCGTATGTAGTAAAAGCGGGCGTTAAACATTTTAACTTGATTATCAAGCTGTATTGATCTTTGCTTCTTATTTCGACGGATTTCCATTTTAAGGGTGGATTCCAAGAGGAGCTGCCTGAAATCCAGCATCACGACTAAGCGTGCTCCTTTCAGAGGAAATTACCAAAGGCCCCCCCCCCCCCCCCCAAGTCTCCCTCATTATTCGGGAGACGACCATCTTGGCAAAATGCAACAGTTACTGGGAACGGAGAATTAAAGAGACTTTGGCGATTTCTGGCGATTTCCTCTGAAACGAGCACGCTTAATCGTGATGCTGGATTTCAGTTCAGCTCCTCTTGGAAATCGGCCTTAAAATGGAAATAATAATAAATAAATAAATAAATAAATAAATAAATAAATAAATAAATAAATAAATAAATAAATAAATAATAATAATTTATTGTCAATAGACTTTCCAGTTTCTGACATCATACATATAAATACATATATAAATACAATTGTTTCTAATTACAAATTAAGGAATAAATTCAGCATGTCATATGTACTACAAATTAAGGAATAAATTCATGTGGTACAATGATTATAATTCATTAATACAATACACACTTTTTGTTAACAAGTACTTCTTCAGAGCACCCTCGAATTGCTTGCCTTTACAAGACCTCCGTTGAATTAAAAAGCAAAGATCAATACAGCTTGATAATCAACTTAATTAGTTACGTTTCTTTGACACAATTTTCTATACTCTCGCCATCTCCTGACCTAGCATTTAATTTACTGAAAACAGTCTTTTTTTCAGCAATGCGAATTTTGATAGTGTTTTGTCTTTGTTTATAGTTGTGATATATCCAGTGATTCATTTGTGGTTATAACATTTTATAAATATCCTGATGATGGGAGAGATGCACACTCCCGAAACTTTGATAGCTAATCATCTTTTCACCTGGCTGGTTGCCCGAGAAGAAAGTGAAGGTATAATCATTTTTGACAAAATAAGAATTAACGTAACAATTTCAGTTTAAATAACGGCTTGAGGTGAGCGGATAATCTTCAAAATCTTCCTTTCTCATAATCATTGAAATATGTTGACTTAACTATTATACATGGTATCTAAGCATTCGTATTTTTTATGCATGGACTTCATAGGTAGTTCCTTTCTTGTAATTCAGGTCACCACAAAACGCCTACTTTCGTTGAAGTTTCAATATCAAAATTTTGGTTGTAAATCTAGTAATTCAACCTTTCGGTGTAGATAAGCAATATAGAAGGTAAAATATGTGACATAAATATTTTCTATTATATAAAATAACATTAGCTGTTCAATAAAGAATGATCAGATTTCCTTTACGTACCTTTACTCATCCTCATAATTTTGATGGTCCTTCCAAAATAGTCTCCCCTAAATACGATGCATTTGTCCCAGCGTTTCTGCCAGTCTTGATAGACTTGTTGGAATTAATTTTTTGAGAGATCTTTCAAAATCGCCTCCGCTTCCTTCACCACTGCTTCTGATGATGGATAGTGCATCCCACGAAGGCGTTTCTTCGAGGGAAGGGAATAGAGAAAGGTCACATGGTGCTAAATCCGGACTATAGCGAGGGTGAGGAATGCACTTCACGTTGAGTTTTGCAAGATATTCAGCAAGAACATTGGCAATGGACGGCCGCGCACTATCGTGGTGCAGCATCCAGCCTGCTTGATGGAAATGTTGTCTTTAGCGCCTGATATGGACTTGTAATGTTTTCAGGACATCCCTATAATATTTTCCAATTACTTATGTGTGTGCAGGTACAACATGCTTAAAAACCATTCCATGAATATCAAAGAATGAGATGACCATATCTTTTCCAGCAGAAGCAACCATTTTTGCTTTTCTGCAGATTCGTGATGAAGGAGATTTCCACACTGAACTTTGCTGTTTGCTCTCAGGATGAAAATGATGTAGCCAAGTTTCATCAGCAGTGATTACGTTTGAAAGAAACACCTGATCTTTTTCTTACATCAACTTTAACTGCATGTTACCTCCATTGCAGCGGTAGGCGATACTGAACATGTCTGAACTTGCCTGGTTCTCACAGGCGGGAACCAGGAGTACCAACAATGAAACTACTACGGCGTGTTTGTTTCACATTATGCTAACATAATATAATAACATTGAATTTTAGTGCGAAAAATTATGACCATAAAAAATTGATCATTGTTTACTAAGCAGCCCTCGTACAAATTCATATCTTGTAGAAAAATTACCGTCCACGTTAGTAATAAAACTTCAGATCTTTTTCTAGATTAGGCATTATGAAGACATTGCTCCACACATAATGGCTGATGTGGAAGCAATAACCTCAGTGCTTCCAGATCTTGTAAATTTTGAAACCGGTGATGAAAATTTATCTCCGCCTTACCGTGAAGTTCTCTCTTGTCTGGCTGTCTATTCGAGATATTAAGTATGTGTGGAGTTTACCGAACGAAAATTGTTTCGCACATGAGAATTTTAATGGAGCTTGCAAATATGTTGGCAAAAATTTCCGATCAATAAAATTAGCTAGAACTCATGTTTTTAGCTTAAAATTATTCCCATAAATGAATGCCAACTTTATACGCTTCCTAGTGATATTTTTAGCCAAGATTATTTTCGTTCAATGTGGTTACTTCGCTTATAATACTATATAGCGAACTTCGAGCCAAGACCCAAGCCAAGCCGTAGTAAACGGAAGAAGTAAGGGAATTCTCTTATGAACCTCCACTTATCAAATGTTAAACTACACCCTTCGAACTTTTCCTTCTCCTTAACGATCCTAACTTCTAATTTTATGCTACAACAAATTTATACAAACCTCAAAGTCTCTTTCAACTTCAAAGTGCTGTATGAATTCCAAAAAAAAAAAAAAAAAATATGCCTGAACATTTGCGCTGGTTTGCGTAATCTAGTTCTATAAGGCCCAACTTACGATCGTTCGGCGTGTCGGACAATTCTAAGAACTGGCCAGTCGCAATTAGGTCGTGCTAATTACCAGTACCCAACTGTATTCAGTTTGTAACATACATAATACTCTCATGAACTCACAATTTTACCAATCTTGCTTTTATGGAACAGAATTCAGAGTTATTAATATTTAGAGCGATTCTGCTTGTTTTGCTAGCGTATTAGTTATTATTTGTGGATTGGTGATCACCATTATAACCATTCAATATTGATTCCTTTCAAAGTAATCTTTTTCTTCACTTCATGGCATAGGCAATCAAGTGCCTGTTCGGCCTTCGAAGTCCTCCAACCATCGTTTCCCGGGTCTGCCTACCGATCTCCTACCTTTAGGATGATACTGTAATATTTGTTTTGTTTTGGAGTTCTTTCAACATCTTCCTTCCATTTTTGTTTGAGATCTTTTAACCTATCATTCATACTAAAAATGTCGAGCTCTTCTCTTATATTTGCATTTCCTATTAAGTCCTTCTTCGTGCATCCTTTCACACTTCTCAAGAATTTCATTTCTGAAGCCTGTATTTTACTCTGTTGCTTTTTAGTTAACGTCCAAGTCTCACTTCCGTATGTCAGTATAGGTACAGCCATAACTTTGTAGAACTTTAATTTTGTTTCTTTACGTATTTTGTTTCGAAATGTTTTATTTATTGTTCCACACACTCTTTGAAATTTGCATATTTTATTTTAGACATATTCCTTGTCATAACTAACATCAGTTCCTAAGTAGTTAAAATGGCTTATCTGTTCAACGCAACGATTATTTATAACTATTTTGTTCTAATTGGCTCTTTCCCAGTGAATGCCATTACCTTTTATGTTATAAAAGATATTTTCATATTATATTGCTTACAAAGTTCACTAAGTTTAAAAATAGATTTTTGCAGGGCAGAATCGCTATTTTGTATAATAACTAAGTCGTCAGCAAACAATAAAATATTTAAAAAGTTTTTATTTGAAATTTTAAAACCTGCATTCACTAGCTGCTTCCATTTGCACACTAGGTCGTCAATATAAATACTAAAAAGTGTAGGTGATAAAATACACCCTTGTCTGACACCCTGATTAGTAAGAATCTTTTTTTTTTTAGAAATTTTACCATTGTTTCTCACATTTATTTTTGTTTGGAAGTAGAAGCATTGTATCATTTTACTAATTGCTGTGGGTATCCTCGTTCTTCCAAAATTTGCCACATTTTGCATCGGTTTACCATATCTAAGGCTTTTTCAAAGTCAACAAACGCCATATGCGTTTCTTTATTAAACTCCCTATGTTTTTTAATTGGTTGTTTAACAATAAACATGGAAAGTAATTATTCTTTTCACACTGGCCGTGTGTAGTAAATTGTGGAAACTTAGAGTCAGACTGAAAAATTCAATGCCATAGCCGGGATTTGAACCACGGATCATCTGGTTTCCGTCCAGCCGCACTACCATTGTGCTACTATGGCCAACGTGCCGATATGACATTAAGGCCCCGGGCCTTAAAGTACTTACATGTAGTAAGTCGCCATTAAGGTAGTTGTCTCATGTGTTTATGAGAACTCCTAAGTGGTTTACCGGGAAAATACGAGCCAGATGGAGAATTTAATGTCATATCGGCATGTTGGCCATAGTAGCACAATGGTAGTGCGGCTGGACGGAAACCAGAAGATCCGTGGTTCAAATCCCGGCTATGGCATTGAATTTTTCAGTCTGACTCCACGTTTTAACAATAAACATGTTATCCTTTCGAAGTAATAAATATTTAATAGATCCACCTTTTTGGGCATCGCTGGCTATGAATATCCATGTAAGAAGCAGTATTTTAAGACTGACCTAGTAGCTATTCTTATTTTATATTAATTTCACAAAAGATGATAAAGTCTTTTATATTTTTAATACAAATGGGCATTAAAAGCTGATTTTTTGTCGAATGATTAAAATTCCTTATTATTACGTAGAGCATTTTCTATGGTTTAGAAGCAAAGTTCAACAGATAACTTATTTTCTCACAAACATTACTAGTATCTAGAAGCACACATTTGATTTTTACTTTTTTTGTCCCATTTTCATTGCCTTTAACTACAATGCTCATATCAGAGGCCGCTTTCCTTTGGAACACATCAAAGGTGTTAACTCGTATTCGTTGGGTTATATCATTAGATCACGGTCACATTCACACTCTCATTCATACTTCCAGACTAGGGAAGATGGGGAATCATCTTGGTTGGAGAAAACTCCCCTCCCCAAGGCAGGCAGGTGCTCTACCGACTGAACTACAGTGAATTACTCGTTTGTATGTAACACCAATAAACTAATATTATTTCTAGCAAGCGTGAAAATTAGGAAATTATCTTTCCTTTTATATTATATTGATGCACTAAATTGTTAAGAGGAGCCAGAAAGACATTTTGGGGTGAACTTTCACAGAATGAGTTATTGACAACATAATCTTCCCTGATGTTTGTAGAGGCGAATAACGCTATTTATTTTCCTGTCCCATAGGTTTAAAAGTCCTAAACAGACTCATTTTGAAAAGGGTGCAGAGTGTGCCATGCCCTCTAGCTCACCTTTATTAGGAAAGGAAGTCCTTGTTTTTTCTATCAATTACTTTCTGTGCATATGATGTTAGTTCTTCCATGATTTTTGACCTATTTTTTGAATTACTAATGTTGTTTTCAAGATGGGAAAAAGCAATAAATCTGGTGTAAGAAATTGGCATGGGAACTGGTATAAACAGTTGAAGTAATCTCAATTACATAATTAGAGTTACAACCCCTAAAATGGAAAAAGTGGAAATGGAAAATGGAAAACGCATAAGAATATATTGACTTCGTCAAACCCAACCTCAAACATTGGCGACGAATGTGAACTGAAAATTTGTTCTTCAAGGAAAAATTGTTTTCTTCATTGTGTAACTGCAGTGATGACAATTTAACTAAAGTAAATAGTTATATTAGATCAATAAGTTTTCATTTAGTATATATAGGAACTTCGTATAGTGTAAATTTTGTGATAATGAAAATTGTTATCATATCAGAGGACACCAAGAAACTAAATGGTTTATAGCTTCATTTGCCAAAAGTGTAATAAAGAATGTAGATTTGAAACATCCAGAACTATTGAAATCGGTGCAGAAGTAAAAGCAAGATTTGCTAATGACTTGAGAAGCAATGGCACGGAAATTGAGTCATGTAAGTGAGTCAATGTTCTCAATTTACCAACCACCCCAGCCAAATTTAACAAAATAGTTAATAATGTCATAGATCAAGTGACCATGGAGTCTAGCAAGAAGGAAAGGAGTGCAAAACGAAACAGCAAGGATGCTGAATATGGATCTTGGCAAATAGTGAAGTGTAGTTCCAAAACAGCAAAACTTTAATGCTAGTTTTCTCTGTTTTCTTTTGTTTTGTTTTAACTTTGGGTGCGCTCATCTATAAAGTTGCTGCAGCCATAAGTATAAATTATTTTTCAGAATTAAAGCGAGGCCTAAACTGTTTTAAAGGTACCTGGAGAGAGATATGTGAAAATTTGAATTTTAAAAAATAAATTTCAAAACTTTTAGAAGTAAATTGAAGACGTTTATTTAAAAAAATCACATATTCCAAAATAAGTCTATTATCATTAATGAATTGTGATAGTGTTGTAAAATAAGAAGCAAAAGTTTCAAATCGACGCTTTCGATGGTTCTTGAGCTCAGTGCACAAAAGCTCTCATTTTAACGTTGGTGAGATAGACTGTTTCGGCTTCCCTTAATGCAACATTCATTATTTTAAATAGTCATTTATAAATGTTTGTAATTCCAAATCTGCTAACT
>CM060954.1:70926970-70979470 GCA_030765055.1 Mantis religiosa
TCATCGCTGCTATTGTAGTATAGACTGTTGTGCGGTAAAAATTAGTTCGTTATTTAACGTGGTGGTATATCTTCATATCTTTAAAGAGAACTGTCAAACTTATATTTTCGTAACCGTTTGAATTAAATATATTACGCAACAGAGTTTATTTATCTCAAATGCATGTGAATTCTTAAACGAAGTAAAAAGGAGGTTCATTTGCTCTCAAGCACATGACACGATAGCACGTGCTTTAGCGGTAGTGATGACATATTTGTTTATATGACTTTTATACTTATATGTATAATAGCAGAGTCTACCGCTAGTTTTTTGCTGAACCATCGCAAGGGAAAACCCTTACAAAGCGGCGAAAAAAGAATGGTGGTGCATGTGTTTAATGCACTCACAGAGCAGAATCCACCTTTGTCAGTGAGAGAAGTCGAACAGCTGTGCTCTGAACTTACAGGTGTGATAGATGCATAGGAACATCGCGACATGAAATTGAGACAACAGGAAACTTACCACTCCAGGGGCGATATTGCTGTGTGCCGAAGACGTTATTTAAAGACAATCAGACTCTACCGGGATACAATTCGAAAAATATACTACCTTGACGAGACTTGGGTGAATGAAGGACACACGTCAAGTATGGCGTGACATGACTTCTAAGACTGAAAGACAAGCATTTTTGTAAGGTACGTGTGCTGGTTTAAAAAAATCCCAGTGGAAAAGGCCGAAGGCTTTTCATTATAAACTTGTTTCATTGTTAATTCATTCAGTTTCAACTTGCTCAGTTTCATTATAAACTTGTATTTTTGTATGCCTTCATATTCTTATTTTGTATGATTTTATCTATCTTCCCGGCAATTATTATGACGTTTACTGCAGGTTTAAATGTGATGGTAAGGCACCACCTATAGCCTATGGCGCGAAAGAATTAGCCAGTTAGAGTGAGGGGGAAGGTAGTTGCACGCGGAGTGATACATGTCAGGGGGGTAAGGTTATCTGAAACAGAGATTAGTTTAACTTCCCTAGAATGCCCCCAGTTAATCCCACCTCAATATTTGCAAGCAACTTGCAATAAATTCATGGAGGTAGGAACGGAAGTAAAGCGCTTCGCTTTCAAAAGATTACTTTGCAGCAGATCTTGCAGGTTTGCTATTTCTGTTCGAAGGTGCTTTACAATGAAAAACGGTTTTCGTTTTTTATCAAAGTGTAAACCATTTTGCTATTTATTAAATAATAAATGGACTTCCTTGTCAAAAAAAAAAAACATTTCTTTGAACTACTACTGTTCGAAACATAATCTCAAATGTTAGTGCTACTTCAAAACTATCTCCACTAGATCAGGATTCATTTCAACTCACGGCGCTGTTTTGTCCCAGCTAGATTTGCTTTGATCAAATTCATTAAATAAATAATTAACAATTGCCGAGATGAAAATAACTCTCTAACCTTTAACAGCAAATCCTGTTTTTAACAGCATTAATTACAGGAGCATTTTATTTCATTATATGTTGATTCATGAATCGGATTATGAACGGGGTTTTATAAATAATTTATTTTTCTTTACCTCTTTAATTTATCCAACATAACTATATTATTCTGTATAGAAGCCACTCTTTCGAATTATAAATATGCAAAGCATAGATCTGTCTGTTTTTCCATTACAAATACATTATTTTTATTATAGAACTCGTTTTCATGTAATTCGAGGGTATGATTTACTTAGCATCTTGAGCGGAATGTTTTCAAATGTTAAAAATCGTGAAGAGATAATTGAATTATATATCAAATCAGTCCAGGGTCCTTAGAACTTAGAGTTACCCGACATTCGTCTTTCAGGATAAGGGAAAACCCCAGAAAAACCTTATCCAGGTAACTCACCCTGACCGAGATTCGAACACAGGACCTCTTGAATATGAAGCAGACACGCTACTATCTACGCCACCGAGGTGGGCTGAATTATATTTAGTTTTCTTATATGAACTAATAGACCCAGTATTTGTTAATAAACTGAGGATGTTAAAATGTATTTGTTATGAGGAGATTCTGAACTTATTTATAAACTAAATCCGACTTCTAAAGTTGAAGTAGTTATGTCTTAGGATTAGGATTACTACAGAGGGGATTTGGCACCGAAATCTGTCATTTATTGCACCTAAGCCTCAATTTGGGCTTCTTCGGGAGGAAGGATGAGGCGAGAAGAGACAGAGAGCGGCCGACCCAAGGTGCCGAGACACCCACCGACACTTCTACCCTGAAAGAGACCACCAGATGAGAGATGATGTAAAATGATGATGGAGATGAAATGAAGGGACAGGAATTTTAGGGGATGTAATTTTCCCACCCAGCATTAGCCTGGCTCCCCGGAAACTCCCCGAAAAACACATACGTGAGGTACGTCGGCCACGGGAATTGAACCTGGGCCTCCCGAAGGCGGGCCACAGTTGAATCCGCTGAGCCTTTCCGCTGATAGTTATGGTTTTTTGTATCAGTATACATTATATATTACGTGTACATAGATGTGCATTATGTCCTCCAAACTGCAACCATAAAATGTTGAAGCTATCTTAAAAATAAAGAAAGCATAAAAGAGAGAAAATAAATAAAAACAAAAACAAAATCCAACGTATGAACAGTTGTTACATGATAACCTTTTAATACCTTTTTTTAACTGTTCCATTTACCCCCCCCCCCCCCTTTAACTGCAGTGGTCATATCGGAGGCCGTTCTCCTTTGGAACATATCGAAAGTGTTAACTTGTATTCGTTGGATTTAATAATTAGATCACGCACACATTCGGAGGATGAGGAATTGCTATCTTGATCGGAGAAAAATCCCCAGCACCACCGCCGGGAATGCAACCCGGAACCTCTACCACGGCAGGCAGGTGCTCTACCGACTGAGCTAAGGAGCCAGCCCTTTAGGAGCTTAATATCCTATACCTTGTCCAACAATGAAGGAATGTATGAAATGATTGTTCGTATCTTGAAGAACTAGGAGTTACCTAGTTTGTACCCTTCCAGAATAATGAGAAAGCTATAGGTGGCACTATTCAGCCAAAACTTTCGAAAAGACATGAAGCCAGATGTTTAGTATTTCAGGTAAACGCTACAGGGTGCTTCAAAACGACACCAAACGAACATATAGAAGCAATTGCTCAGTTTCTGTGTGACACATATAGATATTTTTTACCACCAATAGCCCGCCTCGGCAGCGTAGATGATAGCTTGTCTGCCTCACGTTAAAGAGGTCCCGAGTTTGAACTTCGGTTAGGGTGAGCTAACTGGATAAGGTTTTTCCGAGGGTTTCCCTTATCCTATTATCAGGTAACTCTAAGCTCCATGGACCCCAGACTTATTTCAGCATCATTTCACCCATTTCGTTCATCGTTTGATATGACTTAAGGTTGGAGGACCTAAATTAAAACAAACAAACAAACTTTACCGCCAATAGAGCTGCATAAAAAATTCTCCTGAATGAGTGTGGATTAGGCAGTGACAGGAACAACGATGTATACCCCACGCTGTCGGAGTTCGCAGGTATAGCCATGCCGCGTGCTGTAACTGTTTGTAAGCATACCGGCATACTCCGCAGTAACTGCCACTATTAATAATTTCTTTGACTTGTGAAACTGCAATAAAGAAGCTATTTCTTAATTATTGCTTATGAGTGTTTAACGTATTCGAAAATTACGTTATAGCAGTCCATTATGCTAAATAAGCTGGTGGACATATGCAACTTACTCCATTTCGAGGGAAGTTAAAGTTAGCAAGGTTGAGGATGGAAGCATTAAATGATAAACAGAACAGAAAACAACATCAAACAACTGTGGATAAATTAATCAAATTCTAAATGCCTTGTGCATTGAGACGGGCATTTTATTTCACGTGTTTGTAACTGAAAAGGAAGCTGTTGATATTTATAGTAAGTGGTTGAAAGTATTGTTCAATTAAGATCATAACAAAATGCTCTGAATAAAACCTGAAGCTTTCCTGGCGACGTGCCGGTCACGCCGTGGCTCAGTAGTTAGACCGCTTGACTCTCACCATGGCAGCCCGGGCTCGATCCCAGGCGTCCGCAAAGTGAGACTTTTGGTGGACAACACGGCGCTGGGGCGGGCTTTCTCCGGGATATCTGGTTTCCCCCGCCATCTCATTCCACCGGTGCTCCATCTTCATCTCGTGTATCATCAGTGTCATCGCCTGCGGTGCCGTATGTAGTAAAAGCGGGCGTTAAACACTACACATTTCATTTCATTTCCTGGCGACGAATACGCTCACTTTCTTCTCGGGCAGCCAGCAAGGTGAAAACATGATTAGATATGCACGTTTCAGGAGTGTACATCTCTCCCAACATCAGGATATTTATAAACTGTTATAACCACAAATGAGTACTGGATATAACACAACTATAAACAAAGACAAACATTATCAAAATTCGCATTATGTAACAAAAGACTTAATAAATTTAAACATTAATTTACTGAAAACAGTCTTTTGTTCAGTAATACGAATTTCCACAGTGTTTTGTCTTTGTTTATAGTTGTTTTATATCGAGTACTCATTTGTGGTTATAACAGTTTATAAATATCCTGATGTTGGGAGAGATGTACACTCCCGAAACGTTGATATCTAATTATCTTTCCACCTGGCTGGCTGCCCGAGAAGAAAGTGAAAATGCTCTGAAGTTAAACAAATAAGTATTATCATTGATGTGACTATTTTTACAATTCATATTTTTGATGAAACTAAATTAATCGTGCGTTTGTTGAACTTCCTTCAGCTCTTCCATCCATCAAAACCATATCCGTCATTTCGGCGTTCGTTTAGCGTTTCATATTGCTTGGATTTGATATCTAAGTACGCGCAAACTCCTCCCTGTTAGGACGGAATGTGTAGTTTTACAGTGTACAGAAACCTTGCAACTCTCCGAGTCATCAGTCG
This sequence comes from Mantis religiosa, assembly GCA_030765055.1. Taxonomy (NCBI): domain Eukaryota; kingdom Metazoa; phylum Arthropoda; class Insecta; order Mantodea; family Mantidae; genus Mantis; species Mantis religiosa. Next base: position 70,931,899 of record CM060954.1, read on the forward strand.
ACTTTCGCACAGGTATATGCCCTTTGCCCCATTACCTGAAAGGTAGGCTAGGGTCACTGATAAAGAGTTTTTTTGTTAATTTATTATCCATCGATCAGCAATTATGCTTTACAGATGTTTGTTATAAGATACATAGGAGCAGGACACAGAACAATGGAGGTAGCCGTGAACGACTTCTCTAACTAAATATGAAGGATAACTGTAACACAAATTGAGAACTTAAAGTCTGATAGTAGTAATCACGTGTCTGAGGCATCTGTGCTGGAGACGTCACTCAGGAGAAGATCTTGGGGCAGTCTGCGCTTCAGGCGAGCTGGTTGGCGAGTGCGAGCACCGAGATTGTAGGTAACAGCTCCAGGGACCTCCTGAAGATGGTAAAAGAATGGACGTGCCAGGCGTCGGATGTATTGGTGAACGGGTAGAAGACCAAACTCATGATGTAGTTGTTGGTTGATAAAGAGCAAGGAGTAATGTGTTTGTCTTCGTGGCTGGTGCGCCCCAATAACAACTTTTGAGATTCGCACACCAGTGGTTCCTGCACTGTCTAATCACAAAATCATGTAATATTTAATGCTGCATAAAATTATATCTAACAGAACTTCGAAGCTACGACACCGAAATTCGGAATAATTAAGTTATAAACTACGCGACGGCTATAAACAATTCGGTGTCCTTTTGAAACAATTAGCCTAAGGATGGTTTAAATTAAAATAGAAAACTTGTCATAACCTGTCCGTCATAGGAATTTTCCTTTTTGTATCAATGTCAGGGGAACTATAACAGTTACAATATAACTTACTAACCATCCTTTCTCCTCCTTGTTATTATAATACAATAAATGAACAGATAGAGTGCAAGTTAGTGTATATTCTATGTAAAGTAAACCTCTGCGTTTTTTAATTTAGGGCATCAAGATAAGAAGCTGCTTAGTTCAATTTCACAGGTTCTCCAATATATGTCACTGCTACATTTCCCTCACGAGGAATGGAAGCACAATGGGTATGTAGGAAGAAGGAAATGCGGGTTATTGTCTTTTCAAGATCGGGAGACCGCAAACAGAAATCTTTCGCAAGTGGTAAAGAAAGAAGAAGCATTGCCTTTTATTTGCACTTGCAGGGTTGTACACAAAGCTCTCTGTATCTACGTACAGATCTTAGTTTCCCAGAGAAACTTTGAATAGAGGGACCTAGAAAGTAGATGCCGTCACATATTTCTTTACAGTGGATATGAAAAGAAAACTACTTGGTTCCCGAATGTCCCCAACATTGCCGTTAAAAAGAGAGAAAAAATATATGAGAATATTCAAGCAGTCATGCTTCCTGAAAAGGCTTTGGAAGATCAAAGAACTTATAAAAGCAGGCAACTAGTTAAATAGCAAACCAAAGACGGAGTAGGGAGTAATCTTTTAATAAGAAAAGAGAAGTTTGTACCATAAAGCTTAAAAAATATGACTAACGTAGAAAAGATATATCATCACTAGAAGAATGCATTCCGTGAACGGAAGTCACATGTTATGCCATTGTATTGTTTTAAATCATTAGGATAGGGTTAGGATTACTACGGAGGGGATTCAGCACTACGACAAGTTTTGATCTATTGTACCTGTGTCCGGCATCCCTGGGAGGAAGGATGAGGCGAGAGAACCAGAAGGTGGCTGTCCCAAGGTGCCATGACCGTGCAAAGGGCAGAGTCCCTACAATTTACTTAGAAACCTCCCTAGATAGGCAGGGTCAACGGACATTCACCCCTAATGTGGTTCGAAAGGATCCCAGCAGCCAGTTCGGAGACCGGCAACCGACCTACCGGAGGAGGAAGTAGTTTTCCTCGAGCATATCATCCCGCCCTGCACCGCCGAGACACCCGCCGACATTTCTACTTTGAAAGAGACCATCAGATGAGAGATGATATGAAATGATAATGGAGATAAAATGGAGGGAAAAGAAATTTGAGGGATGTAATTAACCTACCCAGCATACGCCTGTTGATCCTGGAAAGCCCCCGCAAAAACACATGGTCAGGTAGGTCTGCCACGGGAATCGAACCTGGGTCTTCCAAATACGTGCCACAGACGAAAGCGCCTCATCCCTCCCACTCGGTATTTTAAAGCACCTTAATCATACTTAAGTCATAATGATATGAATTTTAAGTCATACTAAATCATTAAATTCCTATATTGCTTTTACATAAGTCCAGTTTTCTCCACCATTTAAACAAATAGCGATTATATGTTATACCAAAAGCAGAACTTTAGAAGAAAAAGCATATAAGATAATAAAGTAAACTGAACGAGATTTATGAGTTCAGAAATGGAAGTATCGGAGGAAGGCATGAAGCAAAACGAAACATTAAGATGGAAGTTACACATATAAAATACAAATAAAAGAAATTGTAGTGCTAGAAATAAGAACTGGAAGGCCTACCCCTTATACCGTAAGAAAATATCTAATGGAGAAACAAAAAGGATGCAATAATATATAAGAACACCTAACTAGTGGTGGACGGACCAATTTGGAGACGTAACAGACCAACTGTAGTATACAGTAAAAGGAGAAGAAGTAGAAGAAAATGAAGAAGAAGAGAAATGGAGGATGAAACGTGATAAAGTATTAAACTCGCACGCATTTTACTCATGGATAGTTCAACTTCTAATATGCCTAACTTTGTCCATGATTCTTCGGCATAGCCTGTTTTAAAGCTGAGCACCATTGGATGGTGCTTGACTGGGCGTAGAGGGGCGGTTTGTGAAGGTTTCACCCTGTCCCTCTGATTCTCCCTGAACAAACACCTTTTAAGGGAACCCTGGAAGCTCGGGGTTTGTTGGCGGACTTGAACATCGTATTATCTGAAAATATTACAGACCCTGTTAACATTGAGCACATTGCTCCGTCGTACTTCGGGTGTCTCCCTCATCTCTCCAACCCTTGCGTAGGTGCGGCAGAAGGACCCACGCTAGTCTCTGCTCCTGTTTTGAGAGCCATTCTGTGGTAGTTACTTTTTTGAATGTCTATCCTATTCAAGCAACCATGTTAAAGCAAGTCCATTGGCGTTAGACTGTATTTTGGATCACAGCTAAAATACAGACAGAATATCGGGAAGGTTACGTTACATAACAGAACAGTAAGTAAAGTACATGTTGTGGATAAGGTTTTGCAATAAATGCTACGAACGCTGACATAAAATATTTTATATTGCATAAAGGGAGTGAAAGGAATGCCCAACGTGAAAATCCAAAACATATATATTTGAAATTCACTCTTTGTCAGTGCTGAGTTTTTAATGTGAACATGTTCAAAAAGACAATTTTCAAGTATAAAAATTATATCAAACACGCTAACTTCTGCTGCCCAAAACGTGAACCACAAATGTCTAAAATCATTCTTAAGATTTGAATATACGCAGAAATATATTCAATACTGTAAATTATTTACGTTATATTATTTAAGTACATAAACATTTCCAGTAATGCAGTTTAATAAGCTATTTTATAAAGTCGGAATGGCTCCAGAAACACATTTGTGGATTTCTCCACTGACATGTATCCCTCCGCGTACCATTTCCTTCCCGTTTCTCCCAATTGGCAACTGATTTCAGCGCCCTAGGCACTACTTTCACACACGTAGAAACCTGCAGTGAACGTCATAATAACTGCCAGGAAGATCGATACAATCATGCAAAAGGAGATATTGTGTAACACCCTTTTTATTTTCTTATACTTTTCTAAATGCTTAAGAGCAAGGGGGTGCTCTATGCAACTATACATTGGATAACCAATGCAATGAAGTGTAGCATATACTTTTAGATTGTAAGAAAATGGTAAAGAACAGTCAAAAGAGGGCCAGCCTCGTACTCTATGATCTCCACACAGATATATTGACACTAACACCCGCAAGAGGAAGGGATGAAGTGAAGGGGCCACATAGGCTACAGAGATTGTAGGCAGATGGGCTACAGAGTAGCGCGGAATTCCCTAACAATTGCTGAGTGTTGTTCGTTGTCCGGAGCTAAGACCCTTTGCGCAGACTCCAGGGCCGGTGTTGACAAGCTTTATTCCCCCACAGTAGGGAATGTGTTGAACACGTGCGTCATCTATCCGGCAGCCCGAAAGCAGAAAGTGATAAAGATATGAAATGAGGGGAAATTATAGAAAATGAAGCCATGTTATGAAATTAAGTATCCCAACTTTCATTCAAGCGAAAAAGAGAAAACGTGTAAAGCAAACTGAGAGTGCATCTTCGACGGGATCCAACTCACCACCTCCCTAATACGAGTCATACACGTTACTGAAGTGCTGAAAAAGTTAATTTCTTAGAAAAAACTTGCCAGAAAGTGTGGTGAGGCCTACTGAGAGACGTTGTTGGTTTAGTGATGACCAAATCGCCAGAGAATATCAGTAATGAAGAGAGAGAAGAAGTAAGATGTTAGTAGAAGTAACAAATAAGTAGTAAACAGGATACAATAGCTTAACCATCACACGTCTTGCAGCCACAGAGAATCCAGCAAATATTATAACGCTTTAGAAATTTTATTAATGGAAATACAATTATAGAATTTCAAATCTGGACAGTGCGATTTATAGTGCAAACTAATGACCCAACATGAATCTATTATTACAGCTCATTACTACCATGACCACCCTATTACTAGATATACGTTTTTAGGGACATGTCTTACATTTTAGATGCATTTTCTGCATTACCTTCACCATTGTTTATCTGCAGCAGCAAATAGAGGTACTGAACTTTATAAAAAGTGCATTTCGTGATTAAAACAGCAACGCATCTGTTAGAAAGGAATGCTGAAGACTACACCTAAATGCTTATGTGAGCCTCAAAACTCAAAAATTTAATGTCGATTACGCCAGACGTATACGTTTATATCTATCGACTTCCAAGCATGCTACACGAAGTGTGTTATGGAACTTCTTCATTGTAAACTACCATTTCAAAAGGGCATTTGTTATTTCTAACATCCTAAAAGATTAAAATATTTGACATAGGAATACTGAAATTTCAGAAGTGCTCATGACTGAAAATGCCACTTTCCCAAGTAGGGACTTGTGTAATAATTAGTGTAGACTTCTTACTGTTGATATTAATAAGGTTTCATTTATATTACTGTAATAATTTTTAATTTATGAGATTTGTTTTAGAGGTGTCGAATTTTTTAGTGTTTATCCACTCTCTGAAAACGAGCCACTGTATATGATTGTCGGCATATTATGTAATGCCTTTTAAAGATCCGATATTTCTGCAGCATCTAAATCGATCTGAAATATGTTTGGACACGTCGCACAACCTTTTTCAGAAACAAATTATTTGCAATATAATATTTTTAACTTTACTTGTTTAATATCCCTTTAAAATAAGGCCAAAGGTGACTTACCATATGCTTTACCATGCCTTATACGACTGGATTACTTAACAAAACTGAAAACATTGTTGGAAAAAGAGAATATGAGCGACTATAAATGAAGAATGACAGTAGTTTACATGGGGGACCATCACTAGGTGAAGGTAACAATGAGTAAGAGAAGAATGCTCGACAAACATTGATGGAAATAATCATTTCTTCCACACTAGCCGTGTGTAGGCTAAGGTTTGAATGAGTAGAGCCAGACTGAAAATTCAATACCATAGCCGGGATTTGAACCACCGGTCTCCCGCTCTCTGTGCGGTTGCTCTAACCATCTGAGCTACTATGGCCAACATGCCGACATGACATTGAATTCTCCAACTGACTCATATGAACGAGGGTGGGTCAAAAAGTAATGCCTCCTATTTTTTTCTCCTTTAACTGACAAGAAAATTGAATCCAATTTATATACACCGAAAACTAGAACATTTGCGATTAATTTTCACTATTCAATATAATCTCCGTCCTTTTCCAGAGTTTTGGTCCACCTTTTTACTAGGGAATGTATTCCAGTGTGGTAAAACACACGGTCTTGCTTCCTAAGCCATTGACGCACGGACGTTTTCACAGCCTCATCTTCAAAATGAATGCCACGATGAGCTTCCTTTAGTGGCCCGAACAGATGGAAGTCTGATGGTGCCAGGTCAGGGCTGTATGGGAGGTGAGGTAAGACTTGACATCCCAATTTCTCAATTTCTGCAGTGCTGTAACGGCTGGTGTGTGATCTTGCATTGTCATTCAAAAGAAGAATACCCGCCATAGTTTTTGTTGGGTGCACTCGGCGAACACGTGCTTTCAGATTTTTGAGAGTTCTGACGTAATGGAAAGAATTATTGTGTATCCCTGCTCCACAAAATCAATCATAAACACACTCTCTGCATCCCAAAACTTTGTCGCCAAAACTTTCCCTACAGACCGCTGAGTTTTGAATTTCTTTTTCCTCGGTGATGTTGTGTGATGCCATTCATTGACTGCCTCTCAAATTCAGGTTCAAAAAAATGAACCCATATTTCGCCTCCAGTAACATTTTTTTTTTCAGAAACTCCTCTCCCTCTAAATTGAAGCGCTGCATGTTTTCGGAGGCTATTGTTTTCCTTGTTTCTTTGTTTTTGGCGGTTAACATTCTTGGTACCCAACGTGAACAAACTTTTGAGTAACCCAGTTGTTGAATAATCGTCATCACACTGTCTTTACTGAGGGAGGTAATGCGACACAATTCACCCGGTGATCACCACGAATGAGGTCATCTACTCGCTGAATGTTGCATGGAGTCACTGCAGTCACCGGCCTGCCGCTTCGCTTTACAACTGCCAATGTTGTTTGCCCTTCAGCTTCGTTACAGCGATGAACCCATCGCCTAACAGTGCTGACATCCACCGTTGCATCACCATACACATTTTTTAGCCTTTCGTGAATGCGAATTGGCGTTTCACCTTCTGCAGTCAAAAAACATTGAGAGAACGCTGTCTAATACGAATGTAGATGTTAGCCATTGTGCAACAGGATGCATGCTGCCACCTGTTGACTACGGAAGTTACTACTGCAGGGGATTTGAGAAGAAGGTCTTAGGAATTGAACCAAATTCAAAGTTTTCACATAACTTACTTATTTAAGGGAAAAGAAATAGGAGGTATTACTTTTTGACCCACCCTCGTACATGTATACTATGAACGATTTCATTATAATTCCCACAGGATCATTCTTACTTGAGTAATATTTGAAAGGGAAATTAGTTAATTTTACATTACCTATTTTGTTTTTAACACATACAACCATCTCAACTATGGTGTAGGTTTAGGATCGACATTTTAAGAGCTTTGGCTAGGATAGCCTGCGTTAAGCCATTTCAGAATCTATACTAAAAGGAAAGCTATTGTATGGTTTCAGTTTACTCCCAAAATGATCCATGGGCGTCTTATGTTATGGCGCAAAAAGCCACACTCAAGCACGAGCCTTTTGAAGAGGCACTTATCCTGTCGGTGCACCCGACTAAACCTACGTTTACAATGAGTGTTTTGTTTTTCATGTCGGTAGCCACTTCACAGATCGGCATGTTGGCTTAGAGGTTTCAGCAACGGCAATAACCCCAAAGTGAGCCTTCTGGAACCAATTTTTGATTCTGGAAAATTTAGTTCTGCCTTTTAGTGGTCATGTAGAAAGGAATAGTGAGTAATCAATCCCTTACAATCCCGGGATTTACTGGTGTTCTGACAAAAGCGATAGGTTTGCTTTTCACAATAAGTGAGAGGTGACGTTAGAAACGTTTCAAAACAAAACTTTACTTTGTGTAATTTTGGCACTGAACTTAATTTCGAGCTTCTCCTGAATTTCGTGACTACAGTTTCACCGATCCCAGACACTTCTATATGACTCCATGGCTGCAGCAACGGTGGATGGCCTGCCGATAATTCCCCGAAATAAACTTAACGTTGCGAAACAATATGAATACAGGGAGAACCCAAAAGAAATCGGATTGTTGTCATAAAAACTTTATTGATGAACCTTTTTACAAAATTACCTTAGTCACCTACTAACTACTCTCCATTACATGCGATGAACTTGTCAAGTCTCTTTTTCCACTGTTGGAAGCATGTTTGGAACTCTTCAAGTTTGATATTGTCCAATGCCCTTTGCCAAGCTATTTTACCGCCTTCACATCGTCATAACACTCCCCTTTTAGCGTTTTTATCATTCATGGAAATAGGAAAAAGTCGTACGAGGCTAGGTCCGGCGAATACGGAGCGTGGGGAACGTCAGAACACCTCTGAGACGCCAAATAGGGGGTTTCTCGTAAGGCCGTGTGTGCTGGAGCGTTGTCGTGATGCAGAAACCAGTCACCTGATCGCCAAAGTTCCGGGCGTTTCCTCCTCACACCCTCTCGCAGACGCCTTAAAATATCCAAGTAAAAGTGCTGGTTAACAGTCTGGCCAGGGGGTACGAATTCCCGATGCACAATTCCACGAACGTCAAAAAAGACAATGATCACCGTCTTCACATTTGACCTCACTTGCCTTGCCTTTTTTGCTCTGGGAGAGTTGGGAGTCCTCCACTGGCCTGACGCTTGCTTGGTTTCTGGGTCATACCCGTAACACCAACTCTCATCCCCTGTAATGACTTTGTTCAAGAAGTTTGGATCACGTGCAATCTCTGTTTTCAAGTCCTGAAACACATTCATGCGGATGGTTTTGTGCTGCTGTGTGAGAAGGCGCGGAACAAATTTAGCAGCAACACGTCTCATGTGCAAATCCTCCTTCAAGATCCGCCTTCACGAGCTCCATCTGATTCCTGTCGCTGCTGAAATTTGGTCGATCGTTTGGCGATGATCCTCGTTGATCTTTTGGTCGACCATTTCAATGTTCTCCTTATTTCGTGATGTTGAAGGGCTTCCAGAACGAGCTTGGACTTCAACACACATCTCACGGCGTTTAAAGCACCCATACCACTCGAAAACCTGTGTGCGGCTCATAGCGTCCTCCTGAAAATCTTCCTGAAGCATTTGGTGTGTCTCCGTTGCAATTTTTTAAGCAGGAAACAAAATTTCACACACACTCTTTGTTCTTTTAAAGTTGCCATAACGACTTCGCAGAGGAAACCCGCCAACAGTCAGAGAAACACAATATCACACTTGCACGTTCAGCTCTACTCTGACGCCGTCTGCACAGCTGTCTCATGAAGGTGTCTACTAACACCATCTAGCGTGATAATGCTGCACTACGTCTACGAGTGGCAGCACCTTCGGAGTCTGATTTCTTTTGGGTCCCCCCTCATATATTACTTACACCCACATACCTTTGTTTATTAATGGTGTCCGAAATGATATCTCCCCTCACCTGTATGGGGCTATCTCCTGTTTAAAATTTCTTGGTATACCACACCATGCCACACTCGTATCTGCAGCCGAAGTATTTGAAAACACATCTCACATATTATCTTCTAATTAGTTAGGTTCTTGCTATATATAATACGTAGAATTAAGATCAGGCGAGCGAGTAGACCAGCCAACTATTGCATCATCAGAAACACATTTTAATACAAGGCAACGACCATATTGAAATTCTTTATAAGAACATCCCTAGCAAGGCTAATATTTCCTTGAGTGGAACAATTGAAAGCTCATATTTCGTGTCTATCTGGGTTTCAACCTGTTCAAATTTTTCAAACAGCACATATTTAATAGTTTTAGGAGATACATGTCTAAATAAATACAGTTTCAAAATTTTGGGGTAACTCTTTTTGAGTAAAACTTAAACACACGCTTCTCCGTAGTATACCGAGAGGTGTTTATACACCAAAAAAACAACAACAGCTTCACGTAACACTGTTACCACTGTGTATCATTCTAGACAGTTAGACAGGACTTTAAATCTGTTATTCTCCGTAGGCTTGTGAGATAGGTTACTGAGAGAAGGGGTGAACCCGAATTTAGTCGAGCCGACTCTATTGCCAGGCTCCTCGAAGGTGTGTTGCACGTGTACCTGCCCTGAATCGGTGACTATCAATAACTTCTCTAAGTTATACTTCACTCCTTACACGTAATTAAACATCATATTTCCAATTTTTATTTTTATTGGGTTAGGATCAGCATTGTGTATGAGTTCCATATATACCCTGCCTTTAACTGCAATGGTCATATCGGCGACCGTCCTCCTTTGGAACATATCGAAGGTGTTAACTTGTATACGTTGGATTTTAATCATTGGATCACGGGCACATTCGCACTCTCATTCATGCTTTCAGACTATGGGGAAGATGAATTATCTTGGTCGGAGAAAAATCCCCACCTCCACTGACGGGAATCGAACACAGGACCCATAGCACGGCAGGCAGGTGCTCCACCGACTGATCTACGGAGCCAGCCAGGATCGAGTATTGATCACTTAGAAGTAAGTAATATCGTAGAGAACGATAACTTACTGCGGAAGAAATTACAGAGGCACCATGCTCAAGTTGTTCTCGGGAAGCAAGCCAGGTGAAAAGACGACAAGATATCGACGTTTTGGGAGTGTGCATCTCTCCCACCATCAGGATATTTATTATATGTTATAACCACAAATGAATCAGTGGATATAACACAAATATAAACAAAGACAAAACACTATCAAAATTCGCATTACTGAACAAAAGACTTTTCAGTAAATTAAATACCAGGTCAGGAGATAGCGTGAGTATAGAAAATTAATTGGGTCAAGAAATGTAGCTACTTAACTTCATTATCAAGCTGTATTGATCTGTGCTTCTTAAGTCAACGGATTTCCATTTTAAGGCCGGTTTCCAGGAGCAGCTGATCTGAAAACCAGCGACACGATTAAGCGTGATCCTCTCAGAAGAAATAGCCAAAGCCTCCTTAATTATCCGCTCCCAATAACTGTTGCAGTTTGCCAACCTAAGAAGTCTGGGCTGACAGAGCATTGCTTTGATAACGACCATAGAGCCAACTTTCGGGAGACGACCATCTTGGCAAAATGCAACAGTTTCTGGGAACGGAGAATTAAGGAGGCTTTGACCATTTCCTCCGAGAGGAGCACGCTTAATCGTGATGCTGGATTTCAGTTCAGCTCCTCTTGGAAACCTGTCATTATGAAATTTTAGCCACATAATTACAATATCATTTTAAACTTGCATGCAAATTTTCATGTTGCTACACCAAATAGTTCATTAATTATTAATTACTTTTGTGAAAATATTGTAAAAATTAAAAATGTTCTACGCGTCAAAAATGTGAGTTTTTAAATTGCTTTTTTTTTTTTTTTTTGGCTAGTACAGAGCAATTTTAAAAGACCCCACATTCTTATTTTTTGGAGTATTCTTGTAGCATTTGTTAGCTCTTAGAATTTTGAGTGTATTAACTTTTTTTAATTCCTTAACACTATATAATTTTCAAAATATGAGCATTAACAAAAAGAGGGAACGTGCAAACTGTAAACATAGCATGTTTTCTATTACTACAAACCCTAAGCTATCAAAAATGCCCAAAAAGAAAATTCATGGTTTTCAAAATTTTCGCCGAATTTTCAGTGTTGCCTTAAAATCCAGAATCTATATCGAGTAATAAAGGGATCGTCTCATCACTACTTGTCATTTAAGATTACGCTCCGAGAGGAAATTAAAGAATTAGCCAAAATAAAACAAAGTGCCTATTTAAGAGCTAGTTTGAAAAGCATATTTAGGTTCTAATTGCCCATTTTACTGCTCAGATAAATACAGTTGGCCGTTACATATTGCAACACTATGATTGGAAAGCTTCATAGAGAGATTGTTTGTGATCGAATGCTTTGTTCCACTCTGACGTGTTTTGTTGCGGCGTCTATTTTGAGAGAAAATAGAGATATGAACAAAACGCATGTTTGCTGTTATTACGCACGCTGAATTTAGCCGGGACCCAGGAAATTAAAGTGTGAACTGCAGTCCAACATTGCTTTATGACCGCACTGCGACCAGCCACTATAGACCTCTGCGAAAGGTCGTTTACACAAAAGGTCTTTTTATGCACATTAAGTCGCTGAAATATGTGCCTACATGTTCCTGGCCGGCAGTAATTTCGCTTTCATTCTAAACAAAGGAAACAGGCTCTCATGTTCGGGTGTTTATAACAGTTTACATTGTAATCTCTTTACTGACTTAATATACCCTAAAGTGGTAGTAAAAAGTATCAACAGAGAACGAGTAATGCCACACCATTATTCAAATAGAAAACGCAAATTTAAATATTACCTTGTATTTGTTTCACGGCAAAGTTTGTATAAGCTACTTATTTTTAAAATAACACTTTCTAGGTTCTATCCTTATAATTATTCTAAGATGTCATTGTGGCTAATGAAATAAGGAGAACATGCTCAGAACTAAGCTTTGAATGATTTGTCATTTAACAAAAACAATACTATATTTAAACCAATTACAGTTTAGTAAAAACTTATTCTAAAGTAAACAATCAATGGAAATGTTAACTACCACCATTTTCTACCTCATTTGTTCAATTCAATATTCGTTATAAAAAAATGTGAGGTGATTTTCTGTTTCATTTGCATAAAAGAGAAAATGATGGAGTAAATGTGGAGAGATGTTATGGCAACAGTTAAGTTTTAGAAAATATATTACAAAACTGATAATCCGTTATAGACATTTCTAAGCCTTAACTTTCCGTTGGGCTTATCAACATTCCTGACGCCGTTAGTCGCGATGTATCTGCGGGATATATATGACGTTGTGTTTTAGTATCTGTTTTCACTTGTTTTAAAAGAATGCACCTTACTATGAATCGGAAGTGTTTCTCGGACATAGTCATCCTGAAAATATTGAAACCAAGGCCATGTGTTGTCCAGAAGTCGCGAATATTTTGCCGTCCTCCGCGGAACACACCAGCAAGGTATAATAAAGCAATAAAGGCTTTCATTTCTATTATTTCTGTGTCTCTGCAATCACTCTCACATATCTATTTCACTTTGATATCGTATATGGGTCTGTTGGTGTGTGGCACAATAATATATGCAGAATATCATCACTGACGAAAATTTTCCAACAATGAAATTCAGTTTTCGTAGTTTTAGCATTCCCCACAAGTCCAGGCAGTTTATAATAATTATCATTATTATTACGGGCGCCGGGGTAGCGCGGTGGTTTCGTTCGCGGCTCCCGTTCTAAGGGTCCCGAGTTCGATTCCCGGCTCTGGGGTTGGCGATTTTAAGTCGGCCCTATCCACGCCTTCACCTCTGTCTAGCACACGTGAAGTATCCCCTATGCCCAACGTGGTTCGGAGTCCACGGTAAAAACTGTAGGTCCTCTCACCTCACCGCCATCTTCACTATCACCCTATCATCGGAGGTAATGGACACCGCCCTCTGGGTGCCTCCACCTGAGAAATGGGTCCGGTCATCACTTGGTGGGGTGAGGTTACCCCGAAGGCCAAGGTTGCCATGTGGGGAGTGTTAGTAACTAACTCATTATTATTACTATTCTTATCATTATCATCATTATTATCATTAACATCGTTATTACCATCATCATCAATATCTTCATACTTATTATCTTGTCTTTTGTACTCAACAAAATAGTATTTGTCATCATTTTCTAGCACTTTATTGCCTTCCTCTTCATCAACGTCATTATCTGTATCAGTGTCCACAGATTGTGTTTCAGTTATATCTTCATATTCGGAATCAGTTTCTACAAAATTATCCTCAATTGGCAGCGAATCACCGTCGAAAAAGAAGGCGATGTACCTCCTCCAAATCCTCAAGATTTTCCAAATCCAATTGACTCATTTTCAAATCTATGATCCGCAGTAATAAAGAAAGGCACTCTTATTTACCTTGCAAAAACACAACCACTTACATCAGCACTCTCTCGCAATGACGTGGTTGGATCCGATAGCGGCGACAATCTGTAACGTGAGTTGGCGCGATATATCTGACAGATACAACAGCACACATTGGTGACTTTTTCCTAGTTTGCAAACTTAGTATTGGGGAGAAATGGTTGAAACTTACAGCAGACAATAACAAATGTATGATGGAAGATATCCTGGCTCGGTAAGCCCTTACCTCTATTTAATGTCATAATAATGAAACAAACTTAGGCCATGTATCTCACAATCCATGCGCGACTAACGAAGGGTTAATACCGGGACGAAAGAAAAAAGAGTTGGAACTATTATTGCTCTTGACACAGGGGCTCCACATTTACAATCCCCCATCATCTTACAGTCTAGTTAGTGTTTGCAGAGGGCATTTACCAATCCGTATTTGCCTGTTGTCATGACTCTTGGACGCGTAGTTTAAAAAAGTTGTGTTGATACATGTTCTAAGAGCACCTAACCTAGTGGCAACTACATAATGATGGCTATATCTGGTGATAGTTTTAAACATGGAGAAATAGTAGTATTGATTATTCTACCTCAATGATAAATATGCTTGCATATTAACACCCCCCCCCCTATGGCGACTACGGCTTTCGGGGTAACCTCGGCCCATCACGTTAAGGCCGGATCAAATTCTCAGGTGGAGGCACCCAGAGGACGGTATCCATTACCTCCAATGATATGGTGATAGCGAAGATGACGGTGAGGCGAATGATAAATATGTAATCTGTTACTTCAACATTAAATGGATCGCATTCGCTTATTATTTTCAATAACACATGTGATTGATGTGAATGTACACATTATTTGTTTATAAGATACCTATTTACCCATAATGGTTAGTATAAAGTACCGTAAGAGAAGTTGTAATTGTAGTACATATTTATGCAAACGTATATTGATCATTTAGTGTAATTTAGGTTAAATATTCTTGAACCCGATGATCCAAGAAGTGTGCTTTCTTTTTCTCCCATCCATTATTTTCTATTATAAGAGAAAACAAGTAAACGCATAAATAAAACTTAAACATTTCGGAAGAATATATTGACTCGTGAAATATGTACTAAATGATGAGCATTCGTAAAATTTCTACTCTAAAAGGTTAAATTGTTGTTAATGTTTACCTTTCACTTGAGCAGTGCTAAACAAAGATGAACTTAAACAGTAGGTATGAGATTTAGTACTCAAAATTATTTATTTAAACATAATATAGTTAATACTTTTATAAAATACATACAATTAAATGCTGCTAAACGTGTCATAAATGTAATGAGTGTAATGATAAAAGGGTTCTGATGTGGGTTTTATTTTGAAGTCTATAGTTGTGATTATAGATGATTTAAAAATATGTCCTTACCCAGAGACCTACCTGTCTGTTCCTCTATCAGTTTCGGAGTGATTCCAGCATAGCAGTAAAGGAGTTGTACGACCCCGGGAGGAAAGATGAGATGAAATTATCCTATAGGCAGCCAGAATCTATCACTGTTGGCACTACTGCCGCAGTGAGTCCCTAACTGGTGTAAGCAGTTTTATCAGTCTACAGGTCGCCATAGAGAGCCCGCCGCCAGCAGCCAGGTCCGGCTGATCAAACTCCTCCTCCCAAAGAGCTGTTGGTCAAATACAGTGTCTCCCATCAGCCAGAAACCGTATTTCCAGATCGTAAGTGAGAGGAAAGGATGAAGTGAGAGAAGCACGCGAAGCCGTAGGCCATGGAGATGCACAAGACTAAGAAAAGTGTCACTGCTGTAGATGTCTAGAAAGGATAATGAAAGAGCCATCGACAAACAGCCTTCTGGTGTCCACAAGAAATACTCTTTCCTTTGAGCAATCATCCGAACCATTTGTCCCCGGCACCGACTTACAGAAACTTAGCATACCTAAGACATGAGATGGAAAAAGAAAACAGGAAAAGAGTTGTGGTAGATAAGAACTTTTCCTACCAGGAAAATCCAAGCAAAGAAAGGTAGTTGACAGGAGTAGAACCCATTTGGCCTACCACATAACAACGTCAATTGGAAAATCGACCATGCTGAGTTAAGGACATAATGTTTGACAACTCTAAATGAGAGAGCGAGGGATATTAAACATAACAAGCTACGGTTCTTTAAGCACTACATTCAGAGGCAGTTCACTTTAATGAACAATCTAACGCGGAGAAGTTACCAGCTCGAACCAGCTATAACCCATCGTTTTAGTGTCAGCCAAGCTGAATGAACTAAACGAGGAATTTTGATGACGAAAATAACCCAAGCTCTACGTGGCGAGCTTAAAAGGCGTGGAAGGCCGGTGTTTATGTAAGGAATTTGTACCCTCAAAAATGTTGACCAACAAACAGCGTTCTGGAATATGAGGATAGGGAAAGAAGAAAGAAGGGACAGGAAGGAAAGAGGACAGATAAAACAAGATTACGCCGAGAGCATAAACATTTTATTCGTGCCGGCAAGACGGAAGAATTTGATAAGAGTCTACAAACAAAATTGTCACTACTCGCATTTTGAATTATATAAGACCCTAGCTCATAAAATACGTGCTTATCCTGACAAGTTGGAAAGCATAAACCGAGTCACACCTATATTATATTTAATTCTTTGTGTATTGAAATAGGTAACACCTCTGAGTATCAGTTACTCATATTTTAGTTCAGTAAATGTATATATTGTATACCTTACGAATGCCTAAACTTTCTAATAGTTCATTAGTAAAAATAGAGCAAAATTAATAGTAAAGATTAACTTATTTTTCCCAGTAACTGCTAATTAAGAAGATGCCTTAAAACTGTTGAGTATCTTTCTGCAGCAAATAAACATGAAGAAATGTAGCCAACAGAACTGCCATCCTCCATAAGTACCTTTCCGACAGCAGATAAAGGCCATAGATTCAGACAAATCGACTACTAGGCTTCAATTACTTCTGTTTATTAGGGAAGGTTGCCCACTATAATACACCTTCTTTTGTCGACAGAACGCGTACGATTCGTCATCATTTTATTTGTTCCATTTATACCCAGCCTTAAATTCCAAAGGTACTTTCCGTAAGCCGTTCTTCTTTGGGACATATCGAAGGTGTTAAGTCGTATTCGTTGGGTATTAATCATTAGATCACGCACACATTGGCACTTTCATTCATACTTCCAGACTCTGGGGAAGATTATTTATCTTGGTCGGAGAAAAATGCCAACCCCGCAACCGGCAATCGAACCTGAGACCCCTAGCTCGGCAGGCAGGTGCTCCAGAGCTACAGGCCAGCCATAGATTCAAGTCATTCTGTTACTGTTCTACAGAGAAAGAATAGACCTAAAGGTGTTTCAAGACAAGATACCAGGATTTTCTGTGAACGCCCCTTGATGCATCCGGAATACACAGCTACATAGAGAATTGGGCTTAGTGAACATTAATGAATTCATCTCTATAACGAAAAGTACATCCTTTGCTCACCTTGCTCATGTATCAGGTGCTTTATTCTTTCAACTTGACGCCAAATAGGTACCTCACCAAGACTGCAGACACGCTTGCCACAGGACATTTTATCTCTATAAAGTACTGAAGTTATGTTTCTGTGTTCTTTAATTTTGTTCTATGTATGTTGCTCCGTAATTTGTTTAGCACTAACTGTGCTGATCAATTGAAGTTTAAATTTAAAAAATTGTGTTTCTTTGCTTACTCTCCTATTTTGATAAAAGAATTATTATATTTATATTTTCAATTAATAAGTGAATTTTTACGTTCATACAAGTATAGGTTGCTATAAAAGAAATAGGCATCTAGGTACCCTTTCATGCGAAATTGTATAATAATATAATTTTACACTCATAAATTGCCTTGTATCCATAGAGATGCAATATCCATGAACAATGTTCACTACAATATTGTAAATTAGTTTTACATTGAGAACTCTTAACGAGAGGAAAATGGAAGAGGTATCGTAGTATTTCAACTTCTTTTCCTTTAAGTGATTTTTTTTTCAACCTGAGAGAAGATAAACATACTGTAAATTTCGAATTTATTAAATATACAACTGTATACTTCAATAAAGGTTATATTTTCTGTCTCTTATGGTTTCTAAGTTATAAAAAATTCAAATGGAGTGAAGGAGATTTCACACCACTTTTCATAATAGAAATATAAAACAGGAGGCCTTTATTTGACTTGACATCAGATATATACGATGTTTTAATCAATTTTGTTAGTAATATTTCTTAAATGAAAAGCAGTATTATTGTTCATTTGTAATTTCGATATTTTATAATAAAAGACCGTCTAATGTTATGCCTAGTGTAACAAACGAAAACACCAGTCACGGCTAAACACTTTATTTATCTCTTGAGCGTTGGTGTTACACTTGAGACAATGTTGCATACACTCATAACAAAACAACTGAGTGAAATGAAATCGGCACTGAATATATGAGACACAACTTACGGTTGAACTGCACTTAGCGCTGTCCATTGAAGTCACTGTCAAATGACCACTGAAACACCCACCCACCCACCCACACACACACACACACACACACACACACACACACACACACGCACACACACACACAAAGATTGCGCGCGTGCTTTTGTTACTTAATACTACTCTGGGTTAATGGAGCCTCACAGTATCAAAAACGAGTTTTGGAATGCCATACTTCCCATATTTAGCATAGATATGTGGTAGAGAACCTAAAACCAGATATTTTAAAAAGATAGCACATACGTACAAATGTGTGTTTGTGTTCTAAACTACTTAAAACAAACTAATATTTATTGGGGTAGTTTGTAAGGACTCGAGAAGAAATGTTGTATACAGAAAATTACAGTATTTTGTTCTTGCTAAAAATGACAATATCATTTGTTTGAAATACTAGAATGATAAAGAGATTTTGTGATACTTATTAGAAATATGCTATAAGCTTATTTTTTATTCTAATCGAATTTTAAGAAATGTGGCACTAAAAACATTTAACAACTCATCGCAGTACACATTTTGATGTAGTTAAAACTATAGCAGTTTTATATAAAAAGTTGGATTATTTTTTCTCAAATGGCCCCATATTTTAACACGCAGATGTAATACAGTGTGCTCCGTTGAACCACTACAATAAAAAGTATGTGCATTTCATCACTCAGTAAAGTTGGTAATATGATTTTCATTTTCTCTTATTTAGATGTCTCCAAGTTTTCTAACAATATTATGACACCAATGCACCTAAGTATGGTATAATAAGATAGTTAAAATTGCGGAATTCACGGTTCAATAGAAAGTGAAATCTTATTATTTAGCAAAATAACCTCACCACACATTAGATTTTGAACTACGTTAGGTTCTTCTTTCACATTGTCTGGGTATTCTTCTCTCCACATTTTAAAGTTACGTGATCCAATTTACCAAATGGCTTAATCTAGAAAGCAACCTGTGGAGGAATCATTGTTTTTATTAGAGATCGGAACGTCATGCAATTTCGTATTTTTATTGCTTTGGCATACTTAAAAAATAAAGCTACGCCTTTAATGATCATTCCTTTTACGTTCAAATGAAGCTAATGTTTCAATGAAGCTAGTGGTTTGTATAAACGCAATTTTAAGCATCTTAAACTTAAATGCAAGTATGTATTATTATGGATATAGCTAAAATTTATCAGATAGTGAGATTGTTTGGAATACCTCAGAAACTGGTGAGATTGACAAGAATGACAATTGGCGAGATACAGGGTTAGAATGGAACAAGATTTATCAGGTATGTTTACCGTGGAGAGGGGGTTGAGACAAGGAGATGTGCTATCCACACTACTGTTTAATTTAGCACTGGAAAAAGTAATCCGACAATACCCATACACCCTGGAGGAACCATACTTTCCAGATCAGTACAAATAGTGGCATATGTTGACGATGTGGCAATTCTCGTAAGGAATATAAGAGCTCTTGAGGAAAGTTATATAGTGTTGGAAGAGAAAGCACGAGATCCAGGATTGGTAGTGAACGTTAGTAAAACCAAATATATGAAGATGGGAGGTGATGGGGATGCAAGAAGAAGAGAACCTACAGTTAAATTACATGAGAAATTATATTAAAGTGTGGAAAAATTTAAATACCTGGGAGCTATAGTAACAGTAGATAATAAAACATCAGTGGAAATTCAAGAAAGAATAGCAAGTGGTAACAGAGGTTTCTATGCCTTGCAGACTATGTTTAAATCAAGGAACGTCGGTAGGAATACTAAAATTAAAATATATACAACTGTACTGAGACCAATAGTAATATATGGTTCAGAAAGCTGGGTGTTGACAACCAGAGAAGAACAATGGTCATTACGGTGGGAAAGGAAGATCCTGAGAAATATATTTGGAGTGATAAGTGATTTGGACGGATGGAGAATGCGGACTTACTTGGGGTTGCAGTGCCTATTTGGACAACCAATATAGTAGTGAAAATTAAACGAGGAAGAATAAGGTTGATTGGCCATGTGCAGAGAATGTCGGAAACCAGTGTAGTTAAGAAGATATTCATAGGAAAGCTAGATGGCAGAAGGAGAAGAGGAAGACACAGGAAAAGATGGGCAGGTGATATAGAAGATGACTTGAGAAAATTGGAGGTTAAAGGCTGGAGAAGGAAAACAGAGGACCGAGTAGAATGGAAGAGGGTAGTTAGGGAAGCCAAGGGTCTACATGGCCTGTAGCGCCAACTATCATCACCATATATTATGTTGCATATATGAAGAAGTGAGGACACTCGAAGCTAACAGATAGAATAAAATAATATAGAAACAATTGGAAGGAACATGTCGACAGAATGACAGATAGCTCCATTCCAAAATTAGTTTTAGATTACAAACCATTAGGTATAATAAATATTGGTAGGCCAAGAAAAAGATGGACACAACACTTAATTAAAAATTAAGCAGACCGGAACGAAGCATATTGGCCTTAACCGTGAAAAGTTGTTGATGATGACGATGATGATTATGAGGATGATGATAATTTCCAAGAAACAAAAATTAAAGGAAAATATAATAGCAATTACTATTGAGGTCATATTTTTGCATCAATAGTTACCGCTGTCTATTCTACTCTGATTAAGCAGTACTCCTACAGCAAAGAGGTTACGTCCATACGTGTTCGTTAGCTGGTTGGTTTTAACCTGAATCATTTTGTTGCGCGGCTACCCTTAATAGAGTTTTACCGCAATTGGGGGAAAAGATCTGTAGAACATTTTTAATTTTTAGGTGGTAGTAGCTATTTAAGGAAGCATAACTATCATTGATGCCAGGGAATCACGCTGCAAAACTCATGCACCCTAATGTGTATATCAATGGGTGCATTGTGATTGGAAAGTAGATAAAATATATAAGACGATCAGCGCTTTGTGGGATTGCAGCATTAGTTTCTGTCAAAAATACTGCGTGGTTATCTGGGGTGCCCCCAAGCCATGCGAGATACCAGTCGTGGCCTAGAGCGGTGACTTAGAGCCCAAGAGACCTTCCAAGGGGGCTTTGGTGTGTTGGTAAATATTCCCAGAATGCCCGTTGCCTAATTTCATTCGCATATATGAAACAGATAAGTTTTTGTGAAGAGTCTCACGAGGAAAGAGCGACTTACAGAATTAATAGGCCGTAGCCTTTTATGCTGTGCTCGTTGTCGCGATAGCACGCAGCCGCCTGTGGTTATGTTTCAGAACTCTTAGGTGTATCACATGAGAATTACGAGCCTCAAGCGGAAGTGAAGCTTAAGTCGAATAGGCACCAGAGACTCCAGCATAGGGTACAATGGAGCAATTGTTCTCTGTGCTCTGCAGAGCTATACCTCTGTCCATGTTGAAACCTATTCTACTCCTAGACATGTGACGGAAACCCCCACTTAACCCTACGGCTCTTATATGAAATGCGAAAGAGTATTCAGGTTATGGCAGTTGCTCATTAGTAAGGCGTAGCTTTTGTCCAAATTAACTGACTCCGCCAACACAGACACCAATCTTAGATGAGACGAAAGTGTCTTTGCTACGTAGTAGCACGCCAGTGGAGTGTAACACAAAGCCTTCGGAGACTCCGCTTCTTACGCGCCGAAGTGCAGATATTTTCCACGCAACCGTGAGTTTAAATGTTCTTTGCTAAAGAAAGTTCTGCATATATTGACTTACTGGTATAAGTTGAACTCACTGAATGAGTTTCTGAAGGAGACCCGAATGCCAGATGTAAAGACCCTCTAGACAGTCAGGGCAGCAGTAAAGGCGAAAGGCGGACGCATCCACCACCCGTAGCAGCTGCTGGGGAGTCTAGTGCTCAGGCGAAATTCGAATTAATGGTCAGGGAACCGATAGTTAGAAGGATGTACGAATCTTACCATGGTTTTAAAATGCAAATCATCCGGTCCTCCCTTCACTCCCATGGAAAATACCCCAGGATGAGGCACATGTTGAGCACCCTTATCCAAAAGAAAACGACGCTGAAATGATGTTGGCGAAGCACTAGGGGGGTAAGCCCATCAGGTCCTGCCGCCTTATTGGGTTTGAGGGAGTAACGTTTCATTTTCAAGAGGTTATCCGTAGACCAGTTTTACAGAAACCTCAAGTGAAAGAGAATCAGTGTATGATCGATCGGCTTTATGTGTATCTGCCAACATACCAAAAGAGAAAAGAGGAAACAAGATTTATTGAAGAAATGGCTTTCTGAAGACCAATGTATCTGATGGAAAAATAGTATTTTGTGCAATATGTGAAAAACAGATGATCTTTGGACCTGATATTTAATACCTTTACGAATCTTGGCGGCATTTCAGGAAATAGTTTTATTAATGATTGACTAGTTATCATTGATTTGTTTCTCTATGGTGCAGAATTAATCAAGTTCGATTTTATGGTGCAGGTGTCGTATGAAAATGTCTACTCCAAAATATAAAGGTGCTGTTGAACAACCGAATAATTAAAGAGAGGATTCGCGATCTTATCCAAATATGAGTCAAAAATACTGAATTATCTATCGAGTTAATATGCTAACTGGCTAAGTTTGTTCAGATGGCCCAACGAATACGCATATTTGCTGTCACCAAACAGACAATTTCAAATCTATAGCAAAGTATGCAAATATCTGCATTACCAAGCAGAATACATTTTTTTAAGTGGGAAGATCTGAAACCTCCTTTATCCAAGAAAGAAATGGACCTCTGTATCTCCTGTGCATCCATCTATAAAGTATGCTTAATTAGTTATTTCTGTTACCGAATGCACAATACCATTTTATAATTAAATTTATTTTACAGTTACCATTAATTTTACACATTTTAATTTTTTATTGAATACAGTTAATTAAAAATAAACTGCATAACTACAAATATAAACTGGAGTTTAAAGTTTGCTAAAAGCCTGTCAGGTGATAGAGAAATGGTTTAATCCTATAGGTTGCTAAGCAGGAACACTTGCAAATTTCTAGGTATTTGAAAACGATGCAAATTATGAAAGAAACCGTTCGAGTTCATTGTCAGAAAAGAACTGAGAAGGCGTATACAATGTATGAACTCTGAAGTCATGGTATGTGAATATTGACAATTCTGTGTTACGCTCCACATAAAATCAACCATAAAATCAATTAAATGTTTCTCATTATGGAAATACAGCTTCGACTTCGATTACTACGGGTAATTCATTATACAGGTTATTTCGGTTATTTGTCGTGTACGGGGCACACCGCCGTCCCCTAGCTCCCTAGCCTCCCCACTTGTTTAATGCCTTGAAGGTTTTTTTTAGTAAATATTTATTTAGCCTATTGTTACAGGGATTTTGCCTTAGGTGTCTCCGTGCAAGTGGTTGAATGAGTCGCCTCACACCAAAGGGCAAGTGGTTCGATTCCAGACGAACAAAACGCATTTCCGATGAACAAAACGCATTTGGGCAGGTGTTCTCCGACTTCTGCAACTTCTCCCGCCATTTATCCCAACAACAGGTGCGGCTCGTCCTTATGTGCTGCAGCACGTTCTTTTCTATTTTATAAATGACATTGCATAAATTTTAAAAGGCCATGTAAATAACAATGCATTATTATAAGTATAAGAAATCGAGTATGACAATAATGAACTCTTTATTCATAGAAAACACCTGCGTAACTAATGGAACGCATCTGTGACGTCAACGTGCTGAGAACCAGCAAGCTCGGTAATCAGTTATTGCGCATGCGTATAACCTTCCCCTCTTGCCACCCTGATGTCCTAAGTTCACTATATTTTCGCACAAATGCGTGCTGCAGCTGGTTGTTGCGCGGGGATGATTCGCTAAACGGTGAAGCACGGCCACCAACACTCATAGTTACAGCTGTAGTAGTTGAATGTGCATTGAAAATCATTTAACAATCTATCATTGCTTTATATTTTAATTCCAGAAACTAATTCCGTCCTACTTACGTAAACAGACCCAATACTTAAAGGTTATTAACTCGCAGGGCAGATTTTGATGCACCTATCATGTTGGCACGATACTCCATTCCCGCGACCATACGAAAATCTCTCATAACAAGTGCATGTGGTTCGCATGCTCGCATTGTATCCAAGTATTCCTTTGTGTAACGTTATTTAGTGGTTGATATCAGTTTCTTTATTTTGTGTGTGAGTGTGAAACATGTAATAAATTCAATTTATTCAATGTATGAGTAACGAAAACGTTAAAAAATAAGTAATGAGCACGGTTAATGAACTTCTAAAAACTCCTTTTTCAAGGAGATCATTAGACGAAAGGTTTGGCATAAAAATATTGGGGCGACCAATACCCGATCTAAAAATTGGGCAAAAGGTGAAAGGAAGTAGAAATTCTGTGTATACCATGAAGAAACATCGGCGCATGGACTTCATTTTTTAAAACTATGTTGAGTTGCATGGACTTTTTTCCCGCAGTACGCTGTTATTTTTCGGCACAAGCCGCCACTGCCCAACAACCGATCCAGGCTTACCTTTATTTTCATCACTTTCACCTACATTTCATATTATTTTCGAAATATTCTTCAATGAACTGTCTTGTATCACTTTTTTTTTTTTTTTTTTTTTTTTTGGAATAGCAGTATAACAATGCTGGATATTCCTCTTATAGAATCCCTTACGGTTGTGCAAAATGTTACAGATAAATAAAAGGCAGATCCTACATCATACGGTTAAGGACAAAAGCACAGATATAACGAAATGCGCCGAATTGTTGAGCTACTCAGTAACGAAAATCAGAAATAATTCTATGTACAAATACACACCACGTATAACAAATGATCGTATTGCCCGCCTCGGTGGTAGCGTGTCCGTCTCACGTTCAAGAGGTCCCGAGTTCGAATCTAGATCAGGGTGAGTTACCTGGATAAGGTTTTTTCCGGGGTTTTCCCTTATCCTTCAAGATGAATGTCGGGTGACTCTAAGCTCCACGGACCCTGGGCTCATTTGAGCATAATTTCACCCAATTCCTTCACCGTTCGATATGATTTAACGTTGGAGGACGTAAATTACAAAAAAAAAAAAAAAAAAAAAATGATTGTTTTCGGTATTTAAATTTATTATGGAAGATAACTGGACAATATGAATAACAGTAGAGAACCCACAAAGACTGTTAGTGGTTCGCTATCGTAAGGAATACTAAAGAGTGAGGTAAGTTACACAAAAAGGTAAAAATTGTATCAGCTGGATCAATAATACGCGATCCGCCTTCCCCTCCCTTACTGTTGCTAGAACAATCCAATAGAGTTAATATGGGCTCAAATTATATTACAAACAGAAATCATATTCTTAAACTTACTGACGTTGAACGACTTGATCACCAATAAATTGACAAGGAACACAACAAGACTGGGAAAACTGCGTGAGACATCAGATAAACTATAAGACGACTTTTGGAAAGAAATAGCACGTAACGAGATTTTGGAACCTATCATCATAAATTTGCAACTACTCAGACGATGAAGACAATGACGATGACTAATTATCTCTTAACGTAAGTGACATTCACAGCTATACGAACGTATGGCTGGTATTTTCGTTGGTTTAGAAAAATAAGTAATTCATAACTATAATTAATTTTAAACCAAATATTTAAATCATTTGCATAGTATGCGAATATCCATGTTGAAATTGAGATTTCAACAACTGCATTATTGTAAAACTTTGGAAAACTCAGTTTGCGTTCCCTTAGGTCTAGTGCCAAGAATACTTGCAAGTGTGCGAGAGAGAGGGAAATATAAAAAGAATGGGCATAACAAAGTGGCAACGGCGAAGGCTCTAACGCATCTCATTCGCTACAGGCGAGAACTCTTCCCATTTGAAACACATAATAGAAGTTTCTTATGACACTCGAGTCAATTCAGTTACAGCCCACTCAAAAGCATTCTGATGTCTTCAACTTTTGTGAATAATACCTCTGAGGTTTTCTGAGTGAACTCCTTTTTTGTATGATGCATGCTTTTTTTAATGGGTCCATGCGACGCATGGTGTAGCATCTGTCCTTGTCGCAGTGTTTTGAAATTGATAAGCGTCCTTCCGTTGGAAAAAAGTACTGTTCTGATCCGTCAAGGAGATCGGTTATTAACCAATGTAGGCGCAACCAAAATATCCAACTAACGCGGCTTCAATGTTACCACGTGCAGACGCTGTACCATCACTATTTTGTTAAAATTGAAGAGTTACATAGTAAACAAAATGGAAATAATACTCTAAACTGAAGTTTAAAAAGTTATTATTGGTGTGTTTCAACGGCAGACAAGCGAGAGCTAAATTATTCTAACGAGCTCATGGAAAAGATCTGGAACTGCCGTGTTTCTTATTACTGTAGCATTACCTCTTGGAAACTCTTTGCCCTGATTACAATAAGAGGACAGAAAATCGGCTTGCAAACCACTCGTTTATGATGCTAGGCCGCTGCAAAGGCAATGCATCCAATATTTGTTATTTCTCAGCTTGTTTCTGAGTCTCCATTATGAACTTCGCTTAGAAGGTTGTCGGGCCGCGGAACTACCTGCTTTACAAGAAAGAAACGATGGTTAATGAATTCAACATGCAAGTTTGCTCTCGCTACAGGGTTAGAGCGAGCGGTAGGGAAGCAGTGTTTGCTCAAGACAAACAAAAGTACCTGCACAAAGCGACCATCCGCCACTGCTGCCCGCACGATCGCATGATTCCTTACGAGCAGAGGTCGCCTATAACAATTCCTACTCCTGGCCATAATCACATTAGTCTGTACACTTTCAATATTTTAACGATATAAAAATGCTTTTATTTCCTCTTCGTACCGATAATAATCAATATAATTTAGTTATTATTTTAATTAATAGTAATCATTATTAATTAATTATGCATTAAACCTATTAATAAAATGCATGCAGTATTCCTCAACGATTTCGAGCTTGCAAAGCGAGTTTCCAATAACTTTGTTTTCAGAGAAAGGAACTTATGGCGTATTTTTTTCTTTCAAATATTTCTCAGATTGCTTTATGTCATCGTTATATGGTTGCAATTCCTGATAAGAATATTGAATTCTAAATTTAATAACGAATATTATATAAATTACTGACTCCATAGGCTGTAATACAGTTGTAGGGAATAGAGAATTATCTTAAGGAAATAATGTACCATTATCTTTAGATTACTCTACATTATCAGATAACTAAGTTGTGTCACAAT
The DNA here is from genome assembly GCA_030765055.1 of Mantis religiosa. Lineage (NCBI taxonomy): Eukaryota > Metazoa > Arthropoda > Insecta > Mantodea > Mantidae > Mantis > Mantis religiosa. The sequence goes on from CM060954.1 coordinate 70,959,275, forward strand.
CTGTTTTGATAGAGTTAGGCTCGTGTTAAGAATAGGATATTTATAAATGTCTACTTGCTTCTTAGTAGCTACCCAAGTGTGGGGAAGAAGTGATACAGCTGTAACCATACTGAGTTCGGAGCATGTATCAACAGTTTGTTCCTTGGTTCGCATAACAGAGACTAAAATAATCACATTCGTAATTCACAGTCTGGGAAACAGAAGTTACTGCTGAACCAGTGTAATAGTCCGTAGGCTGGTTCTGCACAAATTAAGACATTTAAAGTGGATTGGAAATGACGGAGGTCGGTATGGCCATTAACAATGTTGCATATTGAAATGAAATGAAATGTGTAGTGTTTAACGCCCACTTTTACTACATACGGCACCGCAGGCGATTACACTGATGATACATGAGATGAAGATGGAGCACCGGTGGAATGAGATGGCAGGGGAAACCGGAGATCCCGGAGAAACCCGCCACAGTGCTGTGTTGTCCACCACAAATCTCACTTTGCGGTCGCCTGGGATCGAACCCCGGCCGCCTTGGTGAGAGACAAGTGGTCTAACCAGTGAGCCACGGCATGGCTGGTGTTGCATATTGAGCATTACATGTTTGTACTAGTATTTTTATGATACTATTAGCTCTTGAGTGAAACTGGAGCAGTTCATGTGTTCCAGTCCAACAGTTCAACGATGTCTTGAGGTGGTGGTGGCCGCGGTGGCGGCGGCGGCAGCAGCGGCAGCGGTGGTGGTAGTAGTAGTAGTAGTAGTAGTAGTAGTAGTAGTAGTAGTAGTAGTAGTAGTAGTAGTAGTAGTAGTAGTAGTAGTAGTAGTAGTAGTAGTAGTAGTAGTAGTAGTGCCAAATTCTCTGAACATTTATCACTTCAAATAAAAGCAATTAGAAGTACTTCATGAATAAACTTTAATTAAATCAATTATAGAACCATTTGTACTATCTACCAATTAAATTCAAAGACAATGTTCTTTATGACTATAAAGAGGTGTGACTTGGCACCCCAACAATGGAAGAACTTCTCAGCCTTTCCCTTAACGGGGCACCCAGAGAATGAGGGGAAAGAATATTAAGGATATCCTCACCTGGGGGGAGACTTTGGGAGAGGACAAGGTTCCTACAGCTACATCCAAATTCCCATTGGTGACTCCTACAACTCCTCCATCCCCCGCCCCCATGCGAGCTAAACATCCCGCGGGGGACCCGGATCCGGAAACCTCCCACGATCCGGAGGATGAGAGTTGGTCAAATTCCTTGCTATTTAAGTTGAATCTTCCTTTAAGAAACCCTAAAACAGCCAATCAGAATTAAAAATGAAATAAAATGAGAAGTTAAAATTCTTCTATAGCAAAAGGTTTGAGGTATTAGGAAATGAATGGAAATTTCTTGAATTCTTATCTCCCAAACACATAAACACAATATTTATTTAAAATAAAAGGCCAAAACTCAGAGCCTGCAATCCCCAGTAATCTTTTAATTCCATTAATATTTTATCAACATCCCAAGAGGATACTCAAAAGCTGAAAAAAGTGACCTGTCCCTGACAGAGTTAAGAGAACCTTAAATGTAGATGTGAGGTTGCATTGGCATGGTTTGAGTCCACCTTAACTTCCAGAATGTGGTGCAAAACCTACAGTTTATTGTTTATTCCAAGCACAAACACAGAACGCGCTTCAAATCCGTCAAAGCGATTTCCCTAGGGCAAGCGGCGAGGCAAAATATTTGCTGCCTGCTAAGTGGCAAACATCATCCTGACAAACATATGTCATGTAGACGCGACATTTCCCTTCACAATTTTACCCAGGCTTTTTTATATTTTAAATCGTATTTTCTATAGACAGCGGTGTTAACAGTCACATTCACACAGTAAGTCATACTCGTAAACCCTGGGGAATATAGTGAATAAACTTGGTTAGAGAAACGTTCCTATTTCCAACCGGGAATCGAACCCAGGACTAACAGCACAGCTACAGGTGCTATGGATACTGAGTAAGTTATAAGCAGTATGTCACATATTGTTTTGAATAGGAATCAATTCCAGCTTATAATTTACCTTTAGCAGTCCCTGCTGAGGACTACAGAGTGGCAGCTCGGTTTCCGGCCACAGAAGTTTCCGGGTTCGATCACGCCCATAGCTGTAGGGCTTTTAATCCCGAGTACTCTGCCTGTATTCCATTCTCTGGACTCCTAATAGGGATAGCACAATATTTCTATCCCCTTCTATTGTGTACAGGTATGCATGCGTATAAGCAGAAAAATTACTCTGAACAAATCTTCATATACAAAAGTTGTCTTTAACTTAGGCAGTTGTTATGGGTTTGAATTTTTAAATAATTATACATATTTTGTTTTTGAAGTTTTAAGTTATGTTTCTGGTGAACAATGGATATATTATTGGTTGGTTTCGGAGTAGTTGGTATATAATGTCCACGGCGATATAATTTCATGAAACAATTCCTCAGGAGAGGCGCAAACCACTGATGTTTATAAAAAAACGTTCCACTGTGCAAGATGACTCCTCTGTCGACCTGGGCAATTAAGACTGAGAATGTTGAAGTCCGCGGCTGCTCTTGCAGTTATCCTAAAGCTCATGAATATAGGATCTGTAGCAAGGATCTCTTGATTCAGGGTTTTGTGGGTGATCAGCTGGGTGCTTGGAAAGAAACAGTTTTATTATTTTGTGATGATCGGTTATATTTCAATTGCTATGGAAATGCATCTTGCCTAGACGGACTCTGAGAAGTTGGCAGCGCGCTGACATGACTGTTTCCCGCGTATCATTACACGACTTTTTAGCTTGGCGCTCATACACCAACGCTTTGATGGACGCGGTTTCTTCCCGTGTACTATCACACGACTTTTCAGTTTGGCACCCAGAGGCCAACTGGGCGCGGTTTCTTCTCGTGTACTATCACACAACTTTTCATTTTGGCCCACAGAGACCAACTACTTTAATGGGCACCGTTTCTTCCCGTGTACTATCACACAACTTTTCAGTTTGGCCCACAAACGCCAAATAACTTTAATGGGCGCGGTTTCTTCCCTTGTACTATCACACGACTTTTCAGTTTGGCACCCAGAGACCAACTGAGCGCGGTTTCTTCTCGTGTACTATCACAAAACTTTTCAATTTGGCCCACAGATGCCAACTAACTTTAATAGACACGGTTTCTTCCCGTGTACTAGCACAAAACTTTTCAGTTTGGCCCACAGATACCAACTAACTTTAATGGACGCGGTTTCTTCCCGTGTACTATCACAAAACTTTTCAGTTTGGTCCACAGATACCAACTAACTTTAATGGACGCGGTTTCTTCCCGTGTACTATCACAAAACTTTTCAGTTTGGTCCACAGACGCCAACTAACCATAATGGACGCGGTTTCTTCCCGTGTACTATCACAAAACTTTTCAGTTTGGTCCACAGACGTCAGCTAACCTTAATGGACGCGGTTTCTTTCCGTCTATCACAAAACTTTTCAGTTTGGTCCACAGACGCCAACTAACCTTAATGGACGCGGTTTCTTCCCGTGTACTATCACAAAACTTTTCAGTTTGGCCCACAGATGCCAACTAACTTTAATGGACGCGGTTTCTTCCCGTGTACTATCACAAAACTATTCAGTTTGGTCCACAGACGCCAACTAACCTTAATGGACGCGGTTTCTTCCCGTGTACTATCACACGACTTTTCAGTTTGGCCCAAAGACGCCAACTACTCTTGGATGCCGTTTGTTCCTCGGGTATGTCATACGACTTTTCTTTTCTCCCCCACAGCTTATTATTTTAAATTAGTTGGTTGATAGAATGCATATGGCGTCTCTTTTACGGAAACAACCTCTCTTCCATTCTTTCTAGACCTGCCTGATTTTTCCTGTCAAAACTAGCCTTGAAAATAAACACCGATTGCCAACCTTAAAATTTATGGCTGCGTCCGTCCTACTAGAGGGAGTAAATGACCTTTTTCAGAGTCCGTCACCAATTTGACAATACACACAAGATTTTTGTTTTTCACACGTTTATATTACTTTAACATTTAGTCAACTCGAGGAAGAGAGTACCGTTTCAACTGCCACTTCAGCCTCCTGTATCGACCTTCTATATATAATGTAATGAATAATGAAACACTATCTGTAATCTACAGTCACCCAATATTACTGTCAACCTATGACCCTAATTAGTATGGTTGATTATGTAGATGATAATTATCTGTAATGCCTGTTCAACGTATTCACATCTGCTGCAGTAATCTGAACTTAGAAGTGTTTAACTTATTTTGTACGACATCGCTGTTTAAATTACATATTTAATGTTCATATAGATTTCTTCACCCACTTGAAAAATTATCCGTAAAACTATTTTCTCTCTGATTACAGCTAAGTATTTACTAAGCGCTTGAGCAAATACTTTTTGAAATTCACCATAAATGGCGATGAGACGCAGTTTGCCAAGATCATCGAGAGATTGGCCTGGGCAGTCGCAGAGATAAACAAAGATAACCTCAATCTTCTGAAAGTTTCTTATCCTTCTGCTTTCAGAATGTTTAGGAACACTATTGAAAAAATGAAAGGCTATGTCAACGTCTCATGCAAGTGGATGGACTATGCTACGAGGGATTCGCCACGGAGGTCTGTTGTACATATCCACCCAAGTGGGTCACTCCCGGCAGGAAGGATGAGGCGAGAGGAGACATAGGACGGACGTCCAAGAAGCCACGACGCTTTAGAGGGCAGGGTCCCTACAATTGGTCGGTTGAAAACTCCTCGGCAGGCTAATACAACCACATCCCACCCACCGTGGTCTTGAAACAGTTTACCGAGCCGGCCCATAGACGAAGATCGCCCCAACGGAGGAGGAGGGATTCACCAGGAGCATATCATCCTGCCATACAACGCGCCGAGACACCCGCCAACACTTCTACCCTGAAAGAGACCACCAGATGAGAGATGATTTGAAATTATAATGGAGATGAAATGCAGGGAGAGGAAATTCAGAGGATGTAATTAACCTACCCAGCATTCACCTGGCGACTCAGAAAAACCTCTAAAACACCATGGGTGTTTGATTTGATGTAAAATGTATAAATAATATACGGGATAAACATGTAATAAGGAATGTTGTTCCAATAATTACATGTAAACCATCGACTACGGGGATCGAAGCTGAACCTTCCGATTGCGGGTTAGAGACGAAACCACCTGAGAATAAAAATGCTTTAGCTAAATATTTTCATTGAGTTTTTGAAAAATAACAAAAAAGCTGTTCCCTATAGAAGGTAGTTTGCAATGAGGAAGTTTGCTTAGATTGTTTCCTTTAAAATTTGTTTAAACAATTAATTTGGATTGGATTATGCTACGGAGAGGAAGCGGCAAAGATTTCCAGTCTTGGCCTGTTGTACATAAGCCCCAATTGGGCCATCCCCGGAGAAAGGATGAGGTGAAAGGAGACCAAGGGCGGCCGTCCCAAGGAGTCATGACAGTGTAGAGCGCAGGATCTCAACAATTGACCAGCAATTAGTTTGATATATTCGTCTTCCGAGTTTTAATTATGCTGTCCGATCTCTCCATCTCTATATGTTTCTCTCTGTCTCTATCTGTTTCTAACTCTTAGAAAGCGGACGATAATCTTTATCAATGCATTATTTTCTGTTTTAAAGCTATCTTAATGTTTAATTATAAAAGGTATACATTGAAATTACTTGAGTGGAGCATAGCCTTTTTCTCTCTCCCTAGTGTGTGTTGTTTGAACTGACCCTTCCTTTCTTTTCAGTGATATCCCCAGCTTTGTTGTACGTTTGAACTTGGATGGTAGTTCGGATTGCAGATTTATCAATTTCATGCCGCTGTGCCTACGCCCCGGCTCGCAGAAAAAAGGATGGTTCCTTTTTGCTGTTCCACATCGCCAGCCCCAATTTCCGCATTCAAAAACAAATGTATGCACTTCCAACGGAGCGCGTTATTGCCAGATGTTTCGTCAACATACACATGACTGGCGGAAAACTTCTTGGACTGAAGTAAACAAACATTGGAGTAGCAATTGGATTAGAGGCCTTGGCATAATCTGTCATTCACGGTGAATACCCCTAGCCAACTTACTTCCTAACTTCATCAGCAATGTGTGCATCACATTACTTTCATCAATCACAAGGTATTATGACAATTTTAATGTACAGGGGCTGTTCAATAAAGAATGATCACAACTATTTTTTGACAACGTATCTTTACTCATCCTCATTATTTTGATGGTCCTTCCCAAAATAGTCTCCCCTGAATGCGATGCACTTGTCCCAGCGTTTCTGCCAGTCTTCAAAGACATGCTGGAAACCATTTTTTGAGAGATCCTTCAAAATCACCTCTGCAGCCCTCACCACTGCTTCTGATGATGGATAATGCCTCCCACGAAGGCGTTTCTTCAAGTTAGGGAATAAGAAAAATTCGCGTGGGGCTAAATCCCGACTATAGGGAGGGTGAGGGATGCACTTCACGTGCATATTTGCAAGATAATCAGCAACAACATTGGCAATATGCGGCCGAGCATTATCGTGGTGCAGCATCCAGCCTGCTTCATGGAAATGTGATCTTTTGCGCCTGGTATTGACTTGCAATGTTTTCAGGATATTCCTGTAGTATTGTGCAGTTATTGATGTGTGCGCAGGTAAAACATGCTGATAAACCATTCCATGAAAGTCAAAGAGTGAGATGAGCATAACTTTCCCAGCAGAAGCAACCACTTTTGCTTTTTGGGGGGGTTGGTGATGAAGAATATTTGCACACTGAGCTTTGCTGTTTGCTCTCAGGATCAAAATGATGTAGCCAGTTTCATCAGCAGTGATTAGGTTTGAAAGAATCTCCGGATCTTCCTCTAACACCAACTTTAACTGCATGTTACCTCCATTGCAGTGGTAGGCGATACTGAACATCTCTGGACTTGTCTGGTTCTCACAGGCGGGAACCAGGAGTACAGACAATGAAACTACCACGGCGTGTTTGTTTCACATTAAGGTAACAGAATATAATAATACTGAATTTTAGTGCGCAAAATTATGTCCGTAAAAAATTATGATCATTCTTTATTAAACAGCCCTCGTTTTAGGTGCGGCGAAAGAATGCTATACATATAATATACAAAAAGCAGCAAAATGTATGCAAATTGAAAAAAAAAAAAAAAACATACACAAGGAATAAAACAAAGACTATTGCAAAGCATGATACATATAGACTCTACCATTATCAAATCTAGACTATAGTATTGTATGTTCTCGGTGAATATTAAAATTTAGAATATCTTCCGTCTATTCACTTTGTTTTATAATTCTTAAAATTGAAGAGCGATGCCTTCTGCAGTCACTGTATTAGCAGTAAGATGCTGGAGGTGGATAAACAGCGTATGACGATAACGATGATGATGTCCATAGTGTGCCGTAAGTGAGAAAGTCACATTCACATGGAGTCCTAAGTTACCAACAAGACATTTTCGCACTTTATTAAGGCACCAGCTTCCCCTGCACTGGCGGTGCTCCAAAGAAGGCGTGTGTAACGGCTGCTAGGGTCACATCTCTCTACTCAGCGTTTCATTTGTCTTCAATTGTTTGCACTCTGGAGGTGCCGCTACGGTAATTCATCAAGCTGACCACCAAAGCCAAATTCAATCCAATTTACCCTAAGAATTGTACTTTTCTTTAGTAGAAAGGTTCATTTTTCAATGGCAATTTGCAAACTAAAGTCTTTATTTTATATAACACTCCATTTATTTCTCAAGGGGCACTGGTAAAGTTGCCTGAAAAGGGGCAAAAAGGTTAGGCAGATCACGGCCGAGCCTTTAAGATACATTTCATACACAACAACTAAGCTTTTATTAACATTTTCAATTTCTAAACGTACAACTATGAGTATTTCTGACTGTGACATTTTAGCATATTTGTATCGTTTTTTTTAATCAAATTATATTTTACAAATCGCAGGTTCGCAGCCAGGCCAAGAGGCAGCCGTTGTCTAACAAGTACAGGAAGTACCTTCCTCGCCGGGACCCGCTGCACAACCATCAACACTACGGGTCGACATCGCTAAGCGAGAAGATAGTGTTAACAGTATTTAACGGGCTTTTCGTTTTTGAAATATATTGTTCACTGTTCATGCTTTCTAAAGGTGCTTTCTTTTGATTAAGGTACCCCCAAGCTGCTTTCCAGTAACATCTCGATGTCAATTTTTAGGTAAAACATGAAAATTCCTCTTTTTACTATATGGTAGTGTAGAGAAAGTAAACCCAACTACGGAACATCACTATTGTAAATATTACAGGCCATTCCCAGGGGTGTACGCTCCTAACACCTGCTCATAACAAGCCAAGGTGAAGGGATGACCTTATAACTGGCGCCAGGGGGCATTACGTTCCTCAATACCACCAATATCCAAAGTGGTAGTTTACAGCTAATAAGCAATCAAAACAAGGGTGGGGGTGCAGGAAGCTATCTACTAGTTAATTACAGCATAAACTATAATACAAGACAGCGATGCAGGCAATACGCTTGGGGAATTTAATCTCAGGTTTCATTTAGGTTTATGATCCTTATACGACGTCACTTTTACATAATACATTGTTTAATTAGAAATAAGGGAATATACTGTTTTATCAACAAATCAGATATTTCACAGAAAATAAAAGTTTTTAAGCTCCCGTGAGTATGAGTATGTTTGTGGGTGGGAATGCCATAACCTAAGATTAAACTCAAAGTTTGGTACTTCTTTTCGGTATATACCTTTAATTTGCGAGAAACAGCCTTTAATGCCCTCTTCATTCAGTCCATTTCTCTTTCAAATACACGGTCACACACTACACGTGCGTATGCCATGGCTTTGTTTTATAGCTTATAACTTATTGTTACTCCACAGCTCCTGATGTCGTCATTTGAAACATAATATTTCCTTTGACACTTTCGAATGGAGAATTTGTAAAACGGATATGAAATCAGATAGGAATAGATTATCTTGGATTGTTATACATTAGTTAAGCATGATGATGATGATATAGCCAACTGAAAAATTCAATTCCACGGCGGGATTTGAGCCACGGATCTCCTGGTTTCCGTCCAGTCGCTCAAACCCTTTGAGCTACTATGGCCAACATGCCGACGCAACATTAAACTCTCCAATTGACTCATATTTTCCCGGTGAACCACCTTATTGTTCTGATATTCGAGATACACAATCTCTACTTAAATACCAGAATTTTTACCGCTGAATATTCTATGTTAATTTATATTAAGGAATTAATCCTTACAGAATTAACCCTTTTACATACTTTATTCCGGTATATGGGTGTTTTTAATCAATTAGAGCCACCTGCAAAATACAATGACTCGGCCGGGTTTTGAACTGCGGATCTCCTGGTTTCCGTCCAGTCGCTCTAATCCTTGAGCTACCATGGCCAACATGCCGACGCGACATTTAACTCTCCAATTGACTCATTATATTTTCCCGGTAAACCACCTTCTCATATTCGAGATATACATTTGTGGCGACTTACTATTGTAAGCGACAGCCCTTAGAGTGCCAAGGCCTACCAACCCGTCTGCCGGCCTCACGCCCACTTACGCATGGCAGAGGTGAACGATCATCCAACCGATACGGGAAGATGTGGTCAGCATCTCGGCATCCCCCAGCCGGAATTGTTGGTTTGCGTGACCAGGGCCGCTTACCTAGCGTAAGCTCCTCACTTTCCTCAGGATATTGAGTGGGCACCAGTCCTATACCCGGGACCTAAAATCCCCACCTCATGGGTGGGATCGAACCCGGGCCGCCTTCCGTGGCCAGGGACAAAGGCATGCTGCCTTAGCCCGCTACGCCACGGCGCAGAACAAGTACTTACATACCAGGATTTTATCGCCGAATATTTTCAAAGTAAATTTATTTTGAGGAAGTAATACTTCAAGAATTAGCCCTTTTAAATACATTACTCCGGTATATGGGCCCTTTAATTAATTAGAGCCAACTGAAAGGGTTAGAGCGACTGGACGGAAACCAGGAGATACGTGGTTCAAAATCCGGCCGTGGTTTTGAAATTTTCAGTTGGCTCTAATTAATTAAAAACACCCGTATATCGGAGTAATGTATTTAAAAGGGTTAATTCTTTAAGGATTAATTAATTTCATTAAAATAAGTTTAATTAATTTTCAACTAAATGTTTGAGCAGTTCTGGAAATGGAATTACAATACTTTGTAATCTCAGTGGGGATATAAAGTAAACCATCTTCAAAGATGAGAAAATGTGTAAAACTTGGAAACGTTAATTTAAAAATGTGCATTACGGAAATCACTTAATTTTAGAACAGTCTCTTTTGTCTCTTTCGTTATATTAATCCCAACACCACGAATTATAAAGCGGTTAGAATGGATAATTTATTATACTGTTAAGCAACTTTAGACTTAACATCATGCAGAGTTTTCTCTCCTTGTTTTAATAAAAGCATGCTTTGGAAAGTGTACACATCAACCAAAGAGGGATATTATCTGATTAGGCAAATGAGAATTCTGTGTTTTTGAACAACAAATTTGTATGTTAACGCGAGAGAGTGGCTGCATATAGCCTGAGGGAAAAGGAACTTTTATTTATTTTTTTTCCTACCTAAACCAATTTCTGGCTCCCTTGCGCGGTGTCCCTGCGTGACTTTTTTCTTCTTTCTTTCCCTCCTTCCTGCAGCGCTGCGTTCGTAATTAATTAAATGGAATTTCCTCTGTCTTGTTTCTGTGGCAAAAACGAAAAGTAAAAAGTGCGCAACTTGCGTTCCATTCATGAAGTCTATATATATCTGCTTGCTCTTAACCTCTTAAAACCTAACAGAGCGAAAACGTTTTTGCTGTTTTCTCACTTAACTCTATGTCTGTGTTCTTGAAGAGACTAACGGATATTTATTTAGAGAGGTTTAAATAGAACCGTGAAGGGAAAAAACAACACCTAAAGCTGAGGAGACCAAACTGTCTTCATTAACTCCACAAGTACTCAAAGCTTTTCGGTATTTTAATTGAGGTTAAATAATTATTGATGCCATGTAAATTATTTCGGAACCGAAGGTCGCGAAAGAACTATCTAGCAACAATAGTGTGCCTTTGAAAGTTAAATCAAACTTCTTATAAGAACTAGAATAGTAGTTGGAATTCGAATTACAGTGCGACGATGCCCATTTTTACTTTACCTGTTACTTACTGTAAGTGCATATCATCCAAAAATTGCATCGCGTAATTATATCGCAAGTGCATGTTTTAGGCTACCTGAACTTTTAACGTCATTTTCACCGGTGGCACAGGTATTAAGTTCAGAAATATTATTTTTAAAGTGTACAGCTTCTTTAAGGAATTATCATCTGAGAAAGTGCGTGAGAGTATCAATTTTTCACAAAGCCAGTAAATGTGACCGTGAGCGTGCATACTGTGTCGCGCTTTGTGAAACAGGGCAAAACTTCTAACATAAAAATTGGTGAACCTTTATTTATTTTATTTAAGCTAGCAACTCCTCTACAAAAAGTCGTTTTCAGAAATACAGGTTCGTTATTTTCAGAAAATGAGCAATGTTATCATAATTATGGTTTGCTGCTTAAGTTTACGTTCGACAATTTGTCAGACGACAAATGTTTCCTCGTTACCTCTCCCTCACCCTATCCCTATCTCCCCCCGACACATCGCTTGGTTACAAGACAGTCACCATGTGCACGCATTGGTTCTGCTCATGTGCCTTCTAAAACCGTGCGCTGTACTTTGTAGTTATTTGCTCACTTGTTTCTCACAATGTCGTAGACAAATTAAGAGCTTTCTACTTCAGCATATGGTGACACGTTTGTAAATAGCTAACTATCGATTTAGGTTCCTGCATTCTGTTTTTATTTTCAACCAACTGTGCAATGAAGTTATTTAATAAAATGTTTATCTAGATTAAGATGAGGGAGATAGAAAAATATGTGTCTGAAAGAGTAGTTATGAAAACTAGACATAAATAAATGACAGTAGAATAACCCTGTTGATGCAAGATTACCTTTTGATCGTAATTTCTACTACCTAAAAGATTAAAATGCGGGAGTTATTAACCTTGTACATTTAGTAGAATTATTGACATAGCTCACCAGCTTTATTCTGTTTTAATGCCTGTTTCACAGTTTGTACCAACCGCCAAAAATTAACAAAATGATACTTGAAATTAGAATTCTCTGTCGAATTCAAACAAGGATTATAGGAACATCAAATGAATGCAGGAGAGAAACTGTTAGCTATAGTTAGCTAGTTGTATTAGTTTTAACTTCATGCGTTAACCGTAGCTTACCTGAAATGTATTCAAGTGCAATTATCTCCTAAAGTATTATAAGGTGTTAACAGATATGTCTACTGCCTGATTCATTTAGGAGTTGTCATCAAGTAGCATAACAGAAATTTATTCTGCAACAACTACAGCGTTGACAGCAACAGTAAACAGTTATTCACTGAAAAGCTATTGCTACTGATTGTTGTGTATACTTTCAATCAATATATTCAGAAGTAGTCCGTGTTATTACTGCTGGAATTCATAGAAAAACATATTTTACTACTTCTAAAGACAGCTATTATACTATCTGGCTGTAGTTACTAGGTACATTGATCGATCAATCGAATTCCACGAATATGTTGCTTCAGAATGGAAATTTGCACCCTCACACGGGTCTGATAATTAATCCAAGAATAATTACCAAATTAAGTTGGACGTTACTCGCATTTACACATTTCTGCCTCTAAATTCTGCTTTCATGGTTCTCACTTTAGAGATAACATTGATGCAGTGAAGAAATGGCTGCAAGAGCAAAGCAAATAACTGGAGCAAGGTCATCTAAGTTGATTAGCACCTTGTGCAAATAAAGTTTATGCGAAAGATACCATCATTTATAGAGATACCAAATTTCAAAATAATTTAAAGAACATATTCGGAAAATGTTGGGCTTTATATACAGAGCAATGCTCGTTAGATTTGAAGTTACGAAGTATTAAGTAAGAGCTATAGTCGGACACTTTTATGTTCCTTTTCCCTTCAGATTTTATCAGCATGTTCAAAATAATTAATGGGAAACGAAACTCAGCATATTCATTAATGCGGCAGTTGGCTTTCGGGGTGGTAAATAATTTTTACTTTCTGGGATTCTTAAAGTAGGGGAAGTTCTGCACTTCATCTAAAAGTTGGGCAGCGGTTTATTTTGGGTGATGAAGGTGTCTGATGATGAGATTCTCACCTTTGGAGAAGTTCTCACAGAATTATTGTTCACCACGGCTGCTCTTGAGCGATGATCTCTGCACCCAGGGTCGTAGTCTCGGAACGAAGAAATAACATAATCTTTTGGGATTGCAAAACAATTACTCCTCATTCGATTTATTTCCTTTGCATACTGATGTTTTAATTATAACAAAATGTTTTGAAGTTATTTAGGACACTATACAAAATAATTCTTCTTTTAGCCAATACAATTCAGTGTTCAATTAAAATTACTGAATCAACTTTCTCCTAAACTTTACAAATAATCTTAAATTTGTCCGTTCTTAAAGAATGCCTAATGTAATAGTTATTTAATATACTCGCGGACACACGCAAACTATGAATGCTAGATGCTTTCAAAAAAAAAAATCTGCGAGATTTCGGACAGACAATTACACACGTCCGTATTTAGCGATGGTGACATGCAGAAGAATTTTATATTACACTGCCGCTCATTTGTTTAGCATAGCAAGAATGTAGTCTCTGCTAGTCTTTTGTTTAAAAGAAAGTTAATGCAAGCAATAGTACACGTATTTTATAAGGTCAGGTGATTCGTTTTCTCTATGGATGATTTGCATGTTGCATCCAAACCATCACACCGAAACACACACTAGCAGATGCCATAAGAACAACATAAAATATCCACTACAGTTGATGGCGAGATTTCATTGAAATTCGTGATTTGAGGTTCTTTAATCCAAAAATAGCAGAATGTGACACGAAGATTTTTAATAGCTTCCCCACTCCGGACTATTCTTTACCAGCAATATTTTTCGAAGTTTTGAATTCATAAAAATTGCCCACCGCTTTGATTGAGTCACATGTTTAACAAATGAAATGTATATCTTGAATTTTCTGAAAATGTCCTCAGAATTCTTCTTCGCTCTGAGTGACTTCTACATAACTAGTGAACTGTTAAGAGATAAAATCTTATTACACAAACGATGCAGAGTACAATAAAGCACATAATTTAGGTTCAATACATTTATGGAGTGATTTTTTGGACTGTACAGCACTCATACATTTTTACAACCTTTTCCAACTCATACTTTCCCCAACATACTTTTTTCCAATACATAAATCTTTATTTTTGTTCTCTCTTGGCCATGAAAGGAGAACGGAATTTCAATGTCCTCTCATAGGGAATATCTCTTAAAGTATGTGACTATTATTTACGTCTACTTTATTCTGATACAGAAATCATGGGCCCATTGAATAAATCAGAACTTAAAATAAAATTATATATGTATATTTTGTTAATTTGTGTTAAATATTAAGAGGCCGTAGGTTCGGCAATACCTTATGAGTACATTTCGGCTCGGTGAAAAACGACATTAAGTACTGCAATTAGCGACAGATTAGGAATGGCAGGCTAGTTTGAGATTCTTAGAATGTTAGGTAGAATTTATTTGAACTTTATAGACGGATTTTGGATTGTAAAGCAGCAAATTTCAGAAAAGTAGAAGTAGTGTAGCAACAATTAATAATAGCACTCTTAGATTTGTTTCCAAAGGGAAGGTTATCAGCAGAATTTTGAAGCTTAATACCACGTTCTGGGCATAAATTTCAACAATTCTAGTCAGATTAGTGGAGGGATAAAACAGAGCTGTTAGGTGGATTTTTGCTTCTTAATTCTTCTTGCAGTCATTCTTGCTTCAAGGTCAGAACCGCGTGTTATCGCTTGGTAGAGGAATCCAATACTTTAACATCGTACATTCAAATAATAAGTTGCGTTGGTCGGCAACTTCTCTCTTAAAGTCTATAATTCATAACCACCATCATCCTAACTTTGAATAATACACACCCAGACTATCTCTGCTAAAGTGCGAAGAAAATATTACTGCTACAAGTTATTGCAAAAGAACATAACCACTTCAATTCCTCTATTCTCATTTTACCTACAAAGAAATATGTAATAAAACAATTTCTGAAAATATTTATCTCGATTAAATTGAAACGAGCTTTGAACGAGTAGAACGAGCTTTGTGAGAAATGTTAAAGAAATATGATACGTTTATTTAAGTTAGTTTGAATCTTGTTTATATTTTGTTTCCGCACAAGCATACTAAGCAAAACTGAAAGCCATAGTTGACAACTGAAGCAAGAATTTGTCTCTTTCGTTTTAGTTTTGCACATAAAGAAACACTTCAGTAGCTCGTATAGCCTTAATAATGCTAAAGAGATACCGCTGAGAGATGCTCCTGATCCCTGATTGCAACTTTTTCTATAGGACTATCTTGACAAAGGCCCCCATCCTTTACAAGTTCTTTCTGGTCTTAATCTGCTGCTCAAAATCTGTTTCTTAAAAATATGCCATGGGTTTTTGACTCTAACTCCGATAAATGTTTTCAATGTAATTCAACTTACCAGTCAAATGGCTACACACGAATACTGTGAAGAAAATGTTATTAAACAACAAAGTAGTCCTAATAAGAGAGTTAATAAGCATGCAGTATCTCACCAGTAGGTTCAAGTTTCTAAGGAATCTTAGTAATCCTTAAGTAGTTGGCTTCAATATATGAACACACTTCAATCAATTATTGATAGTAGGCAGGATTTAGTTCTCCTTTGTTTCTTGTTTGTTCTAGTAAGGCCTTGGTTGCTACACACGATACCACAAGAAAGAGACTCCAATGATTGTTGAAATGAAATTATAACTGGAAAGAAGAGCTGGAAAGGAAAAGTTCGAGACCTAAGTTTGCGATACCTGGCAGGCATTTTCTGATTATGAAGACAGGAAAATCCGGTGGAAACCTCTGCTCCCTGTATGAAGGAGGGTCCTAAGGGAATCTTAATTGAAGGCATTCATTCACAACGAGTCCATGCATTAACGACCTCACTAGCCCACCTCTGTGGCGCGCTGTTACTGTATATGCCTCACTTTGCGGAGGTCCCGAATTCGAATCTCCTTTAGTATAAGTTATCTGGATAAGGCTTTTTCCGGAGTTATCCATTATCGTAAAATATGAACACTGGGTGATTCTGAGCTCTATCAGCATCATTTCGCCCATTTTATTCATTGTCCGATATGACTTAACGTTGGAAGACGTTAATTAAAACAAAACAAAAACGATCTCACCTATATGCGTCAGGTCATAAAGAACTGACTGTCAGGTAAACATGCTTTTGTGAGCTGTCTGAAAACGATAACAGACCTGAACGAGTAGTGGGGAAGGGTCAATCTATAAGAATTCCGAGAAATACAGATTTCATCTAGAAATAAATGTAATATATTTTCATGCAAGAACAGGAATATTATGATTCCAAACAACAAAAGAGCAGGGTATGAAAATTATATTAAAAATCACATATATCATACATATCCTAACAGTGTATTGCAATACAAAAGTCTAAGAATATCTTGTCAGAATGGGAAGAGGTTTGAAAATCAGATAAAATATACATTTTAACTTCCAAGTTTCTGTAAAGTGCTTGGGTGAATTTACAGTTTCTTACCATTCTTTTCTATTATAGCGTGTAACTGAAATATTACGCCAAAAATAAGATTAATCACTGTCAGCTATTCAATATCCAGATTGCTCGCGCTAGCCTCTACTAAGTGATCGATTAATCACGCATTTTAGATTCTTTTTATTAACGAATGTTCGGTAACTGCTTTGGCTCTCAGGGACCCATTTCATATTGGGCGTAAAAAGTACCCTTTATTTTTTCCGAAGTATTTTTATCAGACTTGAGATTCTTTTACGTACCGTAAATCTGCACCACTGGAACACTGTGTTTACCCAACTTCTGAGGGAAGCCATTTTTTCGCCCGAAAAAAAAAGTACTACAGTCCTCCATCGCATTTGAAGAGGCCATCATATTCCCCTTTGACCACGGAAGACGGCTATGTTAACAAATAAAAGTGATAAGGCTGCTTGTGTCGAAAGTGTATATTTAAATGCTTTATTCGAAAGTAATGATAGATAAATGTAAGGTAATAACATTGAAATGGTAGAATCCAAATACCATGTATGATATGATTGTACGTTGCAATAATATATATAGTAGGAAAGTTAAATACGTTTTACTAATGTCTGTAAAGCACAGATTGCAGGAGATTTTTCTTCCAGAAAGTAACACTATCGTTAACAAAGGTAATCGTAGCTTTATTACTTTTAAATGCTCATCATTCAAATTGCTCCTAGGGGTATGAGATTTTGAAACAATAAATTTAGTTGAATGTACTCAGGAAGGTAAAACCGGCAATGAAAATGTACTGAAAAACTATATTTATCAATCACAGTGTTTAAAAATTACAAAATTATCTCTCGATTTATAAGCAGATCATTAAATTTTCTGCCCGCCTCGGTAGCATAGATGGTAGCGTGTCTGCCTCACGTTCAAGACGGTGAGTTACCTGGATATGGTTTTTCCGCTGTTTTCCCTTATCCTGAAAGACAAATGTCGGGTAACTCTGAGCTCAATGGACCCCGAACTCATCTGAGCATCATTTCACCCATTCCATTCAACGTCCGATATGACTTAACGTCGGAGGACGTAAATTTAAAAAAAAAATTCAAAGAAGTATATTAAATATATTGTAATTGAAATTTGGTTCCAACATTATGGAGGCTGCAGCGCTATGGAGTTCAGCAGTAGATATTATAACATTGATCTATACTTGTATTCTTTCCCAGAAACAAAAAGAAAATAGTCTGTTTAAAATTTGTTATAGAACATATCACAAATATGCTACACAATATTGTCGCGAGCATTGTGAGGCCGGCGCGCACAAAGAGGCAGATAGTGCACCGTGGAGATAAAAAGCTTGCCGAAACAGATAAAACTAGATAGCTGAAAGGTTCTAGTTCCGTCTTTATTTTTAGAGCAAATACTGGTAATTTCTCGAACAGTGAGCATAGTTTGGAGAGTGGTAATTGAACTGGCTTTGTGTGCGTACAGCTGTGTTTAGAAAGTGAACTCTATGTTTGTGGTTAACGACCTTGACGATTGTACGAGGGCTGTTCAAAAATGAATGATCATAATTTTTTACGGTCATAAGTTTTCGCACTCAAGTTCAATCTTATTATATTTTGTTAGCTTAATGAGAAACAAACACGCCGTAGTAGTTTCATTGTTGGTACTTCTGGTTCCCGCCTGTGAGAACCAGGAAAGTTCAGACATATTCAGTATCGCCTACCGCTGCAATGGAGGTAACACGCGAGGACCAATATGCAGTTTCGGAATTCTGCTTTCGTCTCAACAAATCTTCAGTTGAGGCATATACAATGTTACAGAAGGCCTATGGAGAGTCTGTTCTTCCCTACAGCACAGCTCGAAGGGGGTTTAAAATGTTTAAATAGGGGAGACAGTCAATTTCAAAGGAAGGTTGATCCGGTGCTCCAGTTACTGCTCCAACGGAAGAAATCATCAACACTGTTAGGGCCATTGTGAGAGAGGATCGACGAATTACGTTAAAATCACTTTCAGAAATACTGAAAATTTCATTGGGTGCCACCCAGCCCACCTCGGTAGCGTGGTGGTAGCATGTCTGCCTCGCGTTCAAAAGGTCTCGAGTTCGAATCTCGGTCAGGGTGAGATACCTGTATAAGGTTTTCCGGGGCTTTCCCTTATCCTGAAAGACGAATGTCGGTTAACTATATGCTTTATGGACCCCGGGCTCATTTCAGCATCACTTCACCCTTTCCATTCATCGTCCGATATGACTTAACGTAAATTACACAAAAAGTGGGTGCCACCCAGACGTTGGTGACAGAAACATTACACATGAGACGTATTTGTGCGCGATGAATTCCAAGACTGTTGATTCCCAAACAAAAGGACATTCGCATGCAGTCTCCAGGCAGTTAAATGTGATGTTAGAGGAAGTTCCGGAGTTTTTTCAAACGTAATCACTACTGATGAAACGTGGGTACATCATTTTGATCCTGAGGGCAAACAGCAAAGCTCAGTGTGGAAACATCCTTCATCACCGACACCCCATAAAGCAAAAGTGGTTGCTTCTGCTGTGAAAGTTATGTTCATCTCATTCTTAGATATTCATGGAATGGTTTATCAGCATTTTGTACCTGCACACAGATCAGTAACTGCACAATACTACAGGGATAATAAATAAATAGGTAAATAGGTAAATAGGTGAATAGGTGAATAGGTGAATAGGTGAATAGGTGAATAGGTGAATAGGTGAATAGGTGAATAGGTGAATAGGTGAATAGGTGAATAGGTGAATAGGTAAATAGGTAAATAGGTAAATAGGTAAATAGGTAAATAGGTAAATAGGTAAATAGGTAAATAGGTAAATAGGTAAATAGGTAAGTAGGTAAGTAGGTAAGTAGGTAAGTAGGTAAGTAGGTAAGTAGGTAAGTAGGTAAGTAGGTAAGTAGGTAAGTAGGTAAGTAGGTAAGTAGGTAAGTAGGTAAGTAGGTAAGTAGGTAAGTAGGTAAGTAGGTAAGTAGGTAAGTAGGTAAGTAGGTAAGTAGGTAAGTAGGTAAGTAGGTAAGTAGGTAAGTAGGTAAGTAGGTAAGTAGGTAAGTAGGTAAGTAGGTAAGTAGGTAAGTAGGTAAGTAGGTAAGTAGGTAAGTAGGTAAGTAGGTAAGTAGGTAAGTAGGTAAGTAGGTAAGTAGGTAAGTAGGTAAGTAGGTAAGTAGGTAAGTAGGTAAGTAGGTAAGTAGGTAAGTAGGTAAGTAGGTAAGTAGGTAAGTAGGTAAGTAGGTAAGTAGGTAAGTAGGTAAGTAGGTAAGTAGGTAAGTAGGTAAGTAGGTAAGTAGGTAAGTAGGTAAGTAGGTAAGTAGGTAAGTAGGTAAGTAGGTAAGTAGGTAAGTAGGTAAGTAGGTAAGTAGGTAAGTAGGTAAGTAGGTAAGTAGGTAAGTAGGTAAGTAGGTAAGTAGGTAAGTAGGTAAGTAGGTAAGTAGGTAAGTAGGTAAGTAGGTAAGTAGGTAAGTAGGTAAGTAGGTAAGTAGGTAAGTAGGTAAGTAGGTA
>CM060954.1:70981970-71094488 GCA_030765055.1 Mantis religiosa
CTCGAATTATGTCATTTACGATATATCCTGCTAGCGCATGCCTCTCTTCTTGTTGGTGAATTGCATATCTTCCACATTAAAATACTACATGTTCAGGATTATCTTGTTTGTTACATAATTCACATATATCATTTTCAGTTTTATTGATTTTCTTCCTGTCCTGTTATATAATGTATAAATCCCTTTGCTGGTTGAATAAAATTCAATTTTAGTCTCTCTTTGACGTTCTGAAAAATTTCAAACACTCTTCTACCTTCTAGACTTTCTGTCCATTTTTTTTCCATTTATCTTTTAAACTATTTTTAATCACCCAAGATTTGTTTGTTCTGACTCCAGTTATATTATAAACTTTTTCTAAGTTTCCTTTTTTCGCCCAAAATTTTGCGCCCTTCAATCTTATTAATAAATCAATCGGCCAAATGACCGTTGTTACTAGCAATGCCATAGTTGGTGTTGTTTTTACAGCTCCTGTCAGACGTAATAATACTTTTCTTTGCGTTCTTCTCAACAATCTTCTTATTTGCACATCATCCATCCTTTCTGCCCAAACTGCTGCCGCATACGTCATAATTGAAGCACAAATGGTGTTATGATATATATATATGTATGTTACGCAATGGAAGTACAAAATTTAAATTGGTTATTCTTGCTAGCTTTAGCATTATTTTCTCTGTTTTCTGCCTAATATACTCCATGTGTTTTCTGAAATGAAATTTTTCATCTATCATGATACCCAAATATCTCATCTCTTTTTCCCGTTTAATGTTCTGATTATTTATCTTCACTGTAGGATCCCGCTTTAAATTTCCCTTAAAAAGCACATAATTTGACTTGTTTGGTGCAATTTTTAGTTTTGTTCTGAAACACCAATTTGATAATGTATTTGTAACTTCTCTTGCTTTATTTTCTAGCTCTAGTCTGCTCTGTCCATCCATCATTATGACTATGTCATCAGCATACGCTATTACATCCAAAACCTTATGATCTCTTTCCAGTAGTTCTAATAAATCTTCTGATAAAATATCCCAAAAAAGGGGCCCCAAGATAGAACCCTGAGGGCAACCCTTGGTTATCTTCTTCCTAGTTTCAAAATTTGATCCACCAATGAATACTTCTCTATTGGAACAATAATCCTTTAATAAATTATAAATAGTACTTGAATATTTCTTGTCTTTTAAAATGCCGAAAAAATACGGCCACCATAAATTATCAAAAGCGCCTGATATGTCCACAAATAATCCAATTACATAATTCTTTTGGCTTTTTGAAACTGTTTCTTGAATTTTTAATATTGCATCCTCAGTTGAATATCCCTTTCTGAAACCAAATTGTTTATTATTCATACCCAGCATCAACCTATTTTCCATTATTCTTTTATATATTAACTGTTCAAATATCTTGCCAATAGCATTTAATAAACATACTGGTCTGAAAGATTTTGGTTGCGTTCTGTCCTTATCTGCTCCTTTGCACAAAATTACAACCTTTGCCTCCTTCCACAAGTTTGGAAATCTCCCTCTTGCCAAACAATCATTAAACAAGAAACACAAAAACAAGACAATTTCTTCTCGTAGATTATACAAGACTTCATTTATAATACCATCTGGACCAGGTGCCTTCTTCTTTTTTAACTTCTGCAGAATTAATTTTATTTCTGTAATATCAAAGGGATAAACAGGATTTCCTGTATACTGCAACATCATCTGGTTTCTTTTTTCAACATGAATATCATCATCTTCTTCCTCTTTATCATCTGGCAATAACGTATGTAATAACAATTCCACCGATTCTTTCCCACTTTCTGTCATCTCTCCATTACCCTTATCTAATGTGGTTAAGATTTCTGGCTTCTTAATTTTATCCATAATAATTTTATACGGTTGTCCCCAGACATCTTGTTTTAAATTATTTTCAACGAACTGTTCCCAATGTTGTTTTCTGGTGTCTTCTACAGGGATAGCCTGAAAACATTGCAAGTCAATATCAGGGGCAAAAGACCATATTTCGTTGAAGCAGGATGAATGCTGCACCATGATAATGCGCGGCCGCATATTGCCAACGCTGTTGCTGAATATCTTGCAAAAATCAACGTGAAGTGCATCCCTCACCCTCCCTATAGTCCGGGTTTAGCCCGATGTGACCTTTATTTATTCCCTAAGTTGAAGAAACTTCTTCGCGAGAGACATTATTCATCATCAGAAGGAGTGGTGTAGGCTGCGGAGGCGATTTTGAAAGATCTCTCAAAAATGGTTTCCGAATGTCTTTGAAGACTGGCAGAAACGCGGGGACAAGTGCATCACATTCAGGGCAGACTAGTTTGAGAAGAACCATTAACATTATGAGGATGAGTAAAGGTACGTTTTCAAAAAAAATATGTGACCATTCTTTATTGAACAGCCCATCGTATTTGTGTATGTTACGTAATTCTGCTACTGTAGAGTTGACCAAAATGTGTTTCTACGGAAATAGAGAGCATTTGAATTTCTGCAAATTGGAATTTTAATTCTACGAACCCAAAAAGTCACAATATCTATACCACTAATTGCTTAAGAAATACATAATTTCCAAGTATTATGATGGTCCTTTCAAAAATATAAATAAAAACGGAAATTTGTGCACCCTTCAGTATCATTTGTCATCTTGTCCAATAGGGAACCTAAAAGACAATAATAAATAAAGTAAGCTAACAGAAGGATAACTGAAAAAGTTACATTTTATATACAAAATGTCACATTATTTTGAGCAATGGCTAATATAAAAGAAAGAAAATGTAACTCTCAGTGGGTTATTGTGTGAAGTTGGCTATCTTTGTGCCAAACAAAGGAAAACTTTCCAACAGCAACTACAATAAATTTCCCACACAACATCCATCTCACGTGATCCACGCCACCAATGTGCTCATTTATAACAGAAGGAAGAGAAAAACAGACAATTGAACTGCGCCACTCCAGGGGCTTAGGAGCGCTGATTTAAAATATGACAATCCTCTTGGCCAGGTAATTGTGGGAGAGTGCTCATATGTAAACCTGTTCCATGTTGGCATTTATAAAGCATTATGGTCGCCCACAGATTATACTTCCAGCGACAACGTATGGAAATGAATACTTTATTTACCTGAGTGCCTATTGCGAGTAAATTCTTTATTATTACACATGGACTTGAAATTTTAAAGCGTCTCTGGGCTCTATTGGGAAAATGTTTGTTTGAAATAATATAGAATTAATATAAATAGTTGAGTACAAAAGTGTATACCTATTTACTTTATATGGAAATGTTTTATATCACAAAATTTATAGTCAGGTCATATTGTTACCTTATAATGACATTATTCAACATACTGTCAACTTCACAAGAAAACAATTAATTACTCATTACGTGCTTTTAGACACATTTTGCTTGGTGTGCTGGAAGTGGTTTTATCTGCAAAAATATATGCTACTGTAAAAGAAAATGCTTAAATGTAGCATATGGCCCTTTAATGAATGAATTACTTTGCAACTTATGCCACTCTTGCTGTAATTTCAGAACCGGTTCTCATACCGCTGTCTGAGGTGCCTCAAGTACTCGACTCGAATAGCCACGATCGTTAAAGTGATAGGTAATAGGCTGGCTATCCATTCAAATGCAAACGTCGTGAGTTCGAATCTCGGCAACTGCAGTCAGATGTACCTGTGGTAAAGAACGGGAAGGACCCAAGTAAAATAATCGGTGTGCTGGTAAGCGTGTGTGTTGACGGCGTATGATTTCACTGCAGTTGCTTGGATTTTATCCTTATACATACTGCAATCCACATAAACCTTAACCATTTTAATAAGCCATAATTTCCCTTTGAAAGCTCGTAGAATGTAGACATTTGTTTTAATGATCTCAGTGGCTCTGGGAGAACTTACAACACTGACAATTCTTAATTTTCTTTGATACGACTGTAGACACTGAAGTTTATATGGGTATATTCAAATACATTTGTGGAGCAGCTGGAAGATATCGAGCTGAGAGAAGGTTATTTCCAGCAAGACGGAGCAACGTGCCACACATCTAATGACTCCATGGAACTTGTAACCAGTTTCTTTGATAATCGAATAATCTCAAAAGGTCTGTGGCCCCCAGATCCCCTGATCTAACCTCACCGGATATTTTCTTGTGGGGGTATCTAAAAATAGAGTGTACAAGAATAGGCCACGGACAATTAATATTCTCAAGAAATCCATTCGAAACGATATAATTAACTTTGGCGAGGATACTCTCCGTAAAATTTCAGAGAATACGGTGAGACGAGTGCAAACATGTATAGATGCTGGTGAAGGACACTTCCAACATTTTCTCTGAGATGTAAATAGTGTAGTGTAATTTTCTAGTTGTGTATTATATTCTCCCAAAGTTACACGTGTGTCCTATTATTGCTTCAAAAGTTGTGGCCTATTGAAATGGTTCAGATTTATAGGGATCGCACTATAGTAAAATACACTAAAATTTAATTGTAAAAATAATGGTTTTTTACGTCCTCCAACGTTAAGTCATATCGGACGATGAATGGAATGGGTGAAATGATGCCCAAATGAGTCCAGTGTCCATAGATTTAGAGTTACCCGACATTCGTCTTTCAGGATAAGGGAAACCCCGGAAAAAACTTATCTAGGTAGCTCACTCTGACCGAGATTCGAACTCGGGACCTCTTGAACGTGAGTCAGACTCGCTACCACCACGCTACCGAGGCAGGCGAAAAAAGAATAATATTTAAAATTCAAAATTCACAAAATTTCGTGGTATAATTGACAAAGCCCAGTACAATATTATAATAAAAAACTCCGCAAAACATTTTTCAAGCTGAACACATTTAGTGTTGCATTAGGCAACACCAAGCATTAAATCGTTAATGGAAATATCACTGCAATGAACATTTCTTACTGAACTCTAGCTCTCAACGTACTCTTATAATTCAACTTTGCTGACTGGCCCACGAACTCTTTTGTTCTTTCCGGTACAAATCGACTTATATACAGAATGCGCGAACTTAGCGGATCGTTCTCGAAGGCTATCCTTCAGGACACAGTCAAAAGGAATTCTCTAGAGTGACAAGAATGTGCCCAATGTGTTTTTGGGCAAAGAAATGAAACATAAGCACAGAAAATAGCCGGGTAGTTCCGCTTGAGGTTCACCAGTTCTTAGAAAGATTTCTGTGTCACAGTATAAGAAATATTTCATACATCATAAAATTTGATATGAATGTTTCACTGAAATACGTGCTTCGAGGTTTGCTGGAAAGAAAGGAAAAAAAAATATTGAGAAATATCCGTGTGTGTGTGTTAGGGTATGTGAATAACGTATCTCAAAATTTAAAACTTATTTAAAACTAATTTTAGAAATATTAAGAAACTTCAGCAACTTCCAGGATGTGATTCAAAGATTATCAAGAAAATCCTTGTGCCCTTGTGCCCCATATATATACATTATTTTACTGAAACTAATTCCAACATTTTTTAACTGAAACGCCCGTTTTATATATTTACCAGGCGAGTCACCTGCTCCTATTTATTTCTTAATTTATGCAACGTCCTAAGCAACATAAGCGACTTATACCTTTCTTGAATGTCTTCAAATGGATGATTTGTAGAACAGTTGATAGGGGATGGGTAGATAACTCAGCACGTAAATATTGTATGGTACAATATACAATCACTATGTATGTCGATTCCAAAATCATCATACCCAGATAAGAAAACTGCAGTAATAATTTTAGATATTTTTCGAACTTTTATTCACTAGCGTATATTCACGCACAACTTTAACACGCCCCTGAACACAAAATGGCAGATCTAGACAGTGTAACCAATTGTATTTAAATCTTCAGTCAACACGTGTTTTCATTGTACAGCTATGTCAAAAAATGCTAAGAATTAGGTAGATAGTTTTCGCTTCTTCACAAATTATAGCAGTTTATGACTCATACAGTAATTGTAATGGAAGATGCAGTTTTTTTATTTATGTTGAATTTACCAAAAAAAAAAAAGCTTAAAATACTGTTTAAATCTGTAGAAAGCGTGTAAAAATTCGAGTTGGGTCTTAGGTCCGAGGTTATTTAATTCATATACACTCCTGGAAATTGAAATAAGAACACCGTGTATTCATTGTCCCAGGAAGAGGAAACTTTATTGACACATTCCTGGGGTCAGATACATCACATGATCACACTGACAGAATCATAGGCACATAGACACAGGCAACAGAGCATGCACAATGTCGGCACTAGTACCGTGTATATCCACCTTTCTCAGCAATGCAGGCTGTTATTCTTCCATGGAGACGATCTTAGAGATGCTGGATGTAGTCCTGTGGAACGGCTTGCTATGCCATTTCCAGCTGGCGCCTCAGCTGGACCAGCGTTCGTGCTGGACGTGCAGACCGCGTGAGACGACGTTTCATCCAGTCCCAAACATGCTAAATGGGGGACAGATCCGGAGATCTTGCTGGCCAGGGTAGTTGACTTACACCTTCTAGAGCACGTTGGGTGGCACGGGATACACGCGGACGTGCATTGTGCTGTTGGAACAGCAAGTTCCCTTGCTGGTCTAGGAATGGTAGAACGATGGGTTCGATGACAGTTTGGATGTACCGTGCACTATTCAGTGTGCCCTCGACGATCACCAGAGGTGTCCGGCCAGTGTAGGGGATCGCTCCCCACACCATGATGCCAGGTGTTGGCCCTGTGTGCCTCAGTGGTATGCAGTCCTGATTGTGGCGCTCACCTGCACGGCGCCAAACACGCATACGACCATCATTGGCACCAAGGCAGAAGTGACTCTCCTCGCTGAAGACGACACGTCTCCATTCGTCCCTCCATTCACGCCTGTCGCGACACCACTGGAGGCGGGCTGCACGATGTTGGGGCGTGAGCGGAAGACGGCCTAATGGTGCGCGGGACCGTATCCCAGCTTCATGGAGACGGTTGCGAATGGTCCTCGCCGATACCCCAGGAGCAACAGCGTCCCTAATTTGCTGCGGTGCGGTCCCCTACGGCACTGCGTAGAATCCGACGGTCTTGGCGTGCATCCGTGCGTCGGTGCGGTCCGGTCCCAGGTCGACGGGCACGTGCACCTTTCGCCGATCACTGGCGACAACATCAATGTACAGTAGAGACCTCACGCCCCACGTGTTGAGCAATTCAGCGGTGCGTCCACCCGGCCTCCCGCATGCCCACTATACGCCCTCGCTCAAAGTCCGTCAACTGCACATACGGTTCTCATTCACGCTGTCGCGGCATGCTACCAGTGTTAAAGACTGCGATGGAGCTCCGTATGCCACGGCAAACTGGCTGACACTGACGGTGGTGGTGCCCAAACGCTGCGCAGCTATCTCCATTCGACGGCCAACACCGCGGTTCCTGGTGTGTTCGCTGTGCCGTGCGTGTGATCATTGCTTGTATAGCCCTCTCGCAGTGTCCGGAGCAAGTATGGTGGGTCTGACACACCGGCGTCAATGTGTTCTTATTTCCATTTCCAGGAGTGTAGAAACCTTCCCTAGCAACGTAGGCGTTGGCTAAGTGGTATCATACAGGTTACTTCACTAGTATACCTGTTTGAATTGGGTTCAAATTCTTCGTGATTAACTCAAACATTTGATTTCCCTTTGTTTTATCCCTTTTGGCCTATAGTTTGATATTATAATGCAAATAATACTTTTATAACATTATACGTGTTAACAAAATACAACGATAGCCATGTTTTCCGCTGGCAGATAGTTATAAATGTGTACTTCCTAGAAGATATTTTACTATGGTGGGTATTATGCTTGACTCAGTCAACCAAGTTTCATACATTTCGCAAATGCATAGTGAGACATGAGATTTAAGCATGAAACAAAATCTATTAGATTTAATGTCGTCGACATTCTACTAAAAACGAAAGCCAAATACGAAACATGGTTTGCAACACATATACCATACAGATTATAAGGGTCACAAAGTTAAACGTGATCCTAATAAAAGGTAAAGATAAAGATAGCCCGTGGTTACCCTTTAAAATTCAAGGGCCTCAACTGCCTGACGTTAGGATGAGCTCAGCCCAAATTCCTATAGGTCCCTAATTATCCGATTGTAATTCTTTTGCCTTTGGCTCACAAGTGAACCAACAGCAATAATAAACAAATTAGTAACTAAAATGCAGGCAATGAAGATTGGGAAGAAGGAAAAGAAACGAAACAATGTGACGTAGTTTTGAACCTAGCCCTCGTATCACCACATTCCTGCAAGCTAATGCAACTCAGCGATTTGCCACGTACTCGCTGGTGCCCTTTAGGAAAGCATTCGTTTATCAACTTGTTAGTATCATATGCATGAAAAACCGTTTGTTTAAGCTTTTCGCACCTTCTTGGTCCTCATTCAGGGCTGTAAGTATTAACGCTGGGTGAATAGAATACCGAATAAAAGGACAGAGCTGCAATATGCTAAAAGGGTCAATGTTTTCACATTAGACTATAAACTGCGAGTTACATACATAACAGTAAATAGGGGCAGAAGACTCACCTGGTGTGTGTGTGTGTTTGTGTGTGTGTGTGTGTGTGTGTGTGTGTGTACGATGTACGTCCAGAAAGTAAGTTCTGCTTGGTAATAAAATTAAATTGTGTACAGATACAGAAAAATCATTTATTACACAAAATTCTCAAACTCTTAAACTACTTTTCCACACAACTGCCGAAATTTTGCAAGTATTTGTCATAGTGAGGCACAAGTTTTTGTATACCTTCTTCACAGATGTTTGGCGCCTTTGTCTTCAACCAATTGGAAACATTTTCTTTCAGATCTTCTTCATTGTTGAAGTGCTGGCCGCCAAGGAAAGATCTGAGATGCAAAAACAGATGAAAGTCGCTACGAGCGAGGTCAGGGCTGCACGGGGGTGGTCAAACACGTCCAAGCCAAATCCCTGTAGGGTCAAAAACTAAATTGCACTATCCATCTGCTTTGTTTTGAGTTTCTCAGTAAGAATCTTTGAACCCAACGTGAGCAAAGTTTACGAAATTTCAGTATTTCGCTAACAATTTCATGAACAAGTGATCGTGAGATTTAGGGACATTCCATAGCGAGAGCACTAATTGTAAACCCTCGGTTTTCCTGGATCTTGTCATCAATCGCGTGAACCAGTTCTTCTGTAACCAAAGGTGGACGCCCACTTTGTTCTTCATCGTGCACTTCACTACGTCCTTCATTGAAATGTCGAACCCATCTTCTCACCATTGTATCACTCATCGCATTTTGTCCGTAAACATTGCAAATTTGCCGACATATTTCGATTGGTTTCACTTTCCTAGCATTCAGAAAACGAATCACGATCAGATTTCACAAGCGGCGGGATTTTCAATCAACACCGACATTGTAAACAAGCACAACAAAGCGTACGTGTCCGACAGCGATCTCACAATGGCGCACGTTTCTTCTCCTTGATACAGAGCTTCTACCGCGCATGTGCGGAACTGCGATCGCAGCGCTGCAACGGAGATAAATTGAAACAGAACTTACTTTCTGGACGCCCCTTGTATATCTTCGTTCAAAATGAATTTTATGTAATTTTACAGAACTGAGACTGTAGGAGAGAAAAAAATTATATTCGTAATGCAAATATCTTTAAAACACCGAATATATTTCCAATTACTTTTGCATTGAATTGTTCAGTTAGATATATTTATTAGTTGCTTTTTCATTTGTTATTGTTTGAAGTGTCACTATTTCTCTCCATGTTCATGGAGGGAGTGAAAGTTTGTGCCTGTGTGGAAGAGGGGAGGGGGTAGGGGCCTTTGACAGAACCTTTTAAAGATTGTAGTATCGTTTCATCCTACTAAGAGTATGCCCCCCGTTTTAGCTGCAATAGCATGTGTTATGAAATCATAGTTGTAAATATTCACCTCGATTAACTCAAAGTTCTAAAAGATATACAAATACCAAGAATTGCAAAAGTGATTTGAATGTAACAGAAGAAATTTTTATAAGAAAAAGTTTTGGTGCAATTAGGCTTTGCAAGTTAATTCAGTGTTATAAAACTCTAGAATTCTAATATACTTAATCCCCTTCATCTACATTAAGTATGTACAACAAGGTAAAGTTAGTCTATTAATATGCAAGAGGACCCGTAGGTGTAGCACAAAGTTGTTTCTTCGCAAGGTAAATGGGCTTCTTTTTGCAGTATATGCTGTCACAGCACATAAATCCACAATTTACTTTGAATGCAGCTTGCTTAAACGATTCTCACTCCCCATTTAATT
Organism: Mantis religiosa; assembly: GCA_030765055.1. Classification (NCBI taxonomy): domain Eukaryota; kingdom Metazoa; phylum Arthropoda; class Insecta; order Mantodea; family Mantidae; genus Mantis; species Mantis religiosa. The sequence goes on from CM060954.1 coordinate 70,992,219, forward strand.
CGTTTGTTATCAGGATGAACAAATTCCCATTCCGTACTGGAGCCTTTTACCCATATTTGTATTCGTAACCTGAGCCTTAATTGTTTTTCTTTCTCTGGTAGTGAACGTGGAAGATTAATTGCAAATGGGAAAGGGTGTCCAATATTCAAACGGATAAAGGCACTTTCACACTTCTTCCTTTTCTGTTCGAATTGTGACTTTTTTTATATTTTTTTTTATTTATTTTATCCATCGATCAGCAATTATGCTTTACAGATGTTTGGTATAAGATATATAGGAACAGGACACATAACAATGGAGGTAGCCATGAACGACTCCTCTAACTAAATATGGAGGATAACTGTAACACAATTGAGAACTTAAAGTCTGATGGTAGTAATCACGTGTCTGAGTCATCTGTGCTGGAGACGTCACTCAGGAGAAGATCCTGGGGCAGTCTGCGCTTCAGGCGAGTTGGCTGGCGAGTGCGACAGCCGAGACGGTAGGTAACAGCTCCAGGGACCTCCTGGAGATTGTAAAAGAATGGACGTGCCAGGCGTCGGATGTATTGGTGAACGGGTAGAAGACCAAACTCATGGTGAAGCTGCTGGTTTCGGATGAACCATGGAGCGTTTGTAACTGTGCGAAGCACCCTGTTTTGTAGTACCTGCAGTCGGCGGAGATTAGTCTTACTGGTGCCACCCCAGACTGGAGCTGCATAGGTAAAAATGGGACGGACTAGAGATGTGTAAAGAAGCAGGGAGGATTCATAACCAAGTGAAGTGCGCCTGTTGAGTAGAGGGTACAGTTTTGATAGCCGGGCAAACGCAAGCGTAACAGACCGACAGATGTGGGCGTTCCAAGTAAGTCGAGTGTCCAGTAACACCCCAAGGTATTTCACTGGCACATTGCTTGGTAACCATGAGAGCGGTTCCCCCAGCAGCCGTAGTGAAGGAGGATCCCTATAAGGTCGTAAAGAGAAGATCTTAACCTCTGTCTTGTTAGTATTGAGGGAAATGCGCCAGTGAGAGAACCAATGAGCTAATTGATCTAGGGCAATTTGCAGTTTCTGAATGGCATGAAGAATATTGGCGTGAGAATAATAGAGAGCAGTATCATCTGCGTATAACGCCGTACAAACTGGAGCTATATCAGGAAGATCATAAGTGAATATATTAAAGAGGAGTGGTGCAAGTACTGAACCTTGAGGTACACCTGCTAAAATAGGCCGTCGGGTGGATGTGAAACCAGCAATGCGCACCACAAAGGTTCTATTGGTGAGAAAACTTGCTATGATTTGTATCAGATAATAAGGGAGACCAATGCGATATGCTTTAAGTAGTAGTCCACTGTGCCACACCTTGTCGAATGCCTGGGCGATATCTAGGAATGCTGCTACGGTGTATTGCCTGTTTTCGAAACCTTGAATAATAGACTGCGTGATTCTGAGCAATTGGTGAGTGGTAGCATGCTTCGGGCGAAAGCCAAACTGAAAAGACGGAATTATCTGATTATGGATCAAAAAATGAGAAATACGTTGATGAATAATCTTTTCAAAAAGCTTAGAAAGTGTAGGTAATAAGCTGATTGGTCTGTAACTTGAGGGAAGATTTTTTGGCTTGTTGGGCTTGTGGAAGACTATAATTTCCGCATGTTTCCATGTAGATGGAAAATGACCAATGCGCAGAGCAGCATTGAAGATTGATGATAAATAAGCTAGGGCTTTGTTTGTCAAATTCTTCAGCACAACGTTAGGGATAAGGTCATGACCGGGAGACTTTTTAACAGGAAGACGATGGATAAAGCGGGACAATTCACGTGGAGTAGTGAACGAAATTCTGTTGTGCGCTGTAGGACGAAGTTGGTACTCAAGGAGTTCCCTGTCCACGGAAGAGGGAATATTAGGGTCAAGACAGGTGTTAGGCGTGAATATACGCTCGTAGTGAGTAGCTAGAGCGTCACACTTGGCAGCAGAGTCACTCAAAAGGGTCCCATCAACCTGAAGAGGTGGAATCACTGTCGGCTGAATTGTGACTGATGACACTTAATCCACAGGGATTTACGGTTAGCTAATTTAAGTACAGCAAATATATATTCTTAAGGATTAGAGAACATACCACAATCGCAAAATTTGTTTATGCCTTATTTCACCAACAGATGTTAAAATCGACGTTAACAAATGTAACCTAACAATTGTAACAGCGCTAACAAAACTGTTGAATTTCTTGCATTTCACCAACTTGTTTACTGAAAATGTTAACAAACACGTAATAACGCCAAGAAACGTGTAAATACTACAGCTATAGAAGGCTATGAATGAGTCGTATTATTTTCTGAACGTACTGCGATGCGCTTTTGTTTTTATTTTCGTCTGCACATAGCTAAAATGGCGGATAAACAATAAACAAAGGTCGCGAAACAAATTTATCATCGATGGAGAAAGAATTGTTAATTTAATTGGTGACGAAGTATAAGGATATCGTGGAAAATAGGAGGACGGATGCGGTAAATGTGAAAGAGATAGATGTCACGTATGAACAAATTGGAAACGAATTTAATTCAAATATATGTGTCATTACTAGAAACACGAAACATCTTCTTCAGTATTTCGTAAATTTAAAACGGGGTGGGAAGAAGTAGAAGTGACGAGTGACTTGAGCCTTTCAGGACGAGAGGTGAACCGTGTATTACCCGCATAATTCAGTGAATTATAACATCGTAAAGTTATTAATACTTGAAGCAAAGGAGAGATCGGCACATTCCATTCGCTGCATGTTCTAACTTAGTATTACGTAAATTTAAAACGAAGAGTGAAGGACAAGTGGCAAGTGACTTGAACGTTTCAAGACGGTAGGTGGACACTTTATTATCCACATAATTCAGTGAATTATAAAATAGCAATATTATTAATACTTGAAGAAAAGGTGAGATCTGCATATTCCTTTCGATGCATGTTCTACCCTCTCTTGTGCTTCCGCAGTAACCTTCATTTCAACTTGGTTCGAAAGTCTATACGTCTGTAGAAAATTTAGACATTAAACGTTCAAGTATTATACAAAAATAATAGACCCTGGCGCAACAGCTCTAAGAGGGCCAAAGCCTACCAACCCGACTGCCGGCCTCTGCCCACTTACGCATGGCAGAAGTTGGCGATCATACAACCGATACGGGGAGGGGATGTGGCCAGCCGGATTTCGTGACCAAGGCTGCTTACCTAGCGTAAGCTCCTCACATTCCTCACGATGCTGAGTGGGCACCGGTCCTATACCCAGGACTTAAAATCCGTACCCTATGGGTGGGATCGAACCCGGGCACCTTTCCGTGGCCAGGGAGCAGGGCATACTGCCTTAGCCCGCTACGCCACGACGCAGGACAAGTATTACGGTAAATATCACTAAATATATACATTATTTCATAAACAATGTCGTTTTTTTAAGAAAAACAATTATTTGAAATGAGTTCTGATAGGAATTAATTAGTTTTTAAAGTATAGGTCATTAAATGTGCACCCTCCCCCCAAAAAAGATTCATCATCCTCATCCTTCCTCATCCTTATTGATTTTCAAACATGTCAGGTCCGTGAGACCATGCTTATAGTATGCGTCCACGCGTTAAGTTATTCACTGGAAACGGTACAGATTCTATGGTCTTTGAGCCATAGCTCAGAGAGGTTTAATATCCCACGATGGTACCAATTTCTTGGTTTTTGATGTGAAGAATTCGGTGACATCCACTTGCACTGCTCCAAGTTTGCAAAATTCACTTCTAAAACACTACTGCTGACGCAACTCGAAGAATATGTGAAGTGGAAGGAGAAGAAGTCGTTAGAGTGTGGTACAACAATGGTTCCAACGGTTCAGGAGACGAAAACACCAGATTTATCATGTTCTGCAAGACCTAAAGGATCAAATATTGAGGCTATTCGCCAAGTTTTGCGAGAAAATCCGCACAAAGTAACTGTAGGCTTTCAGAAGAATTTGGTGAATCAAAATTACCATACATTGCTACATTAAGACACTTGGAAAATCATACAGAAGCTGTAGAGCTGTACGTCCTGAACTGACACCTCAACAGGCTGAACGTGGTAGATATCTGTCATCCGCTTATCCGTAATCCCATAACTTATCAGGCGAATTGTCACTTGTAATGAAAAACAGGTATATTACTTAAATCCTGATGCCTCGAAACAGTGCTTGTTCCACCAACATGAAAAGTCGTCGTTAAAAATAATCAGTTCGGTCACAAGGTAATGTGTGTGTGGTGGAATTTTGAAGGTGCGATTTACTAGGAGTTTGTTCCAGATAGTCGAGCGAGTGATGCGGATATTTACTCTCAACAACTGGATGGAGTTCATGACACTTTGAGCTTGAGATACGGAGCATTAGTTCAACGAAATAGAGTTCTATTGCAACAGGACAATACTACACCCCATACTGCACGAACAGCCGTGGACAAATTTCAGGAACTGGGAGGAATCGAACTACTACCGCACCCATCATACAGCCCTGATCTGGCAAAATTAGATTATCTTTTTCGATCCATGGCCCACTTTTTACGTGGAAAAAATTTGGCAACAATGAAGCAGTGCAAGGGGGTGTCACTGAATTCTTCGCATAAAAAACCAGAGACTGGTACCATCGTGGTATTATAAACCTCGCTGAAGGATGGCTCAAGGCCATAGAATCAAATAGTATATACCTTGAGAAACCAAGAGATCCTTGGTTCAAATCCCGGCCATGGCATTGAATTTTTCATGCTGATTCTATCAAAAAACTTACCCTATATACGGCTTGTATGAATAAATGATTAATTTCCATCAGTTAACTAAATTAGAGAGAACACATTTCAAATAATTGTTTTCTTAGAAAACCACACCACTTCTGAGACAGTATCCATATTTTACCATTCCTGTTCGCTTTGTATTTATAAGTATGCAGTAAATATATTTAGGCATCGATTTCTGTTTATCTGGATTAAAACATAGTCACTATATATGAATGGTTAAGAGAGATAGCCATGTCAGTTAAATATACGAGGGCTGTTCAATAAAGAATGATCACAATTTTTTTGACAACTTAGCTTTCTCATCCTCATAATTTTGATGGTCCTTCTCAAAATAGTCTCCCCTGAATGCGATGCACTTGTCCCAGCGTTTCTGCCAGTCTTCAAAGACATGCTGGAAACTATTTTTGAGAGAGCCTTCAAAATCGCCTCCGCAACCTTCACCACTGCTTCTGATGATGTATAATATCTCCCACGAAGGCGTTTCTTCAAGTTATGGAATAGAAAAAAGTCACATGGGGCTAAATTCGGACTACAGGGAGGGTGAGGGATGCACGTCACGTTGATTTTTGCAAGATATTCAGTAACAACATTGGCAATATGCGGCCGCGCAATATTGTGGTGCAGCATCCAGCCTGCTTCACGGAAATGTGGTCTTTTGCGCCTGATATGTTTTCAGGACATCCCCGTAGTATTGTCCTGTTACTGATGTGTGTGCAGGTACAACATGCTGAAAAACCATTCCATGAATATCAAAGAAGGAGATGACCATAACTTTTCCAGCAGAAGGAACCACTTTTGCTTTTGGGAGGGGGGTGTTGGTGATGAAGGAGATTTCTCAGGATTAAAATGATGTAGCCATGTTTCGTCAGCAGTGATTACGTTTGAAAGAAACTCCAGATCTTCCTCTATCATCAACTTTAACTGTTTGTAACCTCCATTGCAGCGGTAGGCAATACTGAACATGTCTGAACTTGCCTGGTTCTCACAGGCGGGAACCAGGAGTACCAACAATGAAACTACTACGGCGTGTTTGCTGCACATTAAGCTAACAGAATATAGTAAGATTGAATTTTAGTGCGAAAAACTATGACCGTAAAAAATTATAATCATTCTTTATTGAACAGCTGTTTGTCGCGATATTACGGAAAGGGTATGGAAAGTAATACCAACCAGTTTGTAAAATTTGAATGAACCATAAAATACATATGGTAGGGTTATAGAATGGCATGTTTCTGATATCATTCTGATATCATTTCCCCTTCATTTCTCTATGCATTGGATCTCTACCTAGCAGGACAATGCCTGAACTTCGTCTAGCCTATAAATAAGAAACTTTATTTGTTAACTATTTACTGAGGTCACCCGTCGCTGTTCTCGGGTACATTCACCAGATAGTGAAAGTTAGTAGGAGTACAGAGAACATGACGTGAATGTATTTCATATTCACCTGCCGCTCTAAGCCACAGAAATATACTGAATACATGTCCCGCGGGAACCGGCCGTGACTTGCATGCGTGCCACTTGCTAACTTAAGGTAGTTTGTGTAAAGGATCATCCGGTGTTTTGTCGAGAGAATATGGCAAAGCTCATTCACAAGGTCTATACTAGACCACATTGAAACTGCAAGTTTCCTTTGTATTCAACAACGATGTCGAATGCCAGAGACGCAGATAAGAGGACACGATCTAAGCTTCCGGAAAGGAATAAATGGCTACAGCGGTTCTGCTGCTCTCTTTTATTCGACTATTCAGGTAGAGGATAAAAGCTGCATTTTAGCTATACCAAGATCAAACATCACTCATTCAGCAATGCCAACCACGGAAATGTAAACCGACCAAAGTAGACGGCTGCAACTCGCGTTTGAAATACATGTACAGAAATCTGATGTGTTACATTTACATAGCTTTATGCAATGTTCGATATACTACTTTAGAAAAACTTGTTCTATCTGCTTCATGTTAATCGATATGAAATATTTGCAGAAATAGTTTGATATCCTATTTCTTTGTACATACAATGGAAAATGCAGATTTCAGCAGACGTAAGCTATATCCAGATTTTAAGAGTAGTCGCTTTGTACTAGCACAGAAATCCCACACTTTCAAGGCCATGAGAAAAGGGAGGACAGGAGGATGGGAGTACGGGAGGACGGAAGGAAGGGAGAAAGGGACGAAAGGAGGAAGGGAGGGAGGTAGAGAGGAAGGGAGGGAGCGAAGGAGGAAGGAAGAAAAGAATACGGCTCTTTAATAAATACGTACCTTATATGCACTTCAACGAAATCGCATTCACAATCAAAGGCACTCAGAGGCTTTAGTTAGAAACCTCAAGATATACGCTTTATTTTGCATACAACCTTCTTAGGCATGCGCAATTCTAATAAAATGATTAGAATGAATGATTAGATTAGAATTTTATTGTGTATCTTCCAAAATTTTACAATTTACATCTTTTAGCTACATTTATTTGTCTTTACCTTGTTGCTACCTTGGCTTACAAGACACCCTGGTCTTCTGCTCTGCCAGGTAGCTCTTAACCTCCATGCTTCCTTGTTACTTAATTAGTCCCAGTCTTCCCCCTCATCTTACTTTCTTATATTCTTTACACTTCTAGCCTATTTTTCTTTTACTTTTTGCAAGAACTCACCAATACTTTGTAACGACTTGGTGTCGCTGAAAGTGAGCTGTGGAGGATAAGATGATGACGAACCTCGTGAAAATCTAGTTGTTGGACTCCAGAAGCTCCACGGCCGCTCCGGCATTCACACAAGATCTTACTTTCAGGGGCGGTCTCAGAAGGGAAGTGATAATTCAGCTATCAATTAAAATAAAATGGCAGTTCTTCCTTTGCTCTATAAAATTTGTATTTCAATTAAAAGGAAACTTTTCCAACCATTTATTATACTTTTCAATGCAAGCACAAACACACGCAAAACACACCCTCACACTATCATGTCCATTTGCAGAAGAGCAAAATGACTTCAAGTGCCTCAGCATCCTCTTCCCTACTTTCTCCCACTTTCCCTCCCAAACCTTTTTTATCCACATTGCACCCGCCTCGCATTCTGTTACAGCGTTCTATGCTTCCCCCCCCCCCCACACAATTCACAAATTCCCTTTTCCCCACCCCTTATCTCTCTTAGAAATAAAATTCCTGTTCTCATCCAAGCTAACCCTTCCCTCTCTTGTCTATTGCAGTAATTATATATGCTTCTCGTCCCCAATTTCTTTTTATATGCTCGTAAAATTGTAATGATTTCATATTTTCTAGACTCCCCAAAATTTCCTGTACTTCTATATCTTCTGTTCTCATTTTATCAATTTACCCACATCGCTTGTATTCCTTTTCTCTAATCTCCATATATTTCCCATTCCTATTTCTCCCATAATTTATCCTATCTCTGCCCACCAACTATTTGAGTTCGCTAATCTTTTTTGCTGTCTCATGCATAATTTCATAATTTCCCCCTTTCTATGGTCAAACACCTATACCAAAATTTTATTATTCTTTCCATTATTGTTCCATTTCTTCTTGTCTTTCCTAATTCTACTAAAGCTACATCCTTAGGTGCTGATCTTGGTAAGACTAGCAGATCTTTACAAAGCTTTCTGTAGTTTTGGTCCACCGTTTTGTTTACCTCTGTGGCTCCCCCCCCCCCCCCAGATCTCCACTGCATATAACATTTTGGATTCAACTAGTGTTTCATACATTCTCTCTAACCACTTGGTTGTCGTTTTTAGCTTATATTTGCATATTCTTGTCCCATTCATTGCCACCATTCCTTTTGCTTCAATGTTTCTTCTGTAAGCTCACCACTTTCCATTGTTATTCAACCTCACTCCTAAGTATTCAAATTCGTTGGCCACTTCTACCTTTTTGCCATTTAGTACCCACTTTCATCTTTTTTAAGTTTAACTGCCTTCTTGAAGACCATAAATTTCGACTTAATTATATTTACTTTTATTCCCCCACTCTTCAAATAATTTCTGGATTTCATTTACTGCCTTATGCTGTCCTACTACCGTTATAGATCCTACCATTAAGTTATCCGCATATAGCAGTCCAGGACATCTCAGTATGAAGGAACGGTCGGACGAGCTACCCACCCATCCTGCAACGTAACACACACACACACGCACGCACGCACGAACGCACGCACGCACGCACACACACACACACACACTCGCACACACATACATGTATTATATTCGTTTAAATTTTTGTGTTCTTTTCTTTCTTCAGAAGTCCTCTCTTTCTCACTATCTGTGCTTTTCCAAACAGTTTCTTTTTTTTTTTCCTTCAGAGACTCATGAAATATTGATTGCGGAATTTTGGGTGGAATGCAATACTTGCTGCATTTATTTTAGGTAACTGTAGAGAAACAAATATAAGTGTTTAGAAGACTGAGTCTCAGATCAGTGTATTTACTTTTATTTTTAAATTGTAATTACATTAATACTGATTGAAAGTGTAGAATAGTATCTCTCGTGACGTATTTTCATATAAATTATCACAGCATAAATAAATTATCATTAAATTTATAAAAGTTATCAGTAACTTGTTATTTTCCAATATGATGCTGTTTTTGGTCCAGGATTGAAGTGCTACATTTTCATTTTTCTCCTCAATTCTTTTCTTTAGAACTGGAAAACTTAAGTGCTGCGTGCTTTCATTAACTAATGTAAGAAAAGCAATCAGCCCTGAGGGCAGGATTACCAGGTGGAATAAGATGCACTCCCATCTTCATCTTGCCATTTGTCCTCTCGAACAACAGTTTCTTCTTAGAGCATTTAATTCAGACTCAGCATCTTCTGGGAACTTCAAATTCTGTCTATGTATTTTGCATAGCCATAACTTTCGTCGTTTTCCATTTCTGGGAAACTTAAAGCAGGTCACCTCAGAAGTTCATATTTCTATGTGTAATCTGATACGGAACAACTAAAAGGCCATCAATCCTACAAATGTATCGTAAAAGAAGCATAATACACAGGAAGTTAGGGTTAAAACTTTAGATGTATGTATGACTGATTAAGGACACCATAATGAAGAACTTTTATCAATATTTGATACCTTTGCAAACTTAAACTTTTAATTATTGAGCGTATTATGCTTTCCGTTTGATTAGTACCACCATATAGGTATGACGCACCAAGCTATGCATGTTTATTTTCTCTCGAGAAGCGCAACGCCGGGTGGGCGGCACTCGCATAACGAATGTTGTGTGGGAAGTGGGCTCCAATGCTTTTTGCAGCCATTGACTTCACACTACCTAAGCCAGCAGGTAGTGCGAAAAAGTGGAAGCGAAGGTCATAGTTTATGCTGACAGACGTTCATTTCGCGGCGCATTTATCATCGTGTAGAAAACATTAGGTAGAAAATTAAGTGAAGCGATTTTGGGAAGATGTTAGACCAAAAGAAGAAATAATACAGTAAAACGCTGCATACTGAAATGAAAATTATGAAATGATTTGCACTTATACCAATACCTTGCATATTTATTGTAGTACATGTATGTTTATGAAAAAAGTAGAAGAATTATTAGCTTCAAAGCTGTGCCAGACACAGCCAAACTGTACTTCTACAAACTACTATTAGTGGTATTAGCAAGTTCCCCGAAGCAGTTCGTCGGTGATTGGCTCCACTGTTTAAGTTCTCATTCCAAGGTTTCGGGTTCAAACTCTACCCAGACCGATAGATTTTAAGTTTGCTCATTAGCAAATTCGATGTTAGTAGATTTCCTGATGGACGACATTCCGCCACACGGCGTCGCTGATAGACTACCCGCAACTGACTTGTTACAGCATTTTTATTTGCAATGTAGTTTTTATTCCGTAGAAGTGTGTTAATAGTCTTTCAATGTTCTCATTTAAAATGATATATACATTTTCAACACAAAGATGCTATTTTCTTTAAGACAAACCCTAACTTTCGCCTACGCGTTTCTATCTAACACAGCGCCACATCTAACGCGCTGTGGCCCAGTGGACTGTGATATCAAGTACCTATGCTAAATCAAAATATCCACTGATCGCCTAAGCCAGTGTTTCTCAAAGTGTGGTCCGCGGATCCTTGGGAGTCCGCGACGACATGTCAGAGGGTCCGCGAGGGTGTCCCCTAAGTCAAGTTATAATGTTGAAGTAAAACTATAGAAAATGTAGAACTGTATTTACTGAGGCACTTATCTGCTCGGTGTCGTTTTACTTAACATTTTTAATACATCTATGTCGTAACGATGTCACAGCTGAGAGGCGCAATCAACGTAACAGTTGATAGCGTGTAGTACACAATTATAATAGCAGCGACGGAAGGTTGTTGAACTTGCTACCAAAGGATGTATACTGTGCCCTTTCCAACCACCTATATGTGCGAGCAAACATTTTCAGTGTTGTGCAACATCAAGCCATTGAACAGAAATAGATGTACCAATGTACTTGCCAACAGACTTAAGAGTAAAAATCACCAACATTAAGCCCAGCTTAACTGAGCTTATTCAATAAAAAAACCATCTGCATTGGTCACATTAATACATTCCAAAGAGCAAAGCTGGAAGCTTTTGCCACGTAAACTGATTTTTAGTAACCCAATACTACTTTGTTGAAATTGTGTAATGGTGGATTCAGAACATTACGAATAACTTTTTATATGTATAAAAATAGTTTCTTTATATGGAAAATAAATTTATTATTAACATGTGTGCAATGTTATTAATCCTTGGGTAATCCAACGAGTGTGGTATTTCAAATTTTACTGGTGTAAGGCTAAAGTTGAATAAAAATCTAGTTGGGCAAACTTGTATACAATTTACTTCCAAGTGAAAAAAATTAATAAAGACAATTTAAAAATATATTCTTTATTTGAAATACGTTTTATACACCAGTTTATTTTATTTAAGTTTAATGTTTTAATTTATTGTTAATTAAATTTAAAACTAAATATACAAGAAAATAAATCTAATTCTTAAATTATACATACAGTAATTATTTAAATTGTAATTATAAGATTCAACCAAAAGTGGGCTCTTTTATATACTGTTGCATGTATAGGCTCAGCAAGATTTGGAAATTTCTGTAATAATTATTCTGTAACGTTTATTTTCGATGCCTTGAGTCTGGGCACAGCTGTATGGAAAATCTGTAAGATTAAGTGTAAATTCTGATGACTGGCAAAACATGTACTTTGGACTGGTGAATCATACATCCTGCTGGCTAAGGGAAATAATTCACAGGTGGCCAGTAACAGGCCTCAACTTGTTCTCCATGTTTTAAACAATGAATCACACATCCTGCTGATCAAGGGAAATAATGCTTAGTTGGTCAGTAACAGTTTAAACATGTTCTGACTGATTTAAATAATGATTGCACAATATGGTGCAAATTGACAGTTAGCGTGGGAATCGCTGAGTTGACTTTTTGGTAGGACCCCTATTTAAGCTTGGTTGAGTTAGCCCCGCCGGGGAGAGACTTCACAGACATTTTAGAGCGGACTTGCTGATGGTCTCTGTAAAGAATCAACAAGAGTTTATTTCAAAATGCTACCATGAGTAAGATCGCCAGCAGGGCGTACCAGATCGTACACCTTTTGACAGTCGCACACGATTCAAGCCATACAAACAACACATCGCTAAAGGTAAAGTTGCATTATGTTATTATGTATTTAAATGTTATCAAAGCGCCCCTGATCTCATCCAGATCCAGGGAGTGCCCTGTAGAAACACTAGGCATCTTTGAAATATAGTTACTCAATTCATTTTGACTTAGATGTTTCTTTCGTTCTACCCTTTCAGTAGCTACACCCCCAGTTGTAGATTAGGTTTGTAAGTCTTTCACCCCCCTTACAATCCTGGTCCACAACAATACATAAAATGAGTTGCCAAACTATGGGGCTCCGCAAACAAGTTGTTAGATGATAAAAGGGGCCTTGACGCAGACGAGTTTGAGAAACACTGGTCTAAGCTCTTGCTGCCGTTTCGAAAGATCTGCATATACATGGTCCAAAACATTACGAATTCTTTTAATTTAAAAGCTATAGGTACCATCCTATACTTTATGTACATTATCAACTGACGAGATAAATGAATAAGTTAAATCCAAAGGCCTAACTTTCAGAAAAAGAACACACTTTTGCATTTTTTATTTCCATAAGTCTTCCGATACTAATCTGGGCATAGCTTGTAGTTTACATAGAGTACCTTGAAGAATAATTAAAGCAATCGAAGCTACTCGTTTATCTATTATATAGAGATAATAACAATAATTAACCATTAAAAATGTTGCCCAAAATATATATACCTCCGCTGAAAAGGAATAAGGACTGGCTGAATTTCTCTTAAAATTTGTACCACATCCCTCAAATTGACATCTTGCTGCACTCTTAAGTAAAATAGGTTAATCTCAAATTGTTTAATGATATATAATGCGCCATAATAAATATAAAGTATTTTGATCAGCTCTTTTGTAGTTTGGGGTAAAGGGGTAATAATAACGTACTAGTGCCAAGTCCGAATTTCCGAAAAGTAACAAAAGATTGTTAACCAACTTGACTACAACTATTTTAAGTAATCGTTTTGACATATATGACATTTTCATTTCACCTGTTAATCATTATTTGGGGAACAGTTTAGCTACGACAGCAGGAAGAGCATAAGTTTATTGCCCCTCAGGAAGAGAGAGAGAGAGAGAGAGAGAGAGAGAGAGAGAGAGAGAGAGAGAGGAAAGAGAGAGAGAGAGAGAGAGAGAGAGAGAGAGAGAGAGGCTGGAGAGTAGGAAGAGAGATGGGGAGAAGAAACAAATCTCTGCCATTAGTGCAATAAGACGAGTTTACTAATTAAATATAAAATAAAACTGCAAATTGCCAGTTTTATTAATTCCAAAACAAAATCATTTGATAATTATTTGTATAGGTTACCTTGTAGTGCATTTCTAAAATTTGTGGTTCATATGTGTCCGAGTGAGAGAATGAACGACAGAGAGAGAGAGAGAGAGAGAGAGAGAGAGAGAGAGAGAGAGAGAGAGAGAGAGAGAGAGAGAGAGAGAGACAGACAGACAGACAGAATGAGAGAGACAGAGGGTAATAATCGCTTATGAACAGCCGTACTAATATCTGGTATAACTAATAAGTAGAAAAAAGTTTAAATGTACCAGCTATATGTACAAAATATAATGGGAAAACTTTACAAGCTTAACACCTTTGTTGAGGCTGTGCTATTTACAACCTTCGGTTAGAATAATATTTAAGAAGTGTATATCGATATTAATTCATATAGCCCACCTCGGTAGCGTGGTGATAGCGTGTCTGCCTCACGTTCAAGAGGTCCCGAATTCGAATCTCGGTTAGGGCGAGTTACATTGATAAGGTTTCTTCCGGAGTTTTCACTTATCCTAATAGACGAATGACAGGTAACTGTAAGCTCTATGGACCTTGGACTCATTTGAGCATAATTTCACCCATTTCATTCAACGTCCGATATGACTTAACGTTGGAGGACGTAAATTACACCAAAAAAAAAATCCAATAGTTTTTATCACAGAATTAGTACACCAAAAGTGCAGAAGCTAGTGTATACAGCTGAACACTTTCTTTGCGCTGTAATTCTTATTAGCTTCTGCGAAAATGATTAACCTGCTTCTAAACATCAAATAGCCTGTAGATTGCACAGGGAGAATGAGAATTAGACAAGAGTACGATTGGAATGGCGGGAGAGTGAAATGTGGAGAAGGGAAATAAATCATCTTTGTTATACTTAACAAAAAATTCTGATACAATAAATAAAATTATTCCTAATCGTAAACCTGTTTTTACTTCCTTTGTGTGAACTTGAAATGAATTATTCAAATAAAATTCATTTTAATATATTTTTTTACCATTAATTTTTTATTTATTTTTTTATTTGTTGCATACATTATTATTACCCAATAAATTTATATTAAAATAATTTATATGAAAACACTTGTAATAATTCTTACAAACATTTATTCCTCTACATACTTAATGCAATTCTAGATAAGCATTTGCAGAAAATTCTCTTATTGATAATCTTATTGTAGCCATAAGATAAATACATTAGGCTTTAAACGATAAGTAATTTTCCAAAGAGATGGTCGCTATGTGATCGCTTTGAAATTCCATTCGTTTTGCATTGCCAAGGTAAAATAAATAACCACTTCCCAACTGAGAAATGTATACATTTTAGGCAATTGAAATGACAAATACTGCAAAAATGTTAACGTAAGTTGGACTTTAGCGAGTTTTGCGACTTTTGTAGAAAAACCTTGTCTATTACTTATGCTTTGCCAATTATGCAAAAGTCAATCGGCAAGGGAACTTCTGAGGACATTCCCAGAACTTTTAAGACATGCATTTCATTTGTCATTAACATATCTAAAACATTTTAATCAAAATCTCCAACACCGCTTTTGTGACGAGTAATCTGAGATGGGGTAGGAATTTTCCGGAAAATCTTTATGTGGCAGCTTGCAAGCTATGTTCACACGGACATGCAAAATAAAGTAAAGTAAAATAAAACAAAAGCTGCATATCCAATAGCCTGGTTTCTGGAACCTATACCAAGCTTTATTTTGCAAACCTCATTTTTAAACTCTATTTTGCACATATAATCCACTTGCAGCCTTAAGGAGCAGATTACTGGATTCCAGTAGCCTTACAAATCTAATCTATCTAAAATAATTTTTCTTTTACTTTACTTCTACACCAACAATATAAATCAAATCTGCATTTCTACTACAGCTTTAATTTCTATAACAAACTACGTTTTTAAAATTTCTTCTTTTGCAACTGATATCCAAACCTTACTCCTATTGGTATCCATCTCCTAAAGGGACTGGCATTAGTAGATGGAGCTGGACATAGATACGCGCGCGAGCATGCACACATGAATACTGTCTACAGAAGGGCTTGAACTATTTATCTGCTCTGGTAGTGGATCTGTTTACTTTGAAATGAATGTATGAGAGTGCATATGTGTCATACATGTTGCTAGATCTAATGCTCGTTTCAGTAACTGCAGTGATAGGTATTATGAAAGGTTGAGTTATGGGTATTTTAGATGAACGTAACATCCTTATCATACCTGGAAGGCGAGCACAAACACAGCAAATGTGATTGCATTACACATTCCTCTGTATTGCCTTCTTGGGTTGGTTAGTAAGTACCCACAGACTTTTGTTTCTAAAATTTAATTTTTGATTCATAAGAATCATAATCATATATTTCCGCTAAAATCTTAATATTGAAAGTTTGGAATGTAATGTAATCTTTTCCCAACTTAGTCAACATAGTAGGTAAAGAAAATAAAGCTGCATTGGTAAAGAGCAAGGAAGAGAAGCAGGAGAGCAGACGGACGGATGGACGGGCGGAAGCATGGATGGGCAGGGTCATAAATTAAAACTTATCAAGTCACATTATAAAAGTCATTTACAGAATACAATGGGTTGGCCACCAATTTATGGCGTATAGTCCTTTTGAAACTTAAAATAGAGAGCTCTCTTAGTCTTTACGGTAAAAAGTTATATAATTTAATCGAAAGGACCATAAAACTATTCTGACTTTTGGTATGTCTAAATTTATTTATATATAAATTCAGTTACGTGTTGTGTAATTATGTATGTTTGAGCAAAGGTTCTATGAGATAAAGCGAGACCGAGAGAATGGGAGAGAAAGGAGGAACAGATTGAGAAAATCAGAAGGGGAAGGAGAAGATAATGATATCCACAGAGAGTTCTACCCTTTCTTAAGTTTCATACGTATACATAACAGTGAATGTTAAACTTGCCGTGGATGGTACGCGTACTATGTGTAGAAAACCAGAGACTTATAATCTAATGGGTCTGCAGAGCTTCAAAACTAGGAAAGTTTTTGGAGTTATTTTAAAATACTCCAGGGCCCTTTGATTTATAATGCAAATAGGCAATATGGGATCACAAACTTCTAACTTGCTTTCCAAAGGAAAAGCCGTTACATCTCCTGGGTGGTTGGAGTCTGCTATCGGATTTGGCTGTGAAGGAAACTGGGAACTAGGATGTAGAAGTCAGTTCGGAAGCTATGAATTACTAAGTCCGTAAACTTCATATTTCATTTTCTAAATATCATTAAGGAGCGAGAAATTACCTTCTAGTATCACATTCATAGCTACTTGGAATTCAGCATAGGAATACCACTACTCTGTTTACTGCTTATTTCTTATTGTTAATTTAGGAAGTGAAGAGTTGTAAGCTGATTATTATAAATATATTATGAATATAGTAAAGAGGTTACTATTTTGTGACTAACTCTTAACATTTCACATACAAAATAACACCTGAAGCTTTCCTGGCGATGAATATGCTCAATTTCATTTCGGGCAGCAAGTCAGGTGAAAAGACGATTAGAAATCGACGTTTCGGGAGTGTACATCTCTTCCATCATCAGGATATTTATTAAATGTTATAACTACAAATGAAATACTGGATATAATACAAATATAAACAAAGACAAAACACTATCAAAATTCGTGAAAGACTGTTTTCACTAAATTAACTGCCGGATCAGGAGAGGGCGTGAGTACAGAAAATTAATTGTGTCAAAGAAACGTAACTAGTTAACTTGATTATCAAGCTGTATTGATCTTTGCTTCTTAAGTTGACGTATTTACATTTTAAGGCCGGTTTCCAAGAATAACTGAACTGAAATCCAGCATCACGATTAAGCGTACACCTTTCGAAGGAATTAAGGAGGCTTTGGCCATCATGATGCTGGATTTCAGTTCAGTCCCTCTTGGAAACCCGCCTTAAAATGGAAATCCGTTAACTTAAGAAGCACAGGTCAATACAACTTGATAATCAAGTGAAGTAGTTACGTTTCTTTGTCCCAATTAATTTTCTATACTCACGCCAACTCCTGACCTGGCATTTAATTTACTGAAAACAGTCTTTTGTTCAGTAACGCGAATTTTGATGGTGTTTTGTATTTGTTTATATTTGTGTTATATCCAGTGTTTCATTTGTAGTTATAGCATTTAATAAACATCCTGATGATGGGAGGGATGCACACTTCCGAAAAGTATATTTCTAATCGTCATTCCATCTGGCTTGCTGCCCGAGAAGGAATTGAACATTTCACATATAGTATACATGTATTTCATGGAATATAGGGAATTACAGAAAAAAGGTTCATGCTTTAGAACATTTAGGGCAACATACGCAAATTTAGGTTTACAAAATAGTGCTTCACCTGTAATAGTATCATTTATATACTTTCATGAGCCCTCAATATTTACTATTATGAATTTAAACATTCTGTTTAATTTAAAATAGAACAAAAAATACGTCCATCTAGAGATGAACTCAACACTTCTATGTTTATGCGTACAGTGAAGCTCCTTTCGAAAGTACTGGTCACTTTGATTTACGAAAATAGCTCCTGAGGAGTAGAATTCGAGAAATAATAGGTGTAATAAGATTATTGTAGGTATATAGGATACATTATCATTAACATTTTAATATGTAACTAAAATCATACATAGTTTTCCTATATGAAAATATCATTGTTTTTAAATTTAAAAGGATGAATTATTATTAATGGACCTAATTATTAACTTCTCCAACTTATTAATAGTATCCAATAAGCCAACTTCTGAAGCTTTCAAATGGGACGATATTTCTCATTGAACACTATATCGTGGCATTTCTTTACGTCACTGTGCCACTAAGAAACTGAAGGGACTGTTAACAACAGACAGATTAGTAACAGCCTGGTCCTAAGGGCAATGATAATTGGTTACAGTTTGACGTATTTATAGATTAGCTGTGTAACGCTCTGCTTCCGATTGACTCGATTACTACCCTGCAGAGTTGCTACATGAATTGATAGGCTTCTTAATCGTTTCACGTATTCACTGGAGTATGCTGTTTTATAGTATGTTTATGTACATGTTATAAGTTCCAACAATCTTTACTCCTATAAATAAGCCTTAAGCCTTTATTAGGGATAATAACGCAAGTATTAACTAATTTACTGTTCATAATCACAATAAGCAACATGCATGCGCTCGGTGTGCCCTCTAAGAATAAAATATATTTTGAGTGTTGCCAAACTACATTTTATCATTTTGATGTTTATTTATACACTTACTTCCTATAAGAGCTAGCTAAGCATTTTATACATTTTTGGTCATTAAAATCGAAATATATGGAAAGTGACTAGTGTAAGTAAAAACAAGTTTATAATACTGATTCAGTCACTAAGGGCTCTAAAACTCTGTCAGTTTTCATGTAGTGCTTCCGAAATATCATTCACACTGACATTCTTCTGTTCATTGCTTGGAACAGGGGAATACAGGTACTGACGGTGCGACGTCAACTCCGGCAGTCCTAACGGCCAAATATGCTCCAGAACGAAAGGCAGGTTTGCGTGTGACGTCAGCGCGCTAATTTCTGCTGCCTAAGAGCAAGCGAATAGTTTGATATGTTGGGGTTCCGACAGCGTAGGAAAGACAGAAAACGCATCCGGTATTAATAATATGTACAACTTACATTCTGGGTGTTGTAATATTAATGCTGACTGCTTTAATTACACAATTGGCCACAGTTGATAAACAATTACATTTTGACTCTGCGCAATGAGAAAATTTATAACTTCAACTCGTAGTTTATCTGAAGGTCAGGCATGTTACAAAGTAAATAAAACATAAAGAAATTGTCTCTGCAAATTAGAGGAAACCCATTCAGAACAGAATTTCATGGACATTTTTCGACACTTTCTGTTTCGTTTTTCTATAACCTGTTTATCAATGTCAGGACGTAATATCTGGGAAATTTGTAGCGAATGGTACATATGAGAATGTGATCCAACTTAGGGGGTTAGACTTAGCTAATTTCATAAAAAAAAAGTTTGGCACACATATGTCAAGCCAAACATACACAATATCCGTGCGGCAAGTGAATACAACCACGGGAATCTGGTTTGGGGGACAGTCTTGTAAAAATCAGCTAAGTCTTTCTGCTGTGTATACTTATCCTTCAATAAATCATCACATTTTAAATGTAACAGTTCCATTAGGTACGTGGCAGCTACACTGTTATCATCGAATGTGCTACACCTGACTGAACCCTCAGATTTTGTACTCGCAGCGCCATTTATATAGGCAACACGGCTCTTGTTAGACGTCACACGCACTGCAGACCTCGCTCCGGGCTTAAATACGTCACAGCTCTCGAAGCTGTCTTCCTCTAGCTTGGAACGTTATCAATAAAAGCGACTATAAAATCTAAAAACAAAAATGTCTAATTCGTTCTTAACAGCACAAGTCAGAAGGCATTAAATGAAAGGCAGTCAAATAGATGAAGCTGTGCTACTGCTGGTAGTACTAAAACTTTCCTTATGAACTCTCTGTAGCCCATATTTAATGTACTGTCAGCTCCCTGGTGACATTTTGTTAGTGATAGACTCTACTGTGCCCCTTTGACACTATTATCTGCAAGCGTTTATCACATAAGTCAATGAGCCTGGCAGGAATTTATAGTAGCTGAGATGTGTTCCAGATTAGCACATACAACTGCTATGAGACTTACAATGTTTGCAGCTTCACTCTTTGCTAACTGTTTATTCATATTCGAATTTCTCAGTTACAATTTAGACACAATATTATTTTGAGTTTTAAATAGGTATAGTCTGTTCCAATATTTTAAATATAATTTTATAGAATTTTAATAAATATATATTTCAAAATCAAACCTCAACATATAGGCACGCACTCTCAGCAAATAGGTGAATTACGAGTAGTGTTCTCTGCGGGTTTCATCGGAAATGCATGCGTTGAGACCCCCTCTGTCCCCCATAAATTATTTTTAAGCACATTTAATAAATCAAAAATGGATTAAATACGAAATATTTCTGTAAGAACCTCCCAAAGATGTGCATGAAAGTTTTCAAGAAACTCTCTCCAGCCTAAATCATCTTTGTATAAAAAATCCGTTACTAATTTTGATTTTCAAAAATATCTCTGATGTTTTTTTACTGAAATACCATCTTAAACTACTTTCTCTTTGAAATGCACATTTTCAGTTCTATGGTAATAGCCTATGAAGTTCGCTTTATGAAAGTATAGCAAAAAATCTTATTATATGAAAGTATATACCTCGCTATACATATAATTTAAGTCAAAATGTTTTTCATTGCGTTGATAATTTCCTAAGTATTATTTGGTTTACTTTGAAATTTAAAAAAGAAAATCTCACTTTGCACAATATGCACAGTAGTATTCTTCTTGTGTCTACAACGAAATTCAAGAAGGAACGAAAGTTTAGAACTTTTGTTTATAGCAATAAATAGAAATAGAAAAATAGAAATAGAAAAATAAGGTTTTCTAACCTGTCGTGCGTCACATACTCAAAAAGAAATCGGGATTAATGATATATTATAAGAAACTCACAGCATAAAATTTCTGGGCCTTCAAGTGGACAGACGTTTAGATTGGAAAGCTCACATAAATTATATCTTACCTAAACTCAGCTCTGCCTGTTATGCTATCCGAGAGCTGGTTAATGTGAGTTCTATTGACACACTTAAATTAGTATATTATGTATACTTTAACTCTATTATGGAATACGGAATATTATTTTGGGGCAACTCAGTAGAAAGTAAAAAATATTTATTATGCAAAAGAAGGTTATAAGAATCATTACTAACACCCACAACAGATGCTGCTGTAAAGATATTTTTTAGAATATTGAAGACATTAACGCTTCCATGCATGTATATATTCTGGATTCTAAAATTCTTTGTATGCAATCGTGCCTTATTTGCAACAAATAATGTAATTCACAAAATAAACACTAGGCAAAAGTATAATATCCATTATCCCAGTGCAAAACTTTCTTGCTTCCAGAAAGGCCTGTATTATGAAACTATCAAAATATTTGGCGCACTTCCTAATGTTCTTAAAGAAAAAGTTGATAATTTCGGTGCTTTTAAAAATGCTATTAGAGAGTACCTTTGTTCAAAATCTTTTTATTCAGTACAAGATTATCTGAATGACAAATTATCCTGATAATGCTTCTGTAGCTCTGTAAGTAGTATCTAACTTTTCCAATTTCAAATCATTACCAATAAATCTTTGATGCACGTTGAAAGTTTATTTGTTATTTAAGAAATAACAAGAATAGTATCCATTGCAAAAAGGCTGAGACGTACTGGCATAAGCCAAGTGAAAGCTGAATTAAAAGGTATTTGATTTTGTATCATATATAGGTATAATTATCCCTGCATTTTTCCATAATATTGTTCATATTGCCTGTATACTATAATATGTATATGTATACAAAAGTCTTATGTTAACTTTTGTACATATATATATGCTAATAAACTTTATACCTCTGGATGTGTTCAATGTTCACAGCCTTTTCTGGCTACAAGTGAACCTACTGAACGCAAATCAATCTAATCTAATCTAATCTAATCTAATCTAATCTAAGGTCATTTTCTAGAGTAGTGAATATAGAAATTAAGGTAAATGCTTCATATCAGATTTTTATTCCAAACAACGTAAATGGTCACAACGTATAGGATAAATTGGAGAAAGTTATAAGAAAAAACACGTAAATGACAATCTTATGCCCCTAATTTGTTAAATTGCTGTTTATTAAACATTATAATGTGATACCAATACATCTTTACTTTAATTCAACAGATGTGTAGTGGTCATCTCAGATACCAAAACAATTTTAAATCTTGTATGTAATTGAGTTTTACTGTATTCTTCTGCTGTAATTAAGTTAATTTACTAAATGTACAAAGTATTAACCAGAAACCTTAGGTAGTGTTTAGCGCCCATTATTAAATACGGCACACTATATAGATACATGTAATGAAATAACCGGGAAAGGACATTAGTAAATGAAATTTCCAAACCTTACTTTCACCCGGCTTCGCGATATTTGCCATCAATGAGGACTGTACAACATCTGGAAAAACGTCTATAACCGTAGAATCTAGTCAACGAATACGTACAACTGACTGAGATGGTATTTTTCTCGACGACTGTGGACTAATGAAGGCGAAACGTTCCCGAAATATAAGGAAAGGAAATCATGAAAACGAAATCGCTGTGTAAAAGTAAGTACCCCAGAATTCGCCTAAGTGATAACGGGAGATCACGAAAATGCAAAATAAGAGTGCACGGTCAATAGGGACCCAAATCGCGACATGCGGAATTGGGTCACGTAAGTTACGGCGGCGCAACCTCGCCCGGTTTAAACTTAAGCGCACGGTTTCATTAAATGAAATAATTATTTTTATAACATCTTAACAAATCAACTCTAACATTCAAAGGGGGATATTATATTCAGTGTAACATATAAAACCACCAGTTAAACTACAAAACATTTCTGCACTTCCAGGTTTGATGCTAAGTACACATATATACATTTACAGCCTTTTTAATGAACATATCCAATACTCCCGTTTTCATTTCAATTAAGATAAAGGTACCCCATAAGAGATCTTAGGTGGCCTATGTTAGGGCGACGGGTGGTTAGGACACCCATCGGTATACAAGACCTATGAGGTTGTCAGTCGCACGAGGCAGTCGCCTTCACGTCCAGTAAATACGTTGGTACTCAGTTCTGTTAGAGCTGAGGGACACCCAGGACCATAGCGTGACCAGAAGAATTATAGCAGGAAATAAATTCCAATGGGAATTGAATCCGCAGGGTCCTGGTTTGCCCATTTTAATTAACACCCCACTATTTTTATATTAGTAATTACGTTGCATAGAGGAGGTGGAGATGACGAGAAAGACTGAGTGACGGAGAGGATGGGAAGAATAAGGGTGGGAGGGAGGGAGGGAAGGAGTGAGGGAGGGATGTGATGCAGAGCTAAGAATATTAGAAGGGAAAAGGAGAGAACAATAAATTAAGGGGAATAACGCAAGGATATTTCGCGTTATACTTCCGGTATATGGCAATAAATAATGATCTTATGTCAAAACACATAAATTTAAGAAGTTGTTTTTATTTCTGTAATTCGAAGCTTTTATTTTTATTCTTGGTTATACGTTATTAAAATATGTCACTATCAAAATTGTAACTGCCATATTATCCATTAAATTCTGAGTAGGTCTCAGTGAAACTATATCTGATTACTACTCATGTAACAAAAGGATATTTCCTTCCTTGTAAACGTTATGAAACTTTAAAACGGTTGATTAATATATCAACCTTTATCGCTATACTTCCCTCAACAAAAATAATTATTGAAAGTAGCTAATGTAAATTTATGATCATAAAAAGAACAAAGCCCAATATCACTGCTAGGGGCGAAACGTTTTAATCCACTCCAGAACCACTTTACCATAAAGAATTGCTACATTACTTTCCCATACATGGATATGGAAGGATGAGGACATGTGATTCAATTACGAGGGTGCAGTATTTTCTAATTTAAAAATTACTATCTTGAATAAAGCCTCTGTAAAATCGATTATCTGGAGGCAAGGACATGCGCTTTATAGCTGTTATGTTATCATTAAAAGGTTCCGTTTGAAAGCTAATAGCCAATATATGCCGTATATCTTTTTCCAAACCACACTTTATTACTGCGTAAAAGCTTCCACCATAGGACTTTAATAAAGTTAAAATGTGAAACATAGCAGCGTTTCATGTTGTTGGCCGCATCATTACTTTCTATACTTATTTGGAAGTACTTGTTAGGGCTTTAGGCTTAGTTATTTCACATTATGGAGGACAGAACTCTATAAAATGGAATATCTTTGTATGAAATAATGAGGTGACAGAAAACTATTTCATTGATAGCCTCCATTGCAAATACTACATTTATAGTGAAGCTAGCATATTCAGAATAACCCATTCTACATTTAAAATGCTTAGTGGTATCACAAGGAATCACTTAGCAGTCACAAACAATAGTGCTAGGGTCTCTCAACTTCCTAAGATTTTTTTTTTTTTTTTTTTTTTGTAATTTACGTCTCCCAAAGTTAAGTCATATCGGACGATGAATGGAATGGGTGAAATGGTGCTCAAATGAGCCCAGGGTCCACAGAGCTTAGAGTTACCCGACATTCGTCTTTCAGGATAAGGGAAACCCCATGATTAACCTTATCCAGCTAACTCACCCTGAGCGAGATTCGAACTCGGGACCTCTTGAACGTGAGGCAGACACTCTACCATCACGCTACCAAGGCGGGCTGAACCTCCTAAGAATTCTAAAATACTATTATGCGTTTCAAATGGGTAGAGTTCTGGAGTCCAGCTGATCAGATGCCGTATTACACTCAGCGTTGCCAGCTGTTATCCCACTCCTTTTATATTTCCTCTCTCTCTCTCTCTCTCTCTCTCTCTCTCTCTCTCTCTCTCTCTCTCTCTCTCTCTCTCTCTCTCTCTCTCTCTCTCTCTCTCTCTCTCTCTCTCTCTTTCTCGCACAGTCATACATTCAGGTCTGCTTGGCGCAGACGTAAGGGTAAGCAAATTATATTTTACAAACTTTTACAGTGATGCAGTTGTCAAAATCAAAATCGGAAAAAGCATTTTCGCAAATTATGTATATTTTAAAATACTATAACTATAATTATAGTATATGAATTACCTGTTTTTCTAATCCAATGGAACTTCCAGTGGCTCACACATACCGCTGTCAATGTCACTTCCGTTCCGTGACGATTCGTCATTGTCACTGTCTTCATCGTCTGAGTCTTGCAAATATATGATTATAGGATTCAAAATCTCGTCAAGTGCTATTTCATTCTTAAAATCGTCTTCTTGAAGGTTTTCTGCATGCCTCACGCAGTTTTCCCAGTCCTGTTGTGTTACCTATTCAATTTCTTCGTGAACAAGTCGTTTAACGTCCTTTAGTTTAAAAGTATTATTTCTGTTTGCAATCCCCATTTTTATCTGAGTCCACACCAACTCAATTCGATTATATTGGCAGTGGTAAGGTGGGAGGCAAATTACCAGGTGGCCCGTTTCAATTGCAAGTTCATCCAGCTGATACACTTTTTCCAAGTTTTTAAACGGAACTTTGAAATAACTCATTTTTAGTTTCTGTTTCCAAAACATTTTTGAAGAACGTGTACACCTTAAAAATAATACTTAGAGCCTGACTTCGCAATAATTGGCTTTTTGACTGGCCACTAAATTCACCGTTAAAAGCCAATTTCCCTATTTAACTCTTACTCTACTGCTGTGTAAAGAACAACTGAATGATATTTATCTGAACTCTCCAGAGTAAATAAACACTTCTTATCCAGCATTCATAAACATAAGCAAACAGCATTCCGCAAGCTAACTCAACGAAGTGTTGCTCTTTCTTGAATTTAACACCTTGACTTATTCACAGTAATTCTTTTATGACGTCATGTCAGTAGTTTAAATTTCAGTTCCTAGTAATTAAAAGCATATGTACATACATATACCAGTCACTTTGAATTCAAGAGTAAGTAGGGATTACGAACCATTCATAAACAAAGATATAATGTGACCAGATACGTTCTGCCAGGGCAGCAGGAAATTTATTGTTTCCTCTCGCTCGAATTGGATAATTCAAAGTAATTCTTTTATCACGTCATGCCAAACATTTATGTTTCAGTTCTGAGTAATTACAGATATACGTACACGCATACATTTCAACCAATAATGATATTCATACAGTGTTTATGTTGCGATTTATTGTTTTAATACAGGTAATAGTTCTTTATTTATTTGTATTAGAAAAACTATTTGAGTTAAAAGTATGGGGTTTTCATGGTTATGTTGGATACATTACTCTCTAACTTCCACATGGATCAGTTTTGGAAAAATATGAATTCTTCTCTTAGCGCGAGTAGTATTTCATTCAGATTGATTAGTTTGGAGCTCCTCAAATACCAATGTGACAACACCGCAGTACTCCGATTGGTTGGGCCACGCCGTGGCTCAGTGGTTAGACCACTTGGCTCTCACCAAGGCGGCCCGAGTTCGATCCCAGGCAACCGCAAACTGAGATTTGTGGTGGACAACACGGCGCTGGGGCGGATTTTCTCCGGGACCTCCGGTTTCCCCCGCCATCACATTCCACCTGTTCTCCATCTTCATCTCACGTATCATCAGTGTCACCGCCTGCGGTGCCGTATGTAGTGAAAGCGGGCGTTAAACACTACACATTTCACATTTCCGATTGGTTGCTCATCTAGTAGCGCTCAAGGACAAACACCTTCCCATTTGAAACACATAATAAGTTGAAAGCGCACTACGATTATTCACTAAATTTATAGCATACTAAATATATAAATATATAAACTAAATATAATATAAATATATAAATATAAAATAAATGTATAGCATATTGAAATTTATAGTTTACAGCAAAACTGCTAAATACGAAGCAATTTAAATATATTTTTTCACGAATAGCATATTATTATGAAAACCTAGTATACAACTATAGGTTGACCGCGAACAAAATGCAGTCGGTGTGAGCATGCGCGAGCACAGTGTTCTCCCTCCTCACCATCCAAGCAACACATAACTCCCACCCCTTCATACGTTGACCAGTACAGTGCAGCTTGTGCCATGGAGGAGAGGAGAGACAAGCTAAACTGAGAGTAGAAGGAGAAAGCTAGAGGACTTCTGTTTTGGTAAGCCACACCTTCAACTGCATTTTGTTTGTGATTAAGCTGTAATACACATATAGTCGATAAATATTTTTATTTGTAATTTGGTAATATAAGGACCTTTCATACTGAATACGAATATGTTACATGAAACAGTCCAACAACGTGCAGCCTTTATTACTTAGAATGTCTCATTTTGATCACTGTAGGTAGGTCCTTATTCTCTAATTATACTTCAGTTCTAGCTACAAGATAGGAGCGTGTTTAAACTCTATGTGGCAGATGCAACTTCACAGAACTGTATAACTCCATTCCAAGAACAGTTTCTAGATTCCCTTGAAGCAATGAAGAAGCGTGAATTAACTATAGCGTACCTTCAACATATTGAATAATAATAGAAGTGATGCTCGGAGTTTCTCACATATAACACAACTGTTAACCAACGATTCTTTTCCGGCGCTCTTCTCGAAACGATAATCTATTCATCAACGTACAGAGTGGTATTTTGCCTGAGGAATCTCTACTTCTCATCTACGGCACTATATATAAACATAAAACTTAGTTAGAAAATTGTGTTTTAATAAAGTGAACTTCAGATGTAGTTTTGTTGGTGTGCACATCTACATATAAAAACAACCTAAATGTTAAATCCATCTCCCCCCCCCCCCCCGCCCTCTCTACCTCCCTTTCTCTTCCGCTCCATATCTCCCTCCATTTCTCATATGTATATTTTATTTACATTTTTAAGCGAAATGGAAAACGTACGGCTTATCTGGATATTTACTGAACCAAGAAAACATGGGAATTTGCGGTTACATTTGATGGATCAGTACAAAAAGTAAAGCAAATACGTCAAAAATGCATACATCTATCCTTCCGTGAAATTGTGTTATCATATGCACTGTAGTTGACATGGAAGACATAGCAAGTGTAAAAAATATTACCATTAATAAGTCCTACTGCTGAGGCTACAATTCGGAACTTAGAACTTACGGTCTGTCATGACAATCTAGTGACATGTGATCTATTCTGTGGCAAAGTCAATTAATTTTGTATATATGAGCAGATATTACCGTTCTGCAGAACTGTATTACTTTTTATGCTATCTGAAATTTCGGAATACTTAACTTTAGATTTCATTTTTCCACTTATCAACCAGTATATTTTATACATTTAAATACAACTATTAAACAAAAATATTTTAATGGCATTTAATGTATTACTCAAAAGAAAAAATTTATTATGCTAACAAAACGTTTAATTAACGACCGACGCCTCGTTAGTATTTCTGTCTCACGTTCAAGAGGTCCCGAGTTCGAATTTCCCACAGGGTGAGTTATCTGAATAAGGTTGTTTCCGGGGTTTTCCCTTATCCTGAAAGACGAATGTCGGGTAACTCTAAGCTCCGTGGACCCTGGATTCATTTGAGCATCATTTCACCCAATCCATTCACCGTTTGATATAACTTAACTATGGAGGACGTAAATTTCAACAACAAAAAGCGACTGTTAATGGTAGTTCAAAATTACAGAAGTTCATCCCCTGTTAAAATAACATTTTCCTTTGTATAAATAATAAATGCTATGTCTGATATTCGTGACAACTTATTTTCTGTATTATGTGTGTATAAAACACTTATCCGTATGAAAATATTGGGCAGAATTCCACGTAAGCTTTCAAGCATTACGCTTTCTCCTGTGAAATAACTAAACCGTGGCTCAATGGAACGTTATCGTCAGTGATTCTACTCCGATTAGTCCTGAACCCGTAGGACCAAGAACCCAGTTCTCCTTCTACCAGGGAGTTACCAAGCTGTCCCAAAAGGGCGCCCGGTGCCTCCGTAGGGCTTTCCATAGGGTAAGACCTAGAGCATAACAAGGCCCCCCCCCCGTATCTGGTCCTGTGGACTCAAGACGGGATGGAAGTGGATACGTCACTTACGCGCGCCAACTCCAAAATGGGAAGGCTACCGATATGACCTTGGTGGGGTCGCCTGGTGATCTATCACACCTTCTACTAGCTATGCTGGCTAGTACGCGGGAATATTAATGGCTTCCCTAAACGCCGTCCGGAGACGTTCCCGATCTCCCAAGGGTATCGGGAAACACTGCCACCCTCGAGTTCAAACAAATCCCAACAACCAGGGAGGGGCTCGAATGTTCGGCACGAGGTTCCTCTAGTAACGTCAGAGGTACCACGAGTGCGAAGGGTCCGCAGCACCCGCACCACGGCAGCTGAAGGGGACAGATCCCTCCCCTACGGGGGGTCAATGGAACAATAATAACGAAGATTTCAGCTAAATCTTGTGCAGACGATATTATAAACTTCACAAAATAGCATTCACATCGGAATATCCAAACGCTGCTGTTTTCATACATTTTGTGATAAATGCAAGCAACTATATTAATGCAGTTTCTTCTGCATGAATTTTAGAACCATTTTTCCCGACTTTCTAACAATAGGTAGAATGAGCTTGAATCGTCAAACAATCCAAGAACGACCTAGCTCAATTCTACACAATTTCTTTCCTTTTCCGCGAAATTTTAATAGTAGATGTTATCTGCGAAGTATATTTGTTCTTATACCCAACTTCAGATCTAAATGATCTATTGATTTTGGCTTTGTGATCATCTGGAATACTACCTATTGGGAACAGATAAAGCCTTTTCATCCATTTAAATAGCTTAAGTGTATGTTTCTGAATTGTTACACCATAATTTGATATTAACACATGTGATGGGATCCTTGAAGTCATAAACTGTGTTTTGATGTTCTCTTCGTCCATGTATCTGTTTGTTTCTGTTTTCAATAGTGTACGTCTTAGATTTTCAGTTCAAAATATAGGGTATGATTTATTGCTTTATCGACCCATGGCCTCAAATAGAGGCCAAAGTAACCAAATGGATACACCCCGCTTTTATATATGAGGGTGGTCTGAAATGTCCCAGGCTTAACGTGAAGATGGCAGCACTCTTAAATAAAACCTAGTGAATTTCGTAGTCCATCTGTTGATGACACTCACCAAAGTTTCAGCTATTTTGGACGCCCAGTTGTTATGTAACAGTCGTTTGAGTGAGTTGATGTGAGTGTTTTTATGAAAATGAATAAAATTGAAAATGGAGCTGTCATTAAATATTTGTTTTTGAAAGGCAATACGTCTACGCAAATCAAAGATGAGTTGGATTCTTTGTATTGTGACTCTGCAGCATCACTTTCCGCAGTGAAATTTTGGGCAACAGAATTTAAACGTGGTCGTAAGAGTTTGGAAGACGATGAACTCTCGGAACGTCCAAAACTGCAAATACCGACGAAAACTTCTCCAAATGGTGCTAGAGGAGCGCCAAATTAAAGTGAGATAGCGGAGGCTATGAAAATGTCAAAAGAACGTGTTTATCACATATTAAATCAACATTTAGACATGATAAAATTATCCGCATGTTGTGTGCCGCGTTTGCTCACGTTAGACCAGAAATGTGTTCGAATGAACATTTGCAACGCTTTGCTGGCGCAGTTTAAGCGCAATAAATCCGAGTTTTTGAGCCGATTAATGATTGTATATGAAACTTGGATATAACATTATACGCCCGAAACAAAAATACAGTCCAAACAGTGGACTGCAAAGAGGAAACCGGCTCCAAAAGAGTAAAAACTGTTTTTTTTTTCCGGCTGGGAAAGTGATGGCGTCTCTTTTTTTTTGGGGGGAGCAGTCATAGAGTTATTTTAATCGATTATATTCAGAAAGGAGAAAGCATTACAGGAGCATACTACGCATCATTACTTGACAAGCTGAAGGCAGAACTTGCGGAAATACGACCACATTTGCAGAAAAAGAAGCGGTTACAATGGCGAAAATCCACGAATTACGGTTTGAACTGCTTGGCCATCCACCTTACTCACCAGATCTAGCTGCAAGCGATTTCTTTTTGTTCCCTCTTCTGAAGATTGCGCTCGGTGGATAGAGATTTTCGTCAAATGAAGAGTCAATCAATCACCTTCGTGAACAATTATTTTTGTAGAGAAAAACGCCGAGTACTATTTGGACGGGTTACAGAGATGAGAGTATTACTGGGAGAAGTATCTAGAGCTACAAGGAGATTATATTAACAATAAAAAACATATTCTGAAAAAAATATCTTGTATATTTACTATTTCGGAAACTTTTCAGACCACCTATGTAAATAACCAGCTTGTTTAAAAATAATACCTTAAGGATTATTGACAAATTTTGTTATAAGGTTTTGGCTATATAGGTATTTTATATAATTTACCAAAATTTCGTTATTAATAATCATCTATATAAATCTATAGTATGGGAAAGAGTTTATTTCAGTAAGGAATAGGAGGGGTTGGTATATTGTTAAACCGTGCTTTATGAGCTTTAACGTTTATCAATATTCCCAGCGAAAATAGTTTGTTATCGGTGTTAAAACTTCACACTTCCCGTTAAGGTATACATAGAGAAAAGTTACGTGGTATTGATTTATGTGGGAGGGTTCAATGAAAAGGAAGCACGATGGTGAAGGAGACTATGATGAAGGGGAAGATGGAGAAAAGTAGCGAGAGACAATAAGAAAGGGAGAAACAGCGATACATCTCCGTTAATAACACAGTAATCCTTTCTCAAATTTAATACTAGTCTACTTTTCAGAATAACTTTAACACACATAGAACGCAAATGCTAATATACCAATTTTTATATAAATAGATACAACATTGAACACGTCTGAAAGTTCACGTAACCGTTTCTTTAAGAAATCTTAGAACCTAGAAACGCCAATTTTTCACTTCTTTACAAGTGAACTCACCCTCTAGTATATACGAGGGCTGTTCAAAAAGGAATGATCACAATCTTTTTTCTAAGTCCCTTTACTCATTCTCACAATTTTGATGGGCCTTCTCAAAATAGTCTCCCCTGAATACGATGCACTTGTCCCAGCGTTTCTGCCAGTCTTCAAAGACATGCTGTAAACCACTTTTGAGGGATCCTTCAAAATCGCCTCCGCAGCCTTCACCACTGCTTCTGATGATGGATAATGCCTCCCACGAAGGCGTTTCTTCAAGTTAGGGAATATAAAAATTCGCATGGGGCTAAATACGGAAAATACAGAGGGTGAGGGATGCACTTCATGTTGATTTTTGCATCATATTCAGCAACAACATTGGCAATATGCGGCCACGCATTATCGTAGTGCAGCATCCAGTCTGCTTCAGGGAAATGTGTTCTTTTGCGCCTGATATGAACTTGCAATGTTTTCAGGACCATCCTGTAATATTGTCCAGTTACTGATGTGTGTGTAGGTACAACATGCTAATAAACCATTCCATGAATATCGAAGAATGAGATGACCATAACCTTCCCAGCAGAAGCAACCACGTTTGCTTTTGGGGGGTTGGTGATGAAGGAGATTTTCACACTGAGCTTTGCTGTTTGCTCTCAGGATCAAAATGATGTAGCCGAGTTTCATCAGCAGTGATTAAGTTTGAAATAAACTCCAGATCTTCCCGTAACATCAACTTTAACTGCATGCAGACCTGCATGCGAATGTCCTTTTGTTCGGAAATCAACAGTCTTGGAACCCGCGCAAAAACACGTCTCGTGTGTAATATTTCCCTCACCAACGTGTGGGTGGTACCCAATGAAATATTCAGTATTTCAGAAAGTGATCTTAAGGTAATTCATCGATCGTCTCTCACAATGGCAGCAGCAATGTTGACGTTTTCTTCCGTAAGAGCAGTAACTGGAGCACCTGATCCACCTTCCTTTGAAATTGACTGTCTCCCCTCTTTAAACATTTTAAACCACCTTCCAGCTGTGCTGTAGTGAAGAACAGACTGTCCATAGGCCTCCTGTAACATTGTATGGGCCTCAACTGAAGATTTGTTGAGACGAAAGCAGAATTTCAAAGCCGCATATTGTCCCTTGTGTTACCTCCATTGCAGCGGTAGGTGATACTGAATATGTATGAACTTCTCACAGGCGGAAACCAGGAGTACTGGCAATGAAGCTACTACGGCGTGTTTGTTGCACATTAAGCTAACAGTATATAATAATATTAATAGTGCGAAAAATTATGACCGTAAAAAATATGATCATTATTTATTGAACAGCCCTCGTGTATTATGTGTTCCTCAGTTTGTGGGCTAGCATTATATCAACGTCTGTATACACTTATAAAATATAATAGATGTTTAGAAGTCAGAGATTAATAAAGGAAGCTCCTGGAATCTGCTCAACTATCAACTGATTTTAATATAAAATTGAAAAAATAATTTTAAGTAGGTACTTCGAAATCAAATGTTTAATAAGTGGAATTAAGATGGTATTTTTCTAGTTATTTTCGAGGAAAACTATTATTTGTGAAGTTTTCCTTTCATCAATGAAAAGGTGAATATTTTTATGGGTTCATAAATCAATTTTTTCTATTTGTCAAACCGCTTATGTTGAAGTACTTATGTAAAATATATACAAAAGAAGCTATATTCAGAAAGGTCTTTGTTAAAGAAAGCTGGAGAAAATCACCGTTAGACATAGCACTGTCAGGAACATCTGTCGAACATTGTTCGAAAGATGAAACGTGTAAAAGCAAGACGAGAAGACAAAAAATACAAGGTATCTAAACTGCTGTTCCTCTCCATTTTCTCGGTGATGGAAGTAAAATAAAGGCTGCCACAGTAAAGACAATAGCACACAGTAAACGTTGGGCACCCCAGTGGGCATTATTCTTTGTAGTTGTTCGAACAAGCTTCTATGTGATGGAACTGGTTGTGTCTTCAGGCAACACGTCTTCACATGTGATACAGGTTACATGTATTCAGTAACGAATCGCATAAAGGTTACACTTCCCTTGCACGTCAAAATACTCCTCAACATCGTGCAACTTTACATTAACAAGGCCGACCTTCTCAAATTCCTCTTGTTTACTTACTCTGCCATCTATCTATTATAAGCAGAAGGAAGAATTATTTTTGGTATTTTCATTATTAAAGACGCTGGCAGCTGTAAGAGGATGTTCATATAAACCACCTGAAATGGAAATGAAATGGTTAGAAAGGGTTATAATTCGGTGATTGAGGCACCAATGCCATATAGTATTGATATTGTGGGGGCTGGAAAAGGGATGGAAAGTTTTAGATTATGTACACAGAGGGTTTTGTAAGGAAGTTCTAGTGCTGCTAATATCAACTGCAAATGAAGTAGCTCTAATGAAATGGGGAGAGTTCCAAGAAAAGAGTTAGTTATAGAAAGGGAACTAAAATATTGGTATAGAGTATTGAATTTAGAGGAGGGGAATATACTGAAACAATGCTTGAGGTGTCAAGAACTAAGCTTACTAAATAAAATTGGGTAAGTAATTCACTGAATAATTTGGAAGATAATGGTATGGGTGATATTTGGAGAAAGAGTTAAACAAATTATAAAGGTTTGTGGAAAGGGGCTAGAATAAGATTTGAAGACATGGAGATCCAGAAACTGTTTAGTCAGTTAGCAAAGAAGAGATTACTTGTTTTCTATATTCCATTGAAAGATAGCTGGGGGAGGGAGAGGTATATAGATAGCACAAACAGTGAAGAAGGAAAGGGGACAGCATGGATAAGAGCAGGGATATGGAGATTAAGAGGTCAAAGAAATGGATACCCGCAAGATGAGTGTCCATTGTGTGGGGACAAAGAGGTTATAGAACATATACTGTTTGATTGTAAGGAAACGGAGATGTGGAGGAACGAATGTCAAATATCAAAAATGAATAGGAAAATCAGCTTAATCAAAGCTTTAAACAAAAATTATAAAAACATAGGACAGCTCTTAAGTAAGATAAAAGACACGTGGTTATGGACTGCTAAAAGAGGGAAGGAATAATAAGTGACTATTCTGTAATAACACAAATTGTAACTCGTCTGTAAATGTACTTAATAGACTGTCCTGTGTAGCAGTGGCCTGGGCCAAAACAGAGGGCAGCTCAAAAATTGTAAGAGCTTAGTACTTCAATAAATATTATTATTATATTAAACACTCTTTCTTCTCCCCCCACTGATGTCTGTAAATGTACAGACAGGGCTATCGCTTTAAACTAAGTTAAAAGTCATCGGTCTGGGCTGGAATTGAACCGGCGAACCTAAGTCGCCAGCGGATAAGTACGCTAGGACCTGACCCTTAGACAACCAGACACACCAGAAGAAATACTGTGTCAGTAAACAAACATAACTTAAGGATATGTATGACTGAAATTTCATGAACATTTTTAAAATATCAGGTTTTCCTCTTTTTAGTCTATAATATAATGTAAGTCTTCCTAAATCCAAAGAATGCTTAGATAGCATCCGAAAGCCATTTTTAAATTCTCTAATCTAGTTTGAAAGTTACGTGAATTCTAATTATTTATCCCTGTTTCCTCGCTATTGAAAATGTCAGCATTTGTCATCATTTAAAATGCTCCTTGGGTTGCAGTTTTGATGTTAGGCTAATGAAACTTGCTACACACGTCCATAGAGATACAGTGAATAGAAATTGTGCCGGGGTTTATTGTGAGATGTATTCTAAGCACACTTTCTGTATTTCAAAGCACAAAAACTTTAACTTTTGGCCAAAGTAAACATTTTCATAGCTTTAAACATTTTTGGAGCCTAAAGATACTGAGACACAGAGAAACCAAGGGCAAATTAAAAATATGGATGTATTGAGGACCTGTTGTTAAAATATTAGACCAAAATTTAAGTTATTTTGTCGCAAGGGACTTTTTAGGAGACGTAACCAAAAATAAATAAATCTGACCATATTTTCCAAACTATCAAAGTGAAATTGACAAAATGTGGGCTGTATCATATTTGCAGTAAGTTACATCTGTGGTATATATCTTAAAAATCTAGCGTTATTAGTTCAGGATTTCAGTTGGATAAACACCACACGTAATACTAGAGTTCGGTGTCCTCCAGTGGGTTATAGGTTATACAACCAGGGAGTAAACCTCAGTCATTGTGACCTACACAGATCTACTGTGGCTCACATCTCGAAAGAGAGAACTAAAGAAATCACGGAAGCTAAAAACTAAAAGCACATCAGCCACAGACACTCACGGAAGTTCCAAACAGTTCTGAGCACGAATTTCCATCTCACTGTTGGAGTGCCGAAGAAATGACGATGAACGACCCATCGACCAAGCAGACTTCCAATATCAATTCTGCTACTCTGAGCAAGTATTGGCACCATTAATATAGCACTTCCATAAGCCATGACACCTACAATCACACCTGAAAGAGGAAGTAGATAAAAAAAGGGAAAGCTGTTGTAGATGACACATCAACACAGCACTCATTCCCCTATCGACCAGAAAAGCCATTAAAAGTCCAAGATCAATGGGGAAGACAAATAATTGGAGTCAAACCTCTAACACCTCCAGAGCCATCTCATTCCATACATTCAAATGAAAAGACAGGAATATTTTCACAATTTTCTACTCAAACTAAACCATGTAGAAAATCTTTGGATGCTTTTTATTTTCTAAGCCATCTGCAGAATTGATTTTAATTAAAAGACTATGTATTTTTAAGAATGTATAAGATAATTAAATGAATAGGTTATATTTTTTGGTAATAAGTCCATTTCATACTTAAGGAACTTTATACGTAATTTACACAAACGATACAATATAAGAGATAGAAAAGGACCAAAACTCGTACACAAAAAAATCATAAAGCGCACAATTTACTTCAAATTACTATTTTGATGCATCATCTGTATCAGAGATACCAGTTATTATTAGGTTTCACCTTTTCAATACATTGTCATTTTAAGATGTCACTGTTCACTTGTTTCGCGATATCAGGGAAAGGTTATGGTATTTCAAGATCATAAAGTAGCGACTAGCTTTAAAACATCTAACTATGGTTTGTATTACTCTATTCGTCTTGTAATTTCAACATATGCGATTAAACCATTATGCAAATTTCCCTATCAAATAACCTTAAGAAGGTATAAAAATTAAACTTTCCTAACATTAAGTTGAAAAAGAAATATAAAAATAAACAATAGGGGGTGGAGAAAGTTACCGAATATAATACATAATTTCTCAGCTTATCATCACATTGTTTTATTTATAATCTCAACTTAATGAAATTACTTCTGGCTTAAACTTTTATTTTCTGATCTAATATAGCAGCTGTTACGTA
Source organism: Mantis religiosa (assembly GCA_030765055.1). Lineage (NCBI taxonomy): Eukaryota > Metazoa > Arthropoda > Insecta > Mantodea > Mantidae > Mantis > Mantis religiosa. The sequence continues at coordinate 71,029,738 of CM060954.1, forward strand.
TTTTAATAGCAATTGCACATTCGTTACATTGTATGATCGTTATGATTCTAAAGAAGCTATACGTATCTTCATTTTATTATTTGGAGTGATATTTAAGTGACGATATAACAACAATAATATTAATTTATAATAATATTTACAAATAATAGCACTACAATTTAACATGTGAAATTAGATTTAACGAATGTTTTATGAAAACTTGAGGTTAAGAAAGAATATAGAGCCTACTACAGGAAGTGATTAAGCAAAACTTTGCGACAAACTTAGGGGGAGCTAATGCATTTATAAAAGGTATCGAATGTAAATCCTGCACGGGCGGTTATGGCTAGAGTTACGATTAATTAAAATAACATTAATAAATTCATAGCCACCATCTTGTTAGTCTGGCTTCCCCTTAGAAATAACACTCTGACGCTTCAAATATCATAATTAATTCTCTGAATGACTCGTTAAAAGGCAAATTGTAATATATGTTCTTCATCTGCTAAATGACTTAATTTGAGAGCATTTTATTTAAATGCCAAATAACATTTTACAAAGAGTTAGACGTTCCTGAAGTATTTCTCATTCATTCACCGCAGAGCAGCAAGAAATGGAAAAAAAGCATTTTAAGAAAATCAGGAAAAGTTAAAACGACATTCTCTAGGGAAGAGGCAGAAACGGAGACAGCAAGCTATAAATAATATTAAAGATGCCTCAACATGAAGCTACAAGAAATAAAGAAATAAATAATGCAGTTGAAATGAGATACAAGACTTCTATAATTATTGTTCCTTAGTACTTATTTTCTGTGTATTCTTACTTCTCTTCTAAGAAAATGTATAATCTCATGTTAATGTATTCTAGAATACCCTAAGGATTCATTTTTACATTAAAGTTCATCTTACAGAGATATTTGTGTCGCTCTCTACACGTCCTAATAAGATGGACCTCAGATAAATATATTTCAATGGCTGTGTAGCTTGGAGAACGGATTAAGGCAATTCGCACATTGCAAACTGAACACGTGTGACTCAAACCCGCAAGAGAAAGGGATGAGGTGAAGGAATCTCGAGAGACTTCAGGGAATTGAACCTGCAACCTCACGAGTGTGAGCCTCACAGGTTATCGCGGAGCCATTTCGCTTGACACGGTATTGATTATTTCCTTATTATAGTCACTTTCCCATGAGCATTATACTATTAGTCAATCTCTTTGGACTGTCATTAAATAAAAACAAATAAACGCACACAATAGATTTAAGTTTCCGAATGTACATCTGCATTTCATGTTTGAAGTTCAGAAGTATTAGCAAATGAGTAATTTTAGATAAGTGCAACACTTTATAGAAACAAAAGGAAGTGTCTATTTATTCTGTGGATCACTACTTTCTTACCAGGTTGCTTCACGGAGCCTCGGGTCTTCCATACGTGGAGGATGAAATTAGGCGTCGGGCAACTAAATTATTCGCAACTTGTCCCAGACATAGAAGCGCCCTTGTTAGATCACAGGGAGATTATGACCCAACTAGACGCCTTTATGGACCGGGTACCTCGCATGGCTTGTGGGCACTCGAGATAACCCAGGAGCTAATCCTAACAGCAGCTAAAGCTGAGCTCCACATAATTCTTCTAAGCTGTTTGGCATAAAAAATTTTCCCAACTTAAACAACAATTAAAAACACCAGGGTGCAAGATATTGCATACTGTCCTTTCAAACCGAAGGTACAAAATTGTAACCTCACAGGAATCTTCAATCTCAAAATCCACATCACATCCTACAAAATCCCGAAATGAAATCCCTTACCTGCGGTAAAGCCCTTAACGGGTGGGCACGCAGCAAAACCTTTTGGCTTTATACAGCCAGCCAGCACCTTATTCTATCGGTCGTGAGCCAGTTGACAGGGAGCTACTACGAGTTGCAGTTGTGAGCCAGGGAACTGTGGGCATTTTAACTGTACCGGATTCGAGTTGAGAACTGATAATTGTGTAGTGATTTGAAGGTTAATTCTTTGTTTACGTGTGGTGAGGCCACGAGAGACTGTGTTGGTGTATGTTACGTCATTCTATTGCTCAGGGCTGTAAAAAAGTATATTTCTACGGAAATAAAGAACATTTTGAATTTCGGCAAACTTGACGTGTAATTTTACGAACCCACAAAGTCACAATAGGTATATGTAGATTGCTAATAAATAAAGTAATGTGATTATGTCACAAGTTTCTAAAGTGTAACTGCAATTCTAAATCTACTACATGACTCATGAGCCAATAAATAAATAATTTATTATATACATATTTAAGATAGAGTGTTAGAAATATCACAGATCCAGCACATTAAGCTCACTGGAACATAGGTTATAGAACATAGAATATAAAACAATCTAACATAGATCTAAGTACACTGTGTATAGAATATAGAACATTAGTATTCATCACAGTAGATAAGGAGGTACTGACAAGCAAGCATGAGGCTCATAGGAGTTGCTACCCTAATGAGCTCCTAGCAGCAACTCCCTGCACTAGCACTCCCAGCAGGAGCTCTTTACCATTTAGGGATTCATTAACTATTTATTATTTATTATTATATAAGATAGAGTGAAACTTTAATAGCATTTATATCCTCGGCTTCTAAATATACTAATATATTTTCAAACAATAAGCTTATTTATTAAGGAAGACAAGATTTATTAATTAGTTACGCCTTTTTATTAAAATTTAAAAAATAAATAACGAGAAAATTTCCACAGAAACACTGAAGGGTTGTTTTATCATCTTAAACTTCAACTTATCTATCTTGAATATTTGCCACATGAAATTCCACTAAATAAAGAGGCAAAGAATGGCATAATAAATCTGGTAATCCTTCCTTGAAAGTTGGGCCAAAGTATATTATTCTACTTGAAATATTTTAAGTGTTACAATCTCTCTCACAGTACAAAAATGAGAGATGTAGAGTCATTGTTTAAAGTATTTGAAATATAAGTATGTGACATTAGTGATGAGAGAGATCAAATTATATACAGTGTGACTGAGTATAATAAGCTTGAAAATTACAAAGCTTTAACATTATTGGATTATTACTACTTTTTTTAAGTTGGAAACAGAGCGTGAGAACATGATTTCTATAGTATTAAAACGCAAACTTTATAACTGGTTAGTTATATATTTACTTCCTTTTGATAAGATGCATGAATTGTTTAAATTTAAGGTTGAGTCTTTAGTGTAATTTATTTTGTTGATTAATAATGGTTTTAGCTATTTTAGAGTTTCTGTTAGTACTAGAATAGAGCAATACAATCTAGTAAGCCTGAATGCAGAAAAAGTTATAGTTGCTGTTAGAATATTTCTGTAGCATATTTTGTTTGTTGAAACAAACTAAACTTTTGTAAGCTTAGCATTACATTTGTTAAGGAAGGTAGAAACAGCTATGAACAGTAAGTAGCTTTTACCTTAGTTGCTTGAATGAGAATATCTGAGACTATCGATACATTCCAGATCAGTCGATATCCAATTGGCATGTTGATTACTACCAGATGCCTTGTTTATTCAAAGGGATGAGCACTAAATCAACTATAAAGGGAAGAACGGATGCCTATTCGTCGGTAAGGAAGGTTGCTTGAACTGAACTATTTTGAGTGAAAGTGTAAGGAGAATCATTAAATATACCGAATCCCTTTATATTTTGTGTGCCATATCCTACACCAGCAGCGACTTTGTCATATTTATGTCTTCAAATTTTGGAACTGTAAACAATGTAAATCTCAGGACGTATTATTCAATAAAATAGTGTAATACTATGAATATTAACATAGGCAAATAAAAATTTATTTTAGTAAGAATTCTTATGCTTACACGTGTCATGATAATTGCTTTAATTTAATGTATGTCCAATGTGTCGAAAGATTTCTTTCATCCAGTGGAGTGGTGGAGAACCTTTGAATAGCTGGAAATAAAGGTAGTGGTTTTAAGGCAAGAGACGTGCATTGAAAGCTTTGATAAAAGTTTTATGCCATTCTTTGGTTAACTTTACTTTTGAATCTAGTCGAATGGAAATTACTCCGCGAATTCAAAATTGAATCAAACTCACTATGTGATTTTACATGATTAATTTCTTATGGTCGTTGTATTAACTATTTAAAATTCAAATCGTCACACTTAAACTTATTGTAATTCGTCTATCCATTTAACTTGTTCGTTGTATTGGCAACCTTATAATTTCTTTTATTTCAATCGCAATTATTTTATTCATGAACTGATTAATTATAAAAACTGGCTGGCACGAGGGGATTCGTGACAGTTGTACGGAGCGACAGAACTACGGAGACGAAGTTAGTTGACGTCTACATTTAGGTCAGAACATTCCGGAAATGGCTTATCATGAACGTTAAGAAGGTTAGTGATGCGGACTGGCCAGTATCATCCCAGACTAATGCATTTCTTAGAATTTTGATGCAAGAACTATATGGATGGAAAGAGCTCGGAGGATTTAGTACTCCCTAAGAAGAGCTCATTACTACAGTTTATACTGTCAAGTACTATGACGTGTAAAGTTGTGTAGGTAAGGAATTCGGCGAGACCACAAAAAGAAAGATTTTAGTCCTTTACAATAATCATCAGTATAATTTGGACTAAAGCAGCAATGAAAAGGAAAGTGAGGTTCATTGACATTGCATATCAACTAAAAGCAATTCAATTTTAGGTGAAGGAAGCCGTATACGCAATCGGGCTAGGGCAGAAGATTAAGTTCCAAGTCCTTAAAAAAAATAATTAAGTAAAAAGAGTACAGAAGAAGCGAAGAGTACATGTCATCAGTTTAAAGTGAAAACTTAGTCACATGGCTGATATCACATGGAAACAATCGTTTCATCCCAGTAGGGAATAAAATAATTTGGAACCTAAAATGATCCGACATATTGTGAAGAAATAATACTTCAAGAAAATCATTTACCAAAATTAATCTGGGAAGGTTTCCTCCAGCTTCTCCTGTCTGCCCCCAAACATCCATTCACCGTCATCTTTCCTGTCATCCATTTTACCCCATTTCATATCATTTTCTTTCTCATTTTCACACCAGGCTCCGGGCTGAACATCCACTCTGGGTACAGTCACTCATCCACAGTTTGTCTACTCCATCACTGACATTCAACCCCAGGCACTAACTTATAAATTCTAAGGGTGCAAGCCCTCAATACGAGGAGAATAAACAGAAAATATAAAGGGAAGAAAATAATTTACTTGTGAATGATGTGTGACAGTTGTTTCAATTTGGCGCCGAAAAATCAATATTATTTTTGATAAAGTTATTTAGAGTTTAAAGTGTCAATATTCAAGCAAAATCGGTGAAAGTGGAAAGTGAACGAGATTAAGAAACAATTTAAGGTAAGCATGTGATTGAATAGGTAGAAAGAAAGGAAAAACAATAATATTAATGTTTTTAACAAAATAATAGTAATTGATTGTTCTTTCACACAGGCCATTGGTAGGCTAAAGTATGGAAAGATAATCAGAATGAAAAATTCAATGCCAAAGCCCGCTATGGCATTGAATTTTTCAGTCTGACTCTATATTTCCAAAATAATAGTATTCTAAAGTTATAAAAAGGTATTATTTGAATATGAAATTTTTGAATATGATTTTAACAAAATATTATGTAAATTACCTAATATGGTAATGAAAAGTGGCTCATGAAATATGACATGAACTTATAAGAAGTTCTATAGCAACGGAAAATTCAGAATTAGCCAGAGTTAGTGTCATTATGCGTATGGAGGTCGTCGAAGGTTTTTTTATTTTTTATTTTCTAATTATTTTATTCATTTATTTTTTTTGTAATTTTTGTCCTCCAACGTTAAGTCATATCGGACGATGAATGAAAGGGGTGAAATGATGCTAAAATGAGTCCGGGGTCCATGGAGCTTAGAGTTACTCGACATTCGTCTTTCAGGATATGGGAAAACCCAGGAAAAAACCTTATCAGTGTAACTCGCCCTGACCGAGATTCGTCGAGTTACGAAGCAAAGCCTTGTCACTGTGAATGAACTCATTTCAAGATAATATAGTGAGGGAAACGACGTTTATAAAGTCATTTATTAATTTATATTATAACGGGTTTTTGTTAACTTAATTTTGAATTAAAATTGGAATATCTAAAAGAAGTTGAAGGATTATTTCGTTTCATTTCAATTCCCGTATGAGACAAACTCCAGGTAAGGGATTTCATAAATTGATTGCAGCAACCGTGGACAGCATCAAATTGCTCACCCTGAGACTCCGGATTTAAGCAAAAGCTCAGATTGAGATATTGGGCGTCTAAAAAAAAATCGGTACCATCCCCCAGGAAAAGACGCAGCTACATCCACTGGGGTAGGTACAGCTGCATTCCAACCCAGAGCAACAGTCGTAAAAGTCGCCTCAACAGGGGGAAGAACAGAATCAATCCATCCGAAATTTTGACACAGATGATAGTATATTTTTATTTGGAAATAACAAGTAACCAAATTATATAATACTGGTGTTTTCCAGGTCAAAGGTAAAATTACGTTTATGAAACCGTGGTTCATTCTTAATTGAGAACCATTAAGTGTACGAACGAATATGCCACCGTACTAATAAGGTCTCAGAAATGTTGAATCAAAAAATAAATACATTAATTTTAAAATCCCATTGCAATGTTTACAAGTATTTTAGTTTACAAGATAGTAAAATATCTTCCAGGTAACCTTGCGTATTGGACTACTCTGATTAATTTTAAGTATGAATAGTAACAGATTGCACACAAACGTACTGTTTCGAAGGTTCTAAAGATCTCCGTGTAATCCATTTTTATGACTTAAAACGATTATAGTGAAGAAAATGGCTACTACAGATCATTATCACAAATTTAGTAACCATTTAAATATATAAAATAAGCTTAAAAATTAATTAAAGAATTAAAATAAAAAATGGTGCTGAAAAATACATACCTCCTCCAAAAACGAAACAAAATTGGCTGAATGTCTCTTAAAATTTCTACCACAGCTCTATAGTATATCAAATTGACATCTTGCTGCACTCAACGAAATCTAAGTGAATCTGATACCGTTTAATGATACTGTAGTGCGTCATTTGTCTAGACGTATAATGAACGAAAGAACGAATGAGTGAGTGACTGAGTACATATATAAATAAACGAACTAATTAATTAAAATTAATTAATGAATAAATGCATAAAATGAATTAATTATAAATAAATAAAATAAATGAATAAAATAAATAAATGAATAAATAAATATATAAAATGCAAAAGATTTTAAACTGAGCTATTAGTACTGTTGAAATTATGTCTCCGTACAAGGCCGTTATTTTTTTAATTTACTCACATTACTGAACATCTAGGTAGCATACTCATTCAAAAGCTCTAAAAGCAGCATGTACGCTAAAATAATTCAAGCTTCTTCCAATGAAATAAATTAAAATCCTTGAGTTTGTCATTATTCGCAGCACAACTAATTTGGTGTTACATATATTGTCACCCTGGCGGTAGAATCGCGAAGCCGATGAAAAATGAAGACCGGTAGCGACGGACAGTTGAACGTAGTTTTTAGAGAAAATAAACAGTTTAGAGGTGAGCTAGTAAATTGTGATGTGACGAATGTATTTGCTCGGAAAATAAAGTGCAGTTTTTGTATTTGAAGCCTCGACTTTTGATTTTCACGAACCCACAAAGTCACAACTGGTGTCAGGAAGCGGGACTACAAAATTACCGAACATTATGGCCATGGAATCGGCATTGGAAATGCTTTTGCAGAAGATGAACGAATTAACAGCGAAGTCGGAAGCGGCAAATAACAACTTAGCCGCGAAGATGAACGAGTTAACAACAAAAACAGAAGCGGCAAATAACAACCTGGCCGCAGAGTTGAAAGAAATAAAGACCGAATTGACCACAGAAATGAAGGCAGCGAACGACAGTCTGGCCACGGAAATGAAGGAGGCGAACGAGGTCCTCGCCGCCAAATTTGAGGAACAGTTGGCCGGCGTGAGGGATGACGTGACGGAGCTGGGCAAGCGGATGGGCCAAGTGGACGAGCGCGTCGAGGACCTGGCGAACCGCTTCAATGATCTAGAGGAAAAGGCCGACAATAACGCCAAGTCCCTGAACGCCATGGTTGAAGACGTCGAAGATCTCGCGAACCGCGTAAACAACCTGGAGGGAAAGGCCGACAGCAGCGTCAAGTCCCTGAACACCATGGTGGAGGACGTCGTCGGCAGGAAGCTGAAGGACTTGAAGGCCGACGCGCCGGGACGCGACACAACATCTGCGCTCGTCAAACCTCCCAAGTATGACGGCGCGTCAACGTTTGAAGTCTTCCGCCGCCAGTTCGACACAGTGGCCAGGCACAACAGATGGTCACCGGAGGAGGAGGCCACACAGTTAATAGCCAGCCTCCAGGGACGGGCCGCGGAAATCCTAAACGCGGTGCAGACAACGGCGGCGCCCAAGGACATCTGGGAGGCCCTGGAGAATCGTTTCGGGAACCACCGCTTAGCCGCAGCGTACCGCAGCCAACTAAAGGCAAGGTCACAGCAGCCGGGGGAGACGCTGCAGGAGTTCACCATAGCGATTGAGCAGCTAGCTGGCAAGGCCTTGGTTGACCTGCCACTGGAGTTCGTATCCCGGGAAGCCGCCTACAACTTTGTCGACGGGGTACGGGACACGGAGATTTGTCAGCGCCTAATGCTCGGCGATTATAAAACCGTCCACGAGGCGCTGACAGGGGCATTAAGGATGGAGGCGGCCAAGGTAGCATCTATCGCGACGTCGAGAACGAGGAGTGTCCCCTACGCCGGAGACAGAAGACCAGCTGAGGGACGCCGGCGGACACCTAGTGGCCTGTGTTGGGGGTGTGGACAGCCCGGACACCTGCAGAGAGACTGCCCACACCAGGAAGAGCAGCCGGAAAACGAGTAAGGGCCGTCGTGGAGAGGGGCACGTCGTCGCCATCACCACCATCCCCTCGAGTGACACTGCGCGCCGTCAGCCGGCGGATGGATGACAACCTCATCGCGGACGGCTGGGTAAGAGGAAAGCCGTGCCGCCTGCTGGTGGACACCTGGACGGCCGTGACCATCATCAGACCTGACGTGGCGAAGGGTTTGCCGACGAGGAAGCCGAGCCGACCATACGAGCTTGTGACAGCATCGGGCGACACCATGCCTGTGGAGAAGGAGGCCCTACTGGAGCTGAACTTGGGACGGAGTGCCGTGCGTCTGTGGTGTTCGTCGCGAAGGTAGCTGAGGAGGTGATTCTGTGACTGGATGCCCTCAGGAGCCACGAGGCGACGGTCGACGTCGGCAGGAAGGTCCTGAGGCTCGACGGAGAAGAGGTTATACTCCGTCAACCAGAAGAGCGCCTTGGAATTTGCAGGGTCGTCTTGAGCGAAGACGTGGTTGTCCCCGCGAGGAGCGAAGTGATAGTGACGGCGCCACCGGAAGGCCAGACAGCAGGTGGGGTTCAGAGGCTGCAGGAGTACGACTTCACCTCGGAACATCGCAGAGGGAAGAGTCACCGTAACGCGGACGCAATGTCCCGAAGGCCCTGTCCAGAAGAGTGCGGCCGATGCACAAGAGTGGAGGAGAAGGAGCGTGCCGCAGCAGTTCGAGTAGTCACGGCAATGCCTGCGGATGGCTGGGATAGCGCAGGCCTGAGGAGGGAGCAGCTGGCGGACGCAGACTTGGGGCCACTCTTGAGGGATGTGGAGAACCTGGTGGACCACCTCCACGACATGCACGAGATGGCTCGCCAGAACATCCAGAAGGCGAGCGACCACATGAAAACCCAATACGACAGGCAAGCCAACAGCCAAGGGTTCCAGCAAGGTGACCTGGTCTGGTTGTACCGCCCGACCCGGACCAAGGGACGCTGCCCGAAGTTTCAGCAGTCACGGCAAGGACCGTACCGTGTGGTGAAGAGGATTAACGACGTGTTCTACCGCATCCAGAAGGTGCCCCGAGGAAAGATGTTGGTGGTACACCTGGATCGCCTGGCCCGCTACGAAGGCGCTGTTCGCGACGACCAGCCTTGAGGAGGGAGCAGTGTCACCCTGGCGGTAGAATCGCGAAGCCGATGAAAAATGAAGACCGGTAGCGACGGACAGTTGAACGTAGTTTTTAGAGAAAATAAACAGTTTTGTGGTGAGCTAGCAAATTGTGATGTGACGAATGTATTTGCTAGGAAAATAAAGTGCAGTTTTCGTATTTGAAACCTCGACTTTTGATTTTCACGAACCCACAAAGTCACAATATATTTGTCTATGCAACATTTATTGGAAAATATGAGAAACTTATCCATCAATAATTCGTAGAATCGTTTCCGGTTATCCAGTGTTCGCAATTAAAATTATTATTATGCCACATCATGTAGTGGTACTTAGAGGACCGTTCCAGCGCTAGAAAACGATTAAATCTATGGTCGAGTGGCTTCTGAACCCAGAAGTCTCGAGAAGCTTTTCTTTAATTGGTATCTTTTCCTACTCTCTGAAAGTAATCTTATGATCATTATTGCGTGTGTTTTCATTTTTCCTAAAATAGCTTATTATGGTCCACCAGTCGTTTCCTAAGTTAAAGCACCAATTAAAACTCTAGTTCTCAAAAGCGACTGAATATCCCTGTGATCTACGAAATATAGTTAGTCTGCATAGTCAATTAGTGGTCATTCTGTTTAGGTGGCTTAACGATTTATTATCATGCCCTTAATCTCTTTAATAAAACTAGTAGAAATATTAAGACGTTGTCTTATGCATTTCTTTCTCAGCTTGTCTCTTAGTGTTTTAATGTTCCCTTTATTTCCCTCAAGAGTCATATGTCACTACCATAAAGGAGAATTCATTTTGAGATGGTCGTGTAGTCTTAACAACCTACATCAGTTGTATTTCTATAGACTACTTTCTAGGCCCTTTTTTCCTTACGTCTTCCAAGATAGGTCACATTTCGATGAAAGAAATGGGTAAAACGGTACACAAATTGGCCCAGGGTCCATAGAGCTTAGAGTTACCTAACATTTGTCTTTCATTATAAGGAAATCCCAGAAAAAATCTAATAAATCACCCTGACACCGAGATTCGAACTGGGACCTCTTGAATACGAAGCAGGTGCACTATCCACCACCACAGAGGCAGATAATATCTAAAGTGATTTACGTCTTCTATGTCTATGTTTTAATTACTATTTTCGCCCTTCATTTGGTTTCACTTGTGACTGTCATAAACTTTGTTTGCTCAACTTAAATTATAGATATTGTCATCATCTATTGTTCCAGTTAGTTTAGTAGCATTATTTTGTATGTACTTCTCTGATTTTACTATTGGGAATAGATATTGCAAAACTTTCAATGAAATTTGAATAAAATTATTTTAATATTCATTTGTAAGAAAATCACTATCGAGAAAACGCTACTGATGAAAACTTAACTGCAGTAGATCTGGAATTGATAGTGGTCCCTTTAAATGAACCTCTTTAGTTTGTAGTACTATAAACCGGGAAGAGTGAAATTAAATTGTCCTCTTATCTATGTAGTTTTATTTGTATCTTTTTGCCGTAAGAGAGATGTATAAATGAATACCAAGAGCTTTAAAAGCAATAACAGTCCTACATTTGTTAGTATAATTATCCAGCACTATTTTAAATGTTTTTATGCTTTAATTGCCCCATAAAGCGACAGTTAAATTGAAGGTTTGCCTTTATGTCCCACATTAAAACATAAACGAGAGTTAAGATTTGTTGCATGCTTAATTAAGGTAAAGTGTCACGGACTTATAAATGAAATATTGCTGCAATTACATTGTGCTGATGTCAGCAACGAAAAGGGGCAAAACATTGTTAAAGCGTTTTAATAAATGCAAAGACAGGCTTTGAGTATAAAGGGGGTAGTGGGTGGAATTATTTCAGTTCACGAGGAAACTCTCCAGGCCAGGGCGGCTTCTGGAAATATTATACTTAAGCATGCTATTCAGCAAAGTATTCTTTTCGTTTACACTTTGAATTTTCCAAGCATGGAGAAATTTAATTTGTGGTCACATAGAATTATTTTTTTTTCTTCTGAGAGGCAAGAAGCTTCAACTGAATAGAAAACTACGAACGTTACTAATAGTTTAAAAAACTATATAAATGTATAACTTCGAATCGTAGAGGAGTTACTTGGTTGATTCACTTTGAAGAGCATATGAAAATTTATTGAAATTGTAATGTGAAGTCCAATACAGAGCAAAAGAGCAAAGTTGTTAGAGCAGCTTCAAATGTGTGTATGTGAGTGAGTGAGCGAGTGAGCGAGTGAGTGAGTGAGTGAGTGAGTGAGTGAGTGAGTGAGCGAGTGAGCGAGTGAGCGAGTGAGCGAGTGAGCGAGTGAGTGAGTGAGTGAGTGAGTGAGGGAGGGAGGAAGGGAGGGAGGGAGGGAGGGAGGGAGGGAGAGAGAGTGAGTGAGTGAGTGAGTGAGTGGGTGGATGGGTGGGTGAGTGAGTGAGTGAGTGAGTGAGTGAGTGAGTGAGTGAGTGAGTATAAACAGCTATTTTTAAAACCAATAAAAAGTATATATCCACGTTTCCGGAACTTACTTCTGAATTACTTTTAATCCTGACTAGTAAACCATAAAACACAGGGAACATCTTTTTAGACAGAAAATATAGATGTCGATAAAGCACACAACTTATGTGAAATCAATTCTTTGTTACAGATATTTCTATCACCGATCTGTGTTTTAAAATACACTTTTTATCAAATAGAAGGTAGCATTCTATTTGCCAATACATTGCCTAAGCTGTCACACGCCTGATTCAATTAGGTATTTATGATAAAAGTAGCTATATAAAATACTTTAAAGAATCTATTGTCAGTTGGATAGTTTAGGAATGCTTGTAAACATATAAAAATTTAGGATTTTATCGTTTGATGCATATTTCCTGCTTCTTAACTCTCTTACACATTTCCCTATGATATCTGAAGTCTCCCTTTATGCTGACTCGTGAGAACAGGTTAATACGTTACTTCCCATGATATCAGTTCATCAAATGAACTTCCTGTTCTTTGGTACAGGTGTGCACGATGCTGAAATTGAATTCTGAGTCAGCCAGAATTACCGTCTAGTGGTTTCGCCACTAAACTGCAAACCAGGAGGTTGCGGATTCGATTACCGATGGTGCCATTGCAATTTTTCCCTGCTATAATACTTTCTGGTAACACTAAGCTCCTGGAGTTCACCCAGTCTCTAACCAAAATGAGTATCAGGGTAATTCCTGGAGGTGAGCGCGGCTGCCTCGTGGGTCTGGAAACCTCACAGGCCTTGCATGGCGATGTCTATATAGATGAGTGACGTAATCACCCGTTGTCACAACATAGGGCGCCTAATGCTTCTCATGGGGGTACCTTTACCTTTACTTTACCTCCTTTTTATGCAAAACTATACAAAGGATTTCATAAGAATGCAAATATCACACATTAAGTTTATTTTAAAATATTGTTATTTTATTGAAGTTTGTTCGTTAAGCGTATATTTTAAACAGTTGTCAGAGACAACTCATATATAAGTGACCACAGTGTGAATATACGTAAGTATATCTGGTGAATTATGCGACATTGTGAACGTACGCCAAAAGAGCGTCGTAAGTCAAGGTGTACTTTAATCCTCTCATGAAAATATGACACTAAGGAATAACCAGATTCAGTAGCTCTAGCGTTATCTGAGAAAAGTGTACGACTAGATATTAAACATATCACAAGTCTTAGGCCTCTTAGAATGTATGCTCTTGTGCTAGCGTCGTAATGATGACATCATCGTGATTTGCCACAAAGTTCTGTACCCCCATTAGTCCCCCAGGAGCAGAACACCTCGCAAGCCTTATCTCTTCAGAGATATTAGTTGATATTACTAATGCAACCTTATCAAAAGGGATATTCCCTGATGATTTAAAAATAGTCAGGGTAGTTGCTATATTTAAAAAGGGCAACAGAACCGAAGTAATCAATTATAGACCCATCTCAGTACTACATCCTTACCTAAAATAGTTGAAAAGGTAATACACATGCGGATTATTAAATTTTTAAACCACTTTCGCTTATTACCAAACTGACAAAATGGTTTCATTCAAGGCAAGTAGACAGTATCGGCAAATACTTCTTTCGTTGAATATATAATCGATGCTGTTGAAAATGGATGTTACACTGCTGGTGTACTGTTGGATCTGACAAAAGCATTTGATTGTTTTGATAGAACAATTTTACTTAATAAACTATATCACCTCGGATTTAGAGGTAATGCGTATGACCTAATAAGCTCATATATGACTAATAGAACTCAGTTCACAGAATTAAATACTACCCAGGGAATCTTTACATACCATAGTAAAACCATTTTATCGGGAGTTCATCAGGGCTCCACTTTGGGACCATTACTGTTTATTTTGTACATAAATGACATTTCCAATGTAATTCCTAATGATGTTAGTTTAAATCTCTATGCTGATGACACGACTATGGGATTTCAGAATAAAGACTTTAATAACCTAGAAATACAAATGAATGAAATTGTAAATAGTATAACTCAATATTTTAATAACTCTAAATTATGCCTTAATGCAGAAAAGTGCTTTAATAATTTTCAATTTTAAAACCACTCATTCTGAGCCTCAATTATACTTGGACAATGATATGATTCTACCAATCGATAATGTGGAAGTTCTCGGTTTATCAGTTGACAGTAAACTAACATGGAATGAATATATTAATAAAATTGAAAAGAAATTATCATCAGCCCTTTTTGTTCTACGTAATATATCAAAATTTGTATAAGCTGAAACTGCCAAGATAGTCTATTTCGCTGAGCTGTGGGGATCAACATCTAAAGCAAATCTAAAAAAAAAAAACTTTACATTATAAAAACGAGCCATCAGATACGTAGCCAATCTGCCCATTTATAGTCCTTGTAGGAAAGCATTCAAAACTCTTTCAATGCTAACCTTTCCCAGTATCTTTATATTAAAATCCATATTGTATATATGAAATAGGTCTTCGCCTCAATATTCAGCTATTCCTAACTACAACACTAGAGGAAAACAGAACTTGATAACTTAATCACATAGATTAAAATTATATGAAAGAAAGATAGATTATATTGGAAGTAAATTATTCAATAAATTACCAATAAGTTTTAGAAATATTACTCCATTATGTAAGTTTAAACATATGTTAACTAATTTTCATTAATCAAAAGCTTACTATGCGGTGGAAGAATTTCTGAATGATAATGATATTGTAATTGACCTACAGTAACTTTTTATCAATGTATTTGTATTACAATCATCTTTATGTATTATTTTAGTACTTTAACTGTTTATACTGGTAATTGTATTGATAGTCTTTATTTATTTTTAACTGGACTATGATCTTAAACAAATTTTCAATTGTGTATACTATAGTAATTGTTATAAAAAGCAATAAAGAGTCAATGTTCAAAAAGACCTGCAGAATGTTGTACATCTTGAGTTGACATTATAAAGGAAGGTATCTCCTCCCGTCAATTCCGAAATCGGGCTTGGTAATATTATATGTAGAATAAAGAACGTTTAACGATACACGTGAAACCCATTCTTGAAACTGTGTGAATTTAAATGCAGTATAGTGTATAAAGCGACATGCAATAGTATATATGCGACGAGCCTGTATTGGTAGCATTTAAGATGCGAGTATATTTGTGAAACGAAACGAGTCTGTATTTTGGCAATATTAGTCTGATTTGGGATTAAATACATGTTCAGACTTTTATTACACATTTTAATGCAATTTCTATTCCGCACTATATTTCTGGATTTTCGTAATTATTTTGAATGTATTCTCGTCAGTGCTACGCAAATAGATTCTCTATGAAACTGAGAATCTGTTAGAATGTATGGATTTTCTTCAAGGAAACCTTGGCCGCATTTTGGGAAGATAAATTCTCAAACGATATGACAATTATTTTCGACAAGATATTTTTGGAGAGGAATACACGTTTTCTTCCCTTAGGTAAGTGACAGAAATAATTAAGGTTAAAATAAATTTAAAGATGTGCTAACTGTTGGTAGTACCGCTTCAGCTATGATATATCTTCTAAATCCCTGTCAATAGATATGGAATATCATCTCTAACTACTTTTATTGCTTTTATTTTCTTCAGATTATTATCTTAGAGCTTTCAAACACGTATTCAGAATGGTAATACTGGCATTACACGTGAAAAGGTTGTAAATCTTCCAGATTGCTCTGCTTTCTTTCCTATGTTCCAGCACAGTTATTATTTTGAGGAATGTGCTGTCGAATAATATTCTTAAGCGACAAAATGAACTGAAGTTATCCTCTTATAAATTATGATATGGATGAGGCCAACATCAAGATGACACTTCGGAACGTTTGTGTTTTAAAACGATTGTTTAAGTTCTCTCCTCGCATTCGTTAAGACAAATGGAGTTATTTTCTCAAAACAAATAACTTATACAGACTTGATTCACTCCACATCTGTAAAGTGAGTTACAGTTGTTACAATCCATACAAGTAATCTAAAATAGGACTATTAACTTTATAATTCAGGTATTTTACTTACCAATACTAAGAAGAATAAGGCATGCACAGTTATACTGGTTTACACAAGATGGTTTACCTGAAAGAAACAAAAATTGAACATTAAAATCTTATCATTTTTTCTACGCAGATATAATGTAACAGTGCAAACAATTTGATACGTTGGACACAAATTACCTTTACTCCATTCTTACAACCACCTTTCCTTATAATTCACGTTAAGTTAAACATTTAAATAAAGGCTTTTATTACATATTTCCTTTCATGTACATGAAGAAAGATGAATGCAGTGGGGTTATACCATACTAAAATATTTTAATAGCTAGTAGTTTGGGGTGATTTTAACGTTCTCTTTACATACAAAGTAGGATGAATAACAATTGTATCCGAAACTACAAGATATACATTTAAAAGTTCTCTTAAAATATCTTGAAAAGAGTTTTTTAAACAACTGTTTAATATGTTTTAGAGGGTAGGTAATTTCGAAAATTTTTCATGTCAAGGAGGGTTTAGGATTGTGGGGAGTGGGCCTTTGAAAACATTCATGCATCCTTGGTATTTAACCGAGTATTCGTTTTAGAGTTATGCTGTGACAGCACCCACTCACTCTCTCTCACTCACTCACTCATTCACTCACTCTCTCACTCACTCACATAAATACACATACACACATACATGTGCATTCTCTCCTTTCTAAGAAAATATGTTTTAAAATGCATATTTCCGATGAAATCTAATATTGAATTTTTGGCTGGTGTGCAATTCTTTCTCTGTATTTGCTATAGAAATTAAATCGTCGGTGAAATATTTTTATTATTATCATCATCATCATCATCATCATCATCATCATCATCATCATCATCATCATCATCATCATCATCATCATCATCATCATCATCATCATCATCATCATCATCATCATCATCATCATCATCATCATCATCATCATCATCATTATTATTATTATTATTATTATTATTATTATTATTATTATGAAATTAATGCGCTATTGCTCAAGCTGCACAGTAAAATGTTTGGACTAATAACCCTCACTAACAAAACCAATGCAATTAATTTTGAAGGAAACATGGCTTCTTGTGTAAAAGTAACATAGTTTATACTAATCAAGCGAATTGACAATTGGCGATCGAACGAACGCAAATAAAATGGAGCGTAATCTGGTTGTTAAAATGACACTTGAATCTAAAGGAGCTCGAAGTCCTGGAACACCAATGAAGACATGGTAGACCTATGAGGATTTAATATAACAGGAAAAGCTGTCATCATAGATTTCAGTAGCACATCGCTGAAGCAGACATCATTTTTCACCACTATAAAATGTGGAGAAAATGCATTAACATTTTGATTACAAACTAAAGTTTCAGAGCTTCAAAGAAACCATTTCTAATACAATTAAGGGAATCTAGATGCATTATTTTAAGAGTTGAAGGTTCTTAAACTATGATAAACTGTATGGTTTAAAAGATCAAACTTGGTGATCCATACTGATGAAGCATAGTACGAAAAAATGGATTATGGACCGTGAGTCCATACCTTATCGTTATTCAAATGTATTCCACTGTATGGCCACATGTGTGTGTCACATATAAGATTTCTATGGATTTGTTTGCCCTCGAATGCTACGAATCCCTGGTGATAATCATATTATCACTGCTTTTGTTGCAATTGTCCAATATTGAGCTACATGCAGCAACAAAGTGGCACTAGCTCGAAATCAGTTAATCTTTGGACAAATGTCTACTAATATGTTCTAACTTCTCCTTTTTATTTCTCTACTATGTGCATACTGGAAGTAGAGTAAGTAGTGCTCTGCACCCAAAAATTCGATACCAGTATTTCAGCGGCAGTATATTTTGAAATGTCCTGAATCAACAAAAATACACTGCGTGTTGGCATGTGTGTATGTGTGTTTGTGTAAGTTCTACGTGTGAACAGATAACTGAGAAACAAAAAGTCGGTTAAATACCAAACTTGGTTTTCAAGTTCAGCATCCACTAAGGAAGTGAAACAAGCCCAACTGTGTAGCCTATCTGACTTTCGTGTTCGAATCTCGCTCAAAGTGAGTTATTTAAGTTAGACATTTTCTTGGATTTTCCTTTACCTTAATTAACTCTAAGCTTTATGAACTTGGGGCTCATTTGATTAAAATACTTGCTTTACAAGTGAAATGTATATCTTCAATTTTCTGTGAATCGTCTCTGCAGTACTCTTTATTCTGAATGACCTTTGTAAAGTAGGCGAACGTAAGAGGATAGAGTCAGTTGGAGAACTTAATGTCATGTTGGGATGTTGGCTATCGTAGCTCAAATAGTTAAAGCGGCTGGACGGAAAACAGAAGATCCGTGGTTCAAATCCCGGCTATGGCATTGAATATTTGATTCTGGCTCTACCCTTTCATAGTGTGTCTTGCACACGACTAGTGTGAAAGAACAATTAATTTCCATTAATTGTACCTAATAGTGATCCGAACTATAAAGCCCGGGCCTTAAGTACTTACAGTATACTAAGTCGTCATTAAGGTAGTTGTCTCATGTGTTTAGCAGAACTCCTAATGGTTTACCGGGAGACACACGAGTCACTTGGAGAATTTAATGTCATGTCGGCATGTTGGCCATAGTAGCTCAAATGGTTAGAGCGGCTGGATGGAAACCAGAAGATCCGTGGTTCATATCCAGGCTATGGCATTGAATTTTTCAGTCTAGCTCTACCCTTTCTTAGTGCGTCCTACACACGGCTAATGTGAAAGAACAATTAATTTATAGTAAGAGATAGAATTTTATTACAAAAAATACAGATCTCGTTAAAGCTCGCAAGTTATGTTAAAGACATATTTTTGGCAGAGTTAATCATTTCCTAAATATTCCCTGATTTTCTTAAAAGTTTTCATACTTTTTTTTTCAAATGGGAACTCATTCATATTTTTATTCACTTGTTCATGGAAAAGAAAGGAATTACAAAACAATTACACATCTATCTCCTATTAAAATTGTCTTATCGTTTAGAACATACTGTATTTCGCTAATCTCGTGGACCTAAAATAAATATATAGTAAAACATTTTTACGAATGTTTAACCCTAACAAAATGAACCAGATAAAAGTTAGGCGTTAGTAAGAATATTTTGTACAAAAGCGAGCAGGGAAATTCGTGCGAGTTTTACTTCACATCCCTGCATTTTGAAACATCTCTATAGTTACCAATAAACAAACGAAAACAGGTATTTTATTTATACCTGAGCAAACATTGTCCACATGTGAAAGAAGAACATAATAAAATAATAATCGGTAGCTTCAAGTCACGTCCTTTCTTCCTCTTTTAAAACAAAGAGTATGCTAATTCTTTGACTTTAGAAGTAAATAAAAACAGCCCACGCAGCAGCAATCAACTTTCCCTCCTTTTAATTCTACGAATAAAGTCTGGAGAATTTTGCGACATTACTTTTACTCCACCTTTCCCCTTGCTTTTCCGTATCCATTACATTAAATGCTACCCTCTAAAAACCAGATAAAGTTTTAGCAAGAGAGAAAAAGAAAGCGACAGGAGTTTTCATTTCAGTGATCACACAGACACTGGCAAATTAAATAGAAGGCGATAAACGAAACCGTAAATCGCTTATGAATGTATTTCCATGAGAAGAAATTACATTTGAGATGCAAAGTGTTGTACATCTGTATACATTATCCACACTAGATCCTCAGAGGACATATTGAGAGCACTTGGTGAATATTAACATTCCACCTAAAAGAGGTTATTAGTTTAATGGTGTGAGATATGACTTCTTTCTCTTTATTAAAAACGCGTAGCCCAAGGTGAAAGATAACACTGGAGAAGGACATTCAAAAGACAGGTCTCGTAGTATCTCAAGCCCTCATCTTTCTGATTCCTTTACTCCCGCACAAGAGCGTGCTCTGTCATTGGCGCACCTCTGGCACAGTTCAATATTCCTTTGACAAATACCAGATATAAGGGTCCTTTCTTTCTTTATTCCATAGAAAGAAGGGAAAATTCATACAGGAGTAGGAGAATTCGACTCAAAAGTTAATTTATTTATTTCTGGTTTACAAATAATGGTTAACTATAGGCTAAGCACATGAATTGCAAGAAGATTGTGATGATTCTGCCAGGGATATCAATGGATTATGATTTCCTAGCCTACAGGGATTAGTGATTAAACTTTATTGATAAATCTGAAGTCAATCTCGATTTAAACAACTACAGGGATTTCAAAACGAAAGAAAAAAGTTATTTAACGTAATATAACATTTTACAATTGTATAAGAAATTTGTATTAACTTAACTATTAAGCTACTTTAGTGCATTCTCTGTTGACATTTAAGGCTGTAAAATTTGCCAAAATGTATACGTACATTAAATAATTAATTTCTGACTATAATTTAGAAATTACTGAGGAGATCTTTAGTGGCCTGTAAACATTGCAACTTACTCTATACTTTAATTTGCAGTCACATTTCAGTTGTGCTAAACAATAATTAATATTTTTATCCAAACTTAATATCCTTAAAATATCTGTTAAACCTCACATAAACTATAGTTGGTTTATTAATTCAGTGTTGCAGATAAGACAGTACCTTGTGTTTGTAACATGGTTAATGTTCCTGTCCAAATGCTATTATAGTTGGTTATTATATGAACAACGCATATGTTTAGTTTTACATCTTTCTGCGAAATTATAGTGAAGTTTATTAACTTGAATAATACGACAATTTAAAAATGAAACGCGATTTAAAAACATATTGCCAATACAGCATATCCCTGACTTTAAATATATAAAGGATAATATGAACCTAACGGGTGGAAAAGCTCATGCGAATGTTACACATCATATTGTTTTCCTCTTCTTCAGTAATCATCACCTTTGTTGTTTTATTTGAATTACTCAATTCCTATATCTCCCTGTGTCTTTTAGCAGCAGTGGTCTATCAACAGAAACCTTACACAAAAAGGTAATAAAAAGTACCCAAGCTCGCACAGGTTAGTGACACTATGAGTGGCGACTTGGGACTTGCATAGTCATCCTTGTGGTCATCAAGC
This sequence comes from Mantis religiosa, assembly GCA_030765055.1. NCBI lineage: Eukaryota > Metazoa > Arthropoda > Insecta > Mantodea > Mantidae > Mantis > Mantis religiosa. Next base: position 71,051,368 of record CM060954.1, read on the forward strand.
TAACACCAAGTAGACTGGCTACATGTACAGAATAACTCTGCCTTCTAATTAACCTGCATCATAATGTGCTGGCACCAACTGTGTATATCTCCATTGCAAGCAAACCTTCATCAAACAAACATGTATCTTTGATAACCTCAACATCAGTGTTTCCTCAAAGCTGAAACATGTGAAAATAAACGTCAGAAAGAACATCTCAAAATTTACAAATACTATCAGAATCATAATTTGTATTACTTTTAGCCTCAGAAATGGCCTATTTAAATATATGGATTGGTTTACCACCCTTAGAATTTATATGGTTCATATGGGAAACAATCTCGTTTTGTCCTAATATGTATACAGAGTTTATCGATTCATTTCATAAAGAATATGTACAAAACAGGTAGCTGATTATGCCACACCATCATTTGTGATCATTGTACAACCTGTTCATCACTTGATACCGCATGCACAGCCAAGGGGATTGGCGCACTTAATCCGGTCCGTGACACAGTGTGTGTACAGAAGCTTAAGGGGTACAACAGCGGTACTGGCTGTTTGGCCCAATAAAGTGGTGTCACAATCCATAATGTTATTTCTATGAGTAATGATGCAACTATTTTTATTGTGTATTTATTGCATAGGTAAGAGATGTGCAAGTCTTTAGGAGGCATTAGGGATTTACCATAGAAACAAAATACAGTATTTTAATATATTTACTTTTATATAAATGAACTTATATACTTATAATACTTATGAAAAACTATTTATACATAATATAAACATTTAATATCTTAAAAAACCCTAACATTTTACCGGAATTTCCTGTGTTCGAATTTGTGTTAACCGTCAGGATTGCCTTGGGCATAGAATGCTTGGCCTGAAGAGTTAGAATACTCTTTAAGCTAGATTCCACAAGTAAACCAGAACAACTACTCTTTAATATTTCCCCCTAAATTTCCTCTCAGAAAAATTAGTATATTTGTTAGTATACAAGTACCTATATTTTGCCAGTAATACCTTATCTGCAGTTTCTTGCCTTCAATTACAATTTCAGCAAGCATTTTATTGGATTTAAGTTCAAATAAACGCGATTATTTTTTAAATAAAGAGTCCTACTATGAATTTTCTATAAATTATACGATTTCGTAATAAATTATTGCACCATAAAGCATTCTGGACAGCTTGCTTATTTAATTACTAAAGATTATGCTCTCAGAAAATTTGAATCCTTGGAAAAGACTCATGCACTTAATCTAGTGACGTCAGAAAATCATTAGATGATAAATCCACAATACTTTGGTTCATTTACTGGTAAATTTTCAAAATTATAGGGTTTCAAATATTCTAGTTTGACTCTTATTCAAATATCTTCAAATGATGTAGTACTGTTGTACTTTTACATGAGAGAAATGAAGGAAAAATAATGTAATTCTTAGGTATATCTGCATTAATATACAGCTCGTATTTATAGAATTCTGAAAAACGAATGACCAATGGTATTGTACAAATATAACTATTTGTAACAAAAGAATTCACTTATCTTAAGAAAAATTATGTCGATTTTTCTTATTAGTTGAATTATTTGAAGTTGAAATCGATTTCACGAACGCTTGTTCGCGTCGTCAGTTAAAGAAAACTACAGGAGAAAGCAAATCCGTCGTTAAGGAAGTTACTAAGTTATTATATTTTTTCGGTATTACCAAATTCTGAAAACGAAACAAACTTAAGGACAGAATCAACTGCTGGTATTTCAAAATTGATTACGCGATGTTTATTTTTTTAAATAAACATCTTTACCCAAACCATTAAATCTATCAGGACATTCAACTGCTTTAATGATTTAACTTCAAGATTTATATTATGTTTAAACATCCAAAAATGATGTGCTACGGCCGATTTATCAGTTTGTTTATAATGTTACGAAAATGTTCTTTCGTTTTGGCTTCCAAATTATGTTTCGTCCTACCAATGTAAATCCAAACACAATTTAAATAATCAAATTGATAAATACCAAAGTTTTTATTATTAGGAATTTCATCTTTTTTTAAAGAAATGTAGTACGTTTTTAATACTATATTTGTTTTGAGGAACCAAAGTTATATCAAACTCCTTAAAAACTTTTTTAAATTGTTTATTAAACCAAGAGTGGTAAGTAAATTCTTTTAAAATTATAATCGTCTTTTATTATTTTAAGGGTAGAAATATCATTAATAGTTTTTATAATTAAATTTTTCAATCTTCTTTTGTATAAAGTCTTTATCAAAACCATTAATTAAAGCCGTATTAGTAACATGTTTATATTCTTTATTAAATTCCTTTTTATTCAGGGGTATATTTATTAATATATAAATAAAACTATTAAAAACTGAAAATTTATGTGGAAAAGGGTTAAAACTTTTATCTATTATGTAATTACCGATATGAGTAGATTTTCTATAAATACCAAAATCCAATTTATTATTTCTTACTATCGTCAAATCCACACATGGAAGAAAACCATAAATTTCAGTTTCTAATGTGAACTTTATAGCCTTGCTTTTTGAATTTAGTAATTTTAAAGCATCATTTATTTGTTTATCAGGAACAATATCAAAAATATCAACATATCTATACCTGGTATAATTATAATTTGTATAATTCTTATTGCTTCACTATAACTGGCTTCATTTTCTACGTAATGACCAATGGTATGCTTTTAATTGCTCATTGGTATTGCCTCTTAACCTGTACACTCATCGGATATTTGCTCCTATATTGCAAGGCTTATTATGGTAACTTTACAAATGCTATAGTGAAGCAGAGCTCACACTTCCAACACTATTCATGAATGTAATGAAAAACTATTTCTTGCCCCTGGCAGAAATCGAACCCGGAATTTTTCACTAGATGATTTAATTTTTCTTTAAACAGCGGATTAAAATGCTTCATTACAGTGTAGAAACTTTGAATTGCATTATTATTTCGGTTTAATAATAAATTCATGTTTACCTTTTATTCATTATTTTCGAAGTTTAAGTGTCCTTGGGTAAGATAAATGTGCGATATGCTTAAAAAGCGAGTTTTCCTTTTGGTCACACGCGTTCTTTACTGCCAGTAACCGATTTAGAATAAAAGCATTTCTCGCATATGTTCCTAATGAAGTCCAAATTTAGTAAGAGTAAGCCTTATAATGATAAAAAACATTATTTAAAACCTCTGAGAGTAAAATTGGTTATATATTTCCGAAAAGCATCTAATATAGCAACAGCTTACTGATAGAGAAATGCTATTTCCGACGGGCATGCGACTCTGATTGCTTATTTTTGTTTGTTTTTGGAGTTCTCATTGTCTGGTGGTGATGTGTTTAATAATTTCTTTAGCTCCTTGAAATCTAACATAGTAAATTTGAATAATATGATCTTTACTTTTTTACCGAAAAGAAATTAGCATTTCACAAATAAATGTCAAGAAGGGATTCAAATTCGTAATCCTGGAAGATATCTGTACCAAGGGAAGAACGAAAGTAAACGTTTAATTACAATACTAATTTTGAGGTTCCCTGAATAAACTGTTTTTTAGAAAATTCCATGGCTGTGTCCGTGAAGATTATAATTCAGAAACAAAACGTCGCAGAAACACCAAGTTGAGCATTTATTATGTGTTTCACATGGGAAGAGTTCTCGCCTGTAGCGAATCAGATGCCTTCATCGTTGCCACCTCGTTAAGTCTTATAATTATCGAAATTAAATTATCGAATTATAAGTCTTATAATCTCGAAAGTCTTATAATTATGCAGTTGTTGAAATCATAATTGCAACATGGATATTCGTATATTACGCAAATTGTTTAAAATTAATTATACTTTATGAACTACTTATTTTTCTAATCCAAGGAAAATACCAGCCGTGCATCCGTATAGCTGTGACTGTTACTTACGTTAAGAGATAATTCGTCATTTTCATTGTGTGCAACGTCTGAGTACTGCAAATTTATGATAATAAGTTCCAAAATTTCATTACGTGCTATTTATTTCCAAAAGTCACCTTCTGCTAGTTTATCTGAGGTCGCACGCAGTTTTCCCAGTCTTCTTGTGTTCCTTGTCAATTTCTTCGTGAATAAGCCGTTCAACGTCAGTCAGTCTAAAAATATTATTTCTGTTTGCAACATAATTTGAGTCCACATTAACTCTATTGGATTGTACTAGAAGTAGTAAGAGAGGCGGAAGTGATCCAGCTCATAGACTTTTTCATGGAATTTTAACTAAATAATGCTGCTTTGAATTCTCAATAGTAAATAGAGATTAAGAACCATTCATAAACAAAGATATAATGTAAGCAGGCACTTTCTGCCAGACTAGCAGGAAGTGTATAGTGTCCTCGAATTTAACAAAAACCTTGGTTTATTCAAAGTACATATATATATATATATATATATATATATATATATTTTACCACGTCATATCAAATATTTAAGTTTCAGTTCTGAGCAATTTCAAATATACTTTCACGCATACATGCCAACCAACAATGGGCCCGCCTCGGTAGCGTGGTGGTAGCATGTCTGCCTCACGTTCAAGAGGTCCCGAGTTCGAATCTCGGTCAGGGTGAGTTACCTGGATAAGGTTTTTTCCGGGGTTTTCCCTTATCCTGAAATACGGATGTCGGGTAACTCTAAGCTCTATGGACCCTGGGCTCATTTGAGCATCATTTCACACATTCCATTCATCGTCCGATATGATTAACGTTGGAGGACGTAAATTACAACAACAAAAAACAATGGTATTCATTACAGTGCTTAAGTCGCAATGCATGTTATAATATAATGGTATCTACTTTCTTTATTTATTTGTATTAGAAAACTATTTAAGCTAAATATGTGAGTTTTTACGGTTATGTTAAATACATTACCCTCTCCTTCCTCATGAATCAGTTCTTTTCAAAATAAGAATTTTTGTCTTAGCGCGAATAGTATTTATTAGAGATTGATTAGTTTGGCGCTCGTCACACACCACTAAGCGGGAATGCAATACGACAACACTGCAATACTACGATTGGTTGCTCACCTATTAGCGGTCAAGGACAAACATCTTCCCATTTGAAACACATAATAAGTTCATAATCCTCGAAGAATAGGACACCAAAATTTTCAAGATGATTATCCACCCTAAACTCAATTTAAATGGACACCCTTTGGGATGCCTTTTGTTTATTTACCCTGCACTTCGTAGACAGAGAAGCTTTTTTTTTTCTTTTTTGAATGAACATTACTAGAAATTAAAATGAGAAATGCAATTGCTGTATTCGGATGTTAGTTAATTTACATAAATGAACTAAATTTTCCGTAGGTATTGCCATTTAGTGGATGGTTTTTCTTCAAACAAGTATTTTATATCGCAAAATATGAACAGATCCAAAGCGTAACTTATTCGTTTATTTCAGAAACCACCTAAGAGACAAAATATCAAAAAACGTGTTTTTGGTGGTACTGTACAATTAAAAAGTAAGTTCATCTTTTAGTACAGATATAACCTATGTTTCATATCAGAAATGCTATTTTCAGCCTTGAAAATAATTCGTTTATTTCAGAAAGAACCCAAGCGCCGTTGCTTAGATTCTTTCTGTGGTAAGTTTCACTCGTGACGGTTTGCAGCCTTGATGACATCACCTGTTTTGTGACTCCCTGTGGCAATAACTCACAACTATCCTGTACGTGGCCACTTATTTTCCCCATGTGACAGAGATTTTGGAAGCATAAAGCGCCTCTTGAGTAAGATGGACAGGATTTATACTCCTGATGAATATGCAGAGCTCATGCTAAAGGCTAGTAAGACTGGCCTATTTACATCACACGATGTTCTCAGTTTCAAAAAGTGGTGTCCCAAATCCTATAACAAAATGCCAAATTTGGACGAAACATCAGGCAGGAAAGTACCAAAGAAAATAAGCAGTCATTCAATGTGTCCAAGTACAAGCAGTTTCTCTACAACAACAATACTCAGCGAATTCATTGGAGGAATAACATTTACCTTCACATTGCTAAAAACTGCCAGCCCTCCGGAAGTACCAACAGAGAAAGCTTATCCTTTGGGGAAGGTATGTTTACTTTCATTTTATCAAGATTATTTTAAACGTTTATATTTTACTTTCAGCTAAACATTTTTGTAGGCTATAAGAAATTTTAAAGACAGTGAGATCTTTGGTTTTAGGTCCCAATAAAAAAAGACGATATTAAAAAGGTGATGGAATGCACTGTTGGATATAATATCCAACTTCTATGACACTATGCCTTCTATGAAACTATCATACAATGGTCAAAAACCGACTAGGAGTTGCCAGAAGACTTGCCAGAAGCTAAAAAAGTAAATAAGGCCAAATCTTTGTATATAGACACACTGTAGCGTGTAGTCTCCTATTTTTCCATTTAAGCGTAATAAAAACACTATTTTTATTCTTAAGTGTGTCTGTTACCTTTGACAGAAAAACAGGTAAAAATAATGGTTTTACTTAATTTCAATAACAATTTTTAAAAATCACTTTGGACACTCTCAATTTATTGCAGAAACCACTTATGTGCAGTTGTTTCAAGAATACATGACTCAAAAACTTAAAGGGCGAAAATAAAAAATAGATTACTTTAAAAGGATGTTTTTGATTTGGTAAAAATATTTGAAGGAGATTAGACCTATACTGCAAAACAGTTTTCATTTTTAGTTTTCCGGAAGTTGAAAAAGCACACTTAGATCGTTTCTGAAGTAAACGATTCAATTATGATAATAAATGTTTTGAAAGAAACCATGATAGATATAAAAATTCAATTGACATTTTACTATTTATATTATGGAACTGTTCGGATCTTTAGCTACCTATATATTACTGAGATAGGTTTTCATTAGGAAAACATTTGAACCTAAAGAGCTAATTATCCAGGAAAGAGTAATTTAAACGCCATAATGGCTAAAATGTTGTATTCCATTCATGTGATTAAAATTTCAAAGAAATGTACTGTCCACCAACGCAAAGTATCTGAAAGGAATGCGCCATCCAGTACCACCTTTACACAGTGGGAGGACAGCGAATGTGTGACAGAGAACGCATGCTACACAAGGAGTAGAACCGTCAGAAAAACATGCGCCCTGTTCATTTTGTACACTAAAACCGAGAAGATTTGTTCAGAAAATTACAAGACATCAGAATGTTTTGAATGGTCTCTAAGTGAACTGACATGGGGTGTCATAAATCTATCAAGGGAGGGTGTGGGAACCTTCTCCAGCCCCATTTCGTTTCAGGCCCCGGAGACTTTCTTTCCTGTGGTATACTGTAGCTTGAAATAAGGTACCAAAAATTAAAAACTCTATTCGTTTAGTAAAATTCCTAAAATAACACTTCTATAAAGAAGATTAATGGAAGGCATACTAAAAATGAAGATCTTCTAGTTAATTTTAAAAGTATGAATGCCATAACGCAAGACACTAATTGTCGGAGAAGTGTCTAGAATATATCAGTATAGTGTACGTTTACATAGAAATCGTTACGATGAACAGTTAAACACAACATTATACAGCGTGTTGAATCATTTAATTTGCGCACGACAAATAACCGAGTTGATTCCGGGATCAACAGCACATGCATGATGAAGTGCAATTGATTCTCCTGACACAGGTAGAAGTTACGGTACATACCCTCGGGAAAACGCAAAAGCGATTTATTTCACCATGTCCCGGAACAGCGTAAAATGACTTTGTACCCTTCAAACATTCCTGCTGACATTTCCATAATCACGAGGGTTTAATGAGTGCTCCATTTCATTCCAATCAGGACGAAATTAACATAGGGGTATAAATTCAAGAGACTACTGATAAATGAGATGCTATGTGTAATTCAAATAGGAATGACTTGTGTGGTACATTTGTGTTTATGGACAGCTGTGGAACTGCGATAGACATATGTTTGGGCTGATGTGGAATAGAATCCCGTGACAGAGCATTGCTGTTAGCTCTATTAACCTTTACATGTCAACTGACATTCCGGACATATGACAAGCCTATCCCATACAGACCTCAAACTTTTACTACAGGTCAGTTCTAAATGCTCTTAATTCTGGGACGAATATACCGATAACAATGATATTTTACATTATCTCGACTTTCCCCATGCACCATCATTTATTACTTTTATTGCTGATGGTCTAGATACTAGAGAACGCAATGCAGGTGCATTCACCGAAGAAAATGAAAGCAACAACATATTCATTGGATTCGAATACCAGCTACAAACATTTCATGAATTCAAAAATAGCTTCTAAAAGCAAAATATCATCTTGGCATGTACAAATAAATACTCAGAATTCAAATGTTAAATTCAGAAAAAAAAGATGAAACCCCATCAACCAGTAGACACGGAATATATGAAATAAGCTGTAGGGATTGTGAAAAATTGTACTACATAGGACAAACTAAAAGAGCCCTAAGCCCTAGACATAGAGCCTTTCAGAAACAGTGAAAATGAAACAGGAAGATAAGTCAGCAGTAACACTTCACTTTTGGAACGAAAACTATGACTTTGACGCAAATCCAGACAAAACAAACTGTCAACGTGGGAATACATCTTCATATGGAAAAATAAGGACTGATTAGTGAACTTTGAAATCCAAAGTGTAGATAATTTCATAAAGAAGTTCATAGTACTACCTCCATAGAGAAGAGAGCGTACAACAACAGACGATAGTCGGACCTTCAAGGATGAAATTACAAGTAACAGCTTCCGAAACTTCTCCTTCAAAAGTAAAAACGTAAATGACGGAATTTTAAATTCAATTGTTTTTGGAAAGATAGAGTCAGACTGAAAAATTCAATGCCATTGCCGGGATTTGAACCACGGATATTCTGGTTGCCGTCCAGGCGCTCTAACCCTAGAGCTACTCTGGCCAATGTGCCGACATGACATTAAATTCTCGAACTGTCTCGTGTTTTTTCCGGTAAATCACTAGGAGTTCTCAAAAACAAATGAGACAACTACCTTAATGGCGACTTACTATGCTGTAAGTACTTTAAGGCCCGGGATTTATAGTTAACTACTATTAGGTCAATTATGTTTAAGTGGTTTAACGGGAAAAATACGATGATTACCTTATTGGTTGGAAACAAAACAGAACCTTTAACAAAACCTTAGTAACCATTGCTATTGCTATCGCTATCGTTATTGTTATCGTTATAAATCCTTAAAAATTGGAGTAATTACTGAAACTTCAAAAGTTATTCGACATGACATCCCTCTGGCGGGATTTGTCCGACTATGACCATGTATGCTCCCGAAGACACGTTTGACATATTAATGGTTGTAGATTTCAACGCGGCACGTAACTGACTTCACAGCCCTCTGCAAGATAAAATCGCCAATCATGTTACATTCCGCTGGGGATGTCTAGAAGTTGTTTCTGAACCCTTGTTCCTTTCACTCACAATGCAACGTCATACATGAGTTCATTTTTTATTCTTGGGATTTGTTTAAAGCCGGTCAGTGGAAATCGTAGCTAGGGTTGGGTGGAAGCTAGTGTTGGTTAGTTAAACTCGCAAATCTTATGTAAAATATATCACCGTAATTTAGGAAAATGTCTCACTTTTTACCTTCTCGAGTAGGTAGAGAAGGACTAAATGCACCCAAAAGTTCGATATGGAGAAAATACAATTTCGGGGCTCCCCCATTCAAAAAGAGCATCCTCAGAACTTTGGAATCTTTTATTTTATCAAAAATTGCTCTACCGATTTCAATAAAATAGCATTTTTAACATGTTTTCACGGAAAATAAAAGCATGCCTTGAATTTTCTGGGAATAACTTGTGATTGCTCGTGATGTCATGAAAAGAACATGTAGGACCTAGCAAACCATTTAAATGCTGTCTGATTATCTTAGGTTACGTCTATGCCAGTGTTTCTCAGTGTGGTCCGCGGACGCCCGAGGGTCCACGAGGTCATGTCAGGGGGTCAGTGAGTGCTTCCTTAAGTCCAGTTATAATGTTGAATTAAAACTACAAAAACGTGGAATTGTATTTACTGAGTCACTTATCTGTTCGGTGCCAAATTATATTTGTTTTAGTTAATATTTTTTATCCAGCTATGTCGTAACGATTTCACAGCTAAGAGGTGCAATCAACTTAACAGTTGGTAGCGTGTAGTACAGCGTTATAATAGCAGCGACGGAAGGTTATTGAAGTTGCTACCAAAGGACGTATACTGTGCCCTTTTCAATCACCTATATGTGCGAGCAAACATTTTCAATGCTGTGCAACATCAAGCCATTGAAGGGAAACAGACTTGCCAATGTACTTGCCAACGGACTTAAGAGTAAAAATCACCAACATTAAGCCCAGCTAAATTGAGCTTATTCAATAAAAAACAGTTGCATGTTAACATTAATACATTCCAAAGAACAAAGCTTCAAGCTTTTGCCACGTTAGCTGAATTTTAGTAACCGAATACTAACTTTGTTGAAATGGTGAAATGGTGGATTCAGAACATTATGAATAACTTTTTATATGTGTAAAAACAGTTTTTTACATGGAAAATAAGTTCATTTTTAACATGTGTGATGTTATTAATCCTTGGGTAATCCAAAGAGTGTGTATTTCAAATGTTTAAAGCTAAAGTTAAATAAAAATCTAGTTGAGAAAACTTGTATACAATTTACTTCAAAGTGAAAAGAAAATTAGTTTTAATAAAGACAATTTAAAAATATATTTTTTATTTAAAATACATTTTACACACAAGTTTATTTTATTTAGTTTAACTTTAAGTTATTATTAATTTAAAACAAAATATACAAGAAAATATCTTAAATTATACATACTGTAATTATTTAAATTCCAATTATAACATTCAACGAATCGTTTATATAAATTGAGTTGCCAAACCATGGGGATCCGCGAAGAAGTTGTAAGAAGATAAGGAGGTCCTTGAGGCAAAAGAGTTTGAGAAACACTGGTCTATCCCACTTGTACCTACAGAGAAACGTGCAATTGTGTAATTTAAGTCCTCCAACGTTAAGTCATATCGGACGATGAATGGAATGGGTGAAATGATGCTCAAATGAGCCCAGGGTCCATAGAGCTTACAGTTACTTGACATTCGTCTTTCAGGATAAGGGAAAACCCTGGAAAAAACCTTATCCAGATAACTCACCCTGACCAAGATTCGAACTCGGGACCTCTTGAACGTGAGGCAGACACGCTACCATCACGCTACCGAGGCGGGCAGAAACGTGCAATGAAGCTATATCTACAAGTTCTTGTCTTGATTAAGATGAGGCAGGTAGAAAATAAGTTACGTAATTGTTCAGAGGAGCTTTTCGAAAATAGAAAACTATGCGAAGAAAAAATAATGTGAATGTAACAGATCAGAATGTTTCTGCTGCCAATTGTAATTCTAATTGCATATTTAGAGAGCTAAATTCTGAATAGAGTATCGAGTATTAACAGAAATTAAACAGAATGGTCTGTGTCATTTTTTGAGGTAAAAATGTCAGCCAGCAACTTCTTTTTTACCAGCTTACAATGTAGCTAGTAACATAAATTTTCTGAAACGCTTAACATGTTCTTATTTTACTGCCATCTTCCCCACAGCTGGGCCATTAAAGGGCCACCCTTACAAGAGATTTGCACGGTTATTTAAAACCGTGAAAAAAGCCTTCATAATTTGCATAACGTTTCCAGCTTAAACTTTTAAACTCTGCGTGCATCAAGCAAGAGATATGTTCACTGGCGTTTTATAAAACCTCTTTATTATGATTATTTCTTGTTTGCGGTTGCAGGCTTTTTCTGCAGAAATGAGAATGCAAAGCGGAAAGTGCGACTGGTGTGTGACAAAGGTACATTTTCAGATTTAGCCCTTTATACCGGAGCAAGCAAACCAAGTGAATAATCATGAGATACTATCTCAGTTTTATAGCAAAGTGAAAGCCCACCTATGTAACGCGCCAAGGTACTGGAGTTTGAAACCACGTTTAGTGAGCGCGTGTCGTATTTCATGCAGGCTTTTGCGCCCGTCGGCAGCTCACGTGCATGTAAAGTGAATGTATCAAATGAATAAAAATAAAGCAGGTGCTTTGAAGGTAAGACTTTCACCTCCAAACTCAATTTTCCATGCATCGCATTATAGTTTGAGGTAAGGTCTTCCATATTTACAAGTTGCGAAACCCACTGCTCCACTAGCCTATTACACTGAATGTGATTAATATCTGCCCCCTCTCTCTCACTGTGCGGCACGAGAGGGCTAATTCGTTCCCGAATATAACTTTTAATATGCATATACATGTATTGTGTGCATACGTACTTAAATCGTTATTTATAATATGTATATACAGCAAAGCCCCTCTAAAACGACCACTTATGTGCCGGAAACCTGGAAAAACAGAAAACAAATTTAGGAACGGACCCATGTCTCACGTAAAATTATTATACTTATTCTATGCCGGAAAACTGCCTATAAAGGGAAATAATTTTCGGGAGCCGTTTGAGTAAATCACCTGATTAAAACGAATTAATTTATGAGTAATAGGTTACAACGTTCCTATTTTTAAAAGAACAATAATTTTAAGGCAGAATTTAGGAAACAACACTCTACATTAGATCAGATTTTTATATTGCGACAAATGCTGGAAAAGTTTTATGAATTTGACAGACAGCTTCATCTGTAGGTGTATGATAGCCTGGACAGAGCTAAAATTTATCAGGTAATGAGAGTTTGGAATACCACCAAAACTGGTGAGATTGACAAGAATGACTATGAAATTGACAAGATGCAGGGTTAGACTGGAATAAGATTTATCAGGTATGTTTAATGTGGAGAGGAGATGCACTATCCACATTGCTGTTTAATTTAGCACTGGAAAAAGTAACCCGACAGTTACCCATAAACCCTGGAGGAACCATACTTTCCAGATCAGTACAAATAGTTGCATATGTTGACGATGTGGCAATTCTTGCAAAGAATATAAGAGCTCTTGAGGAAAGTTATGTAATGTTTGAAGAGAAAGCACAAGAACTAGGATTGGTACTGAACGTTAGTAAAACCAAATATATGAAGAAGGGAGGTGATGGGGATGCAAGAAGAAGAGAACCTGCAATTAAATTACATGAGAAAGAACAGTAAAGAGTGTAAAAATCTAAATATCCGTGATCTAACCGTAGATAATAATACATCAATGGAAATTCAAGAAAGAGCACTATGCGGAATGACTTGGGTTTTATATCAGCTCAATATTCTATACTACCTGATGCTATCAAATGCCTTGAGGAGAAAAATAAAACATTGGTAAATTCAGTGCAATTTGTAGATAACGTTACGCAGAAGCGGATATGCAACTAAACAAATACATAGTAATGATGCATGGAGCAGAAAACATGTTTTAACTGCTATTGATCCACATAATCTAGAGATCAACTACACTCCAAGAACAAGTGACGCTAGGGGAATTATTACTCATTTCCTATTTTCATATAATTTTTAGGTATGCATTTTAACATTTAAAGCAACTTAAACACATTAATGCACTATTAGAACGCAAATAAAGCTAGTATTAATAACTGCTAATACTCAATGAGCACATGGAGGTGTACATAATGGTATTTCACCGGACACTGTTCGACAGATTGATTGTGCCTTTACCCTCACGGGCTGTATTTCTTGTCTGCCGACCATAATGGAACCCAGAGCGAAGCTGCCCTCGATGTGATTGATTGACCCAAAGCGGTGGAGGTAAGCCTCTTTGTGAAGTTAGTGTTAAGTACGTGTCTGAACTGTTGAATGAACCCGATCTCCTGGTATCCAAGAAATGGTCAGATAATGCGAATATCAGGGGTAGGAATTTCCAAAATTTACGCATGCATTTGAATTTAGTGGTCATCCCAGTTGCCAGGAATGTAGATCAATTAATTAATATACTATTTTAGATACCATTATATTCATAGTTATTTCATAAAATATTTTATAAACATATTTACATTTGACTATAAAATGAATGCAGAAAATTCTTCTCAGAAAGGCATAATTTTACTAAAGGAAAAGTAATAATAATAATGATTATTAACGGTGCTGCAACAAATTAATTTTCTATAAAAAACTATAGCATTGGTAGATTCATGTCATAACTTTATTAATGTTAACCATATGTTATGATGTGAATGCATCTTAAATTTTTCTTGTAGCTGGCGTTAGACTATTCTTTACAAGTATTCCCGGGCACTGCACATTTGTTGTGAAGTCTGTAGATGTTCTTAATTTATTAACAGCAGTGTTAAACTCTGGTGTCTCTTTTAAAGCAAAAAGAAAGTAACTTCTACGTTTGTAAGCTGTACATGTCTACTGGAACTGACAATGAGACTTCTACACAACTGCTAAATGTAATTACATCGGAAACGTTTATGACTGAAGAAAAGGCGACGTCGGAACTTCATTAAAACTACTGAAATGGCACTTTCTAAGTACTTAAATAAAGAATTTTGTTCAATGACATACAGAATAAAATTAAATTTGTTTGAATATCCTAAACTGTATTGAAGGCCATAAAATTATAAACAATTAATGTAAACAAACTGTTCTCGAGAAGCTTTGCTATCTGATAAAAGCATTTATAAAGCTTTGACTGTTAGATTCAACTAATAAAAAATTCTCTGTCATACAGTTCTTTACACAATGACTCAAAACACACAAAATCTGCAATTGCGTAATTTTATTAGAAATTATCTTTCTGTAATTATTTTTATTTAAGTATTTAGGAGCATTATAATAAGTATTTAATCCGAAATATTCCTCTACTGATCTCATAATTTTTCACACAAGCCGTAGATAAATAGTTGGAAACTTTAACCATACTTGAAAAATCCAATATTACGGGGTAGCTATTTGGCGCATAAATGGAATACTTTGTAGAATTATTGGGTAGCGATATTCTAGAACTAGGACGAGCCTCGCAGCCAGGAGTTGACTTTCCTAACACAGTAGATCATGAAAATAACTACCACTGTCCGCAGTTGATTAATGTTTCAGCGGGGAGGAGCGCATATTCTAGCTCTGCAAGACGCCCTGCAGTTGTACCACGTGGTGAAGGTATACTGCTCTTGAAGGATTATGTTGCACTCACCACCGTTATCGTTTGACCCAACTTTTACGCTACAACTAAATCTACCCTGTGCCACACATAACTCCGGAGCTTATTCCGCGTAAATCCGACCTCAAGCTACGAGAGGAATGCATCTGCATAAGCACGGTTGTGCCGCCAAATGCAGGCATTCACAATTCAAGAGCAAAGCGGGTTATCTAACACACCCGAACAGAGATAACACCGATATTTTGTTTCGCCTAACGCAAATCCTCTGGAGCTCGTTTCAAGAACGATATGCTTCGTAATAATCAATGCAAGTTGCCATGACCTCATTTAGAAATAACTGCGCCTGTAGCTTTTAATGTTTAGCTGTTCTGTTACGAAAAACTTGCGCAAAATATTTTATTTCTGGACATTTTGCGGTTTTGTGTATGGATAACGCAGCAGTTTTCTTAATATGTAAAAGCAACTCCATCAGTGGGTTTCATTCACGTGGCTTTCCTTGCCCATTCTTCAGCAAACAATTATTGCAAAACCTTATTCTACTACGTAATTCTTATTAATCAACAAACATTTGTTGAAATGATTTTATTAAGCTCGCTCTTAATATAAGTCTTAGAAACAATGTTGATATAGAAGAAAAAGTAAACAAATTCCGAGCAATATGTGGGATAATCCAACGAACTTTTAAAAACAGAGTGAGAAGGGATACAAAAATGAAAATATATAAGATAATGACTATTCCAACTTTGCTATATGAAAGCGAAACCTGGGTGCCAACAACAGGATTTAACTAAAATACAGACTGCAGAAATGAAATTTTTAAGAAGTGTTAAAGGTTGTGCAATATTGGACAAAATAAAAATAATGATATTAGAAAGGAATCAAAAATCGAACCAATCTATGACAAAATATCAGAACGTAGGCAACAATGGCATGAACATATATTAAGAATGGAGGATGGAAGATATCCAAATGCACTATTAATCTATAATCCAAAGGGAAGAAGTGAGAGAGGACGACCCAAGAAAGCTGGAGAGATCTATGAAGCCGGAACGGCCGATATGCCCAAACCATGGAGTGAAGAAGAAGAAAAGCTCACTCTCTATCAGAGGCCATTGCCCTACATGTATATATTTCGTCATTTTTTAATTTTACGACTGCAATATAGTAGGTTTAAGAGATAGGCATATCTTTTCAGAACTTGTCACTATGAGCCGGCTTTGAAATTCGTGTCTTAGCATCACTAAGAAAAGAAAATGAGTAACGATTTTCAACTCAAAAAATCGCATTTAACATAAATTATGTGCTTTAATCAGCGATACATTTTATTGTGAAATATGATTTATTGTATATCTTACGGTTTAAGTGAGTGAGTGAGTGAGTGAGTGAGTGAGTGAGTGAGTGAGTGAGTGAGAGAGTGAGTGAGTGAGTGAGTGAGTGAGTGAGTGAGTGAGTGAGTGAGTGAGTGAGTGAGTGAGTGAGTGAGTGAGTGAGATTTAAAACGAAGGTGACTTCATAGTATGTTTCTAGAAAGGTTAGGATCTCATTTGTCATTTAAATATGTTATAAGGATATCGCAAGCAGTTTGCTTAAGGCACAAAGCATTAGATCCTTGCACAAAATGTAAACAGTCGTGGATATGAATTACAGGTAAGGAAGGGGGCACAACCAGCTGAGCGCTGCAAGCGCACAGTCGTGTGAATAAACAACTACAGCCTGGCAATGCTATCGGGTATGAAAAATATGCTGCCTCATGTTTACATATTTCCTATTACCTTCCGCAATATATTCGGTGCTAACGTATTGTATTCGATGTTTATTCTATCTTTAAAGGACTTATAATACAATTTTGTACAATATGAACACGATTGTAGATTTAATATGCAATGCATTTCTATATTTTAATATTCATGCTTTGCATTTTCAGCATTAGCTATAGGTCGTATCTTTAGTGGTTCCTCCATAAGATGTACATTTTTATTGTAAGTTGCTCCTCTGCATGCAGCTTCACCATGCACATCTTGAAGTTACTGAAGGGGAATCTTTTACGGTTTACAGTAAGAGATTCCTTATATATTGAAAAAGTGCGTTCTACATCACTAGACGTGATAGATGCAAAGCGATAATCCACCACTGAAGACAACAGGACAAGGTGCAATGTATATGCACACAGACTGTAAAGGGAGTGGGGACAGGGGTAGAACCTCTGACAGCACTACCCTTAGCAGGGGAAGACCGGTAGTGGCGGTGTGACGTAAGCTCCGTCAGCTCTAACCGCCAAATATGCCCCCGAATGAAACACAGGTTAGCGTGTGACGTTCACCGCGCTGATTTCTGCTGCTCAAGGGGAAGGAAACAGTTTGATGTGTTGCGGTACCGACAGCGTAATAAAGACAGGAAACGTATCGGGTATTAGTAATATGCAAAACTTACATCTTGGCTGTTGTAACATTAATGCTGACTGCTTTAACTACACAATTGGTTACGAAATTCACAGAATATTTATAATATTTGGAATAGAATAACTTATTCATCTTTAAATGCACTTAAAAATCATGCACAATTTATTTCCTCTTGGATTTGCTTATTCGTATTTCCTCCTCTTAAATTTAACACTTCAGTTGTAAATACATAATGGGAAATCTTTTACTTTTTACTTTTATTTTAGTTTCAAGATCTATTTACCCTTTTTCTGTAGTTTGTCCACTACTCTTTACAGTTCTTGTAAACATTATAACCTTATTTTAGCTAAATATGTTCCTGCTTTCTCTGTAAAATGTGGCATTTTACACAAATTAGTTAGAACTCTTTTGAGGAAATCAAAGTTTCTGAAAACTTTTAAGTGTAAAGAATAGTTTGATTTGGAGGATTTTGTTAAAACCTCTCGTATCAGATCCTTTAAGCTGAAGACTAGTTAGATATTTAACCAAATTTTAGGAATTATATTCTTTCGTTCAGGGGGCCCCAGAACACATTTATGCTGAAGTAATGATATCAAACTTTTGGCGGAATGCAAAGTGTCCTCTACTTATCCTACATAATAGAAAAGCAACTATGTAGTCGCTATCGTTAACGTCACTATAAGAATTATAGTGTAGAAAGTGAAAAACCATTTATACACTGTTATATAAATAATATTATTAATAATAAATATAAGTATAGTGATCATACTTCATATAAATTCCTCTACTGTTACTCATTATCTTTCTATCACCTCTACAAACCCTTTCTTATTATACTTTATATAAATTGAGATAAATCTTTTCAGAAATTATTTCATTGCGCATTACACTGTAGATAGCAGTGGATTGAAGTGGTAAACAAATCTTTGAAGAGTTACCCACACATTCTGAATTAAAAATTCCAATTCTTTGCAGGACATCATGACGAACAAACGAATGGTAGCTTCGCATATCAGACTTGAGATAATTGTGATAAAGATATTAGGAAACTCAAATGTACATAAAAGAATATGGAGAAAATTATTAATGCAGTAGTATCTAGACACTTCTTTTATAATACAGACACAAGACTTTTATGATGAGCTAAAGTCAGTATTATATTTCTAACGTGCAGTTATTGTGATATTCAATGCATCTGTTCAGAAGCCAGCGACGTGTAAATGGAGAAGTTTGAAGTTGGAAAGATCCACAATCCATTTGAGATCAACTTGCCACGAGGAATAAAGAGAAAGTTTTCTCCTTCCTTGACAGCAGATGTTCCCGCGATTCTTTTAGCATCAAAAGGTTTCATGTCATAAAAGCTGCATGCAATAGGAATCGTATTAACGTCATACGCTTTCACTATATACATCACAGGATGTTTAAAACTGGAGAAGCGCCTAAAATTTGTTGATATAATATTCAGAAAGGTACAGACGTTGTAAAAATAGATCAAATAATGGTACAGGGTTTTCAATTTAAAAAAAAGAAAGTCGAAAGGCAAATAGTTGTAGGCAAAGACTTGGTAAATTCTTCTTCGTAACACGAGGACTGACATACAATTGAAAAGTAATAAAAATTTACTTCTTTTCATTAAGAGGAATATATTTATGACTATAATACAACCAGATTTCCTAAACGTATTTGAAAATTTGAGTACAACGATTGATGACCCGAGGCTCTGCCCGCGGTATTAATAAATGCATGGATGTTCTCTATTTGCACTTCTGAAATTCTCAGTCCCTCCGCTTCACTTTATCTTCCCCTTCACTCTAATCGCTCACACTGTTCCTCTCCTCTATATCTCCCTCTTCTCTCTTCCTTCCCGACAGTCCCAGTTTTCCGACTACGTTATCTTTACCCCCCGCCTCTGTCTCTACTCTCGAAAACCTAGATGTAGGATGTTTTAAAAACAAAACTGGTTTCCCTTGGCTGTTAATAAAAAGTTAAAGATAAGAAAAGGGTTTAATAGCACAAACAGTTGTTATTCCTTATGTTTTTTATGTGATCCGAAGTTTAGTAATTCCATAGTAACCAACTGTCATGCACTAACAATTGACACATAAATTGGCTCAGTAATCAACTTTTAAATAATAACATCCATTACAAGATTATGCTCATAATACTTTGTTGCATACAATTTCTTCAAAAATTATTAATAAAAAGCGAGACGATTCATTTATACATTAGCGAGTTGACTGATAGTATTCCATTTAATTATGGCAAGTTGTGCACTTTGTGAGCAGAAGCATTTGTAAAGAGAATGTATAGATATGTAGAAAGGTCTTTTCAAGCTGAAGGCAGCTAAGTCATTCAGTCTTTGCTGTTGCTTATCGTGGCGTCGTGAAGACGAATCACTGCACGGATCAAGGGATACCCAAGTGTAATTCGTGCCAGGGAGAACTCATTATGCAGGCCGTTAAAAAGATTCAGGGATAGACAGAAATCAAGTGTTCCTAGCATCACCTCACAGTATCATGGAAGTGCTTCAGTAACAACTCATGCATTCATATCATTTGCAACATGTGTAGAGACTTTCCCCGCAGATCACCCACTTGGAAGAATGTATGCACATGGTTTGCTCTAGAACTGACAATCTGCTTTGGTGCCTTCGGCTTTATTTACGGATGAGGAAACATTTGGGATAGATGAAGTAACACATTTTCATATCCAACAGTTTTATAGAGGATACAAATCTTATGATACAATTTAGGGTAGACATCAACTGCAACTGAGACTTAATTTACAGGGCTGATTAACAAAGACTGAGACTGACTTTTTTCACAGATTTTTATTACTACAATTCAATGTTTACATTATATTTTTAAAGGAAGTCCCTCCCACTTCAATGTAATTTTGATTATGTCTCTGCCAGTCCTTGAATATGTGCTGGAGACCATTCTTTATCAAGTCCCTGAGAATCGCCTCACATTTCTTAAGCACTGCTTCAGAGTTCTCAAATCGAATACCCCTAAGCTTTGCATTTAGGGTGCAAGATCGGGGCTATAAGGTTGATGTGGTACATAGTTAATGTTGAATCGAGCCAGAAACTGCAGGAATTCATTTGCGACGTAAGGTCGTGCATTGCCACGATGAAGTCACCACCCAGTCCAAGAAAGCTCTGTCGTTTCTTTGCAATGCGCTTACTCAGTGCAGCCAATACTGACGTGTAGTATGCTGCTGTAACAGTAGTGTGAGGGGAACTGCATGCTGGTGAATCATTCCATTACAGTAAGAAAATGTGATCACCATCACTTTCACTGCAGATGGAATAATTTTTGCCTCTTTTGGTGTTGGAGAACCTGGCGATTTCCACACTGTGCTGGCTTGTTTTCCTTCAGGATCATAATGATGCAGCCATGACTCATCACCGGTGATAATCAAATCTTAGGGGTATTCGATTTGAGAACTCTGAAGCAGTGCTCAAGAAAAGTGAGGCGATTCTCAAAGACCTGACAAAGAATGGTCTGCAGCACGTGTCCAAGTACTGGCAGAGACGCTATAAAAAATGCATTGAAATAGGAGGGGACTATTTTGAAAAAGATCATGTAAACATTGAATTGCAGTAATAACATCTGTGAAAAAATCAGTCTTAGTCTTTGTTCTCAGCACTCGTAGTTGTAATCACGACTGTCTGAAAAACCTTATGATCTCCTAGCACGCCTTCCTGTCTTACTCGCTGTCGAGATACAAGATGTAAGTCGAGCCGCTGAAAATTTAAAGACACGTGTGGTGTATGCATAATTAAGTTTTAGGACACTTATATAGTTTTGGGTTCTGCACTTGTTGACATCATCCGTGACAGAAGAATAAGTGAGGAAGGATTCATCTTCAATGCATACAATACCTCAAAAGATTATTTAACTATTTTAACGGATCTACCTAAAACAATTGACATTTGTAACCACTCAAAATTCAGAAGCATATCATCTACGTAGTATTTGGAAGACTGCCAAACAATTCCCATTTTTAATTAACGTCTTCCAACGTTATTAGATAATGAATGAACCAAATGAAGCCAGGATCCATGGAGTTACCCGAATGTATCTTTCAGGACAAGGAAAATCCCCGGATAAAATATTATCCAGAGAACTGACTGACGAAGATTCGAACAAGACACCTCTTAAACGTGAGACAGAGAGAGAGACACTATCACCTATGCTAGAAAGGCGGCCACCAAATCATTCAACCCAACTGTAAATATTGATAAAATGCTATAAGTTTATTATTTTATAGGTGCAAAGCTGTTTATTTGGACTTAGCTTCTAGCTTTACTGTGAAGAAACTTCCCCCAAATTATTTTAAAAGTATTTCTGATGTAGCATTTACAAATGGATTTCAAATGTTTCATTTTACACATTTGTTGGAAACATACAATGACTGTGTATTCGTGGACTTTATTCTTAAAATTGATTTGAGCACCTGAATAGACACTGGAGCTTACGAGTACATTGCCTAAAGTAAATGTAGCCAAAATATAATTTCGAATTCTGAACCAAGTTATTATAGCGTATTATAACAAGGCATTGTAAGCTGCTGTAATTTTGGATATACCTCCAACCCTCCCACCCACCCACCCATCCGTCCCTCCCTCCCCTCCCGTCCCTTCCTCCCCACCGACCCACCCGTCACTCCCCTCCCGCCCCTCCCTCCTCCATCCCCCCTACCATCCATCCATCCATCTATCCATCCATTCGTCCATCCATCTATCCATCCATCCAACACTTGACATCGCTTGACTAGGAAAGCTTAAGTTATTTTCGAAAGCACTGCATCCCCGTAGGTAGCCTTAGTGTGCAAGTTTTAAGAATGAACTAGTTATTTGCTCCTTTATTATTCTCCTTTATTATTATATGGTTACCCGACGTTTACGACACATATTCATTAAATATCACACAACGGCTTTGAAAACAGTGATGGAATTATCGACTACCTTAGATGAAACACAACTGCATATGAAGGGAGAGAAAGGTGTGTATCAGAGAGGCAGCATACCTGAAATCCTATTTGCTAGAAGAATACTGGTTTGACATATAATGGGACCTGATCTTAAATAACGCGGATTTGTGCACAAATTAACCGGAATATGAACCCAAATTGCATTTCATTGCTAAATGACGTTATTAACCAATGTTATGAAATAGTTACTCTTCGTCAGACAGAGACCTTTTGGAGTCACTAGATCTTATGTCCCTATATTCTGGGAAAACCTGTTCTCTACTCGGTAATATTAAATGTGTATAGTGAGCACAGCATAAAGAGCGTGGCCTCGCCGTGGCCGAGTGAATATATTACTCGATTCTCACCGAAAGGCCCCGGTTCGAACCTGGGTGACCGCATTTAGGATTAAATGGTGGACTAAGCGGCATAGGGGTGGGTTTCCTCCTGGTGTTCCGATTTTTCCCGCCATCTCATTCCCCTGTGCCCTATCTTCATTTCAGGTAGTATCAGTGTCACCGCTTGCGGTGCCGTTTGTACTTAAAGTGGGCGTTAATACAAAAGAGGACAAAATGGAGAGGAAGTCTCATAAAACATCAACTGAACAATGGTAGGCAATATCTGAGTTGCTATAGTGATAGTGTAAATTATTGTAAGACTTGAAGGTTTCGCGGTGAGCATTACTAATCAAGGCTAGCGGGTGATCAGCCGTGTCAAATTAATAAACGTCGAGCTTTCGGCCATTGCAGACTCCATGGCTGTATGCTCCATGGATGGATGCTGAAGAAAACCATGGAATTTGCAATGGCCGAAAGCTCGACGGTTATTAATTTGACAAGGCTGATCACCCGCGAAGCCTTGATTAGTGTAAATTATTCATTGCAACTATGTACAGAGCTGCAGAGGCATTCAATTAGGTGTATTAATGCAGCTATAAAACTGTTTCTAAACTCTTTAAAGCTAGTACCAGTTTTTGTATCTTTTTGGATTGTACACAAACATACACACACACACGCGCGCGCGCTTCTCTCTCAAGTTCTCCAAGCAATAGAGAGCTATTTATACATTTTGGTATATGTTTTGCACACCTTCTTTAACTCTTTTCTCCCTAACCAGTTTGGTAACATTTGGAGTCATCGTTTCATTAATACACAAGAGAAGAATGCTTTTAAATTTCAGATCAATAATTTGATTTCTATTAAACTTTGCATATTTTCAAACAAGAAATAATTGGTTCTCATATGTAAGCAAATTTTGGTATATTCGTCATACTGGTGACATATTTGTGCAACCAAGAGAGTCTATTTGGCAGAAATTTCCACAAATGCAAGATAATTCTTGTCTTTTTAGATCGTCTTTTATGAGTGTAATTTTTTAGTCATTACTTCCAATTTCCATGTCATTAGCACTCGCTGAATCTATAATGAAAATGGTATTGCAAACATGTAAATATTGGATTGTACATTTGAACTTTTATGACATAAAATTTTTGCCTTAGTCCGTAAAACAAATGTACCTAGTTATTCGTATCGGTAATTGAGTAACGTACTGTAGAGAGCTTTGGAAAATGCGGGTCTTTCACAAAGACATTCTTGTATATCCGCCGTGATCAATACGCGAACATCAATAAACACTGTCACTATAGCACCGTCCACAACTGTACTGGTTGGTGTTTATAGCGAAGTGCCTATACCGCTCCCTCTACCCTGCCCTTCTTGTAAGTGGTTCTTACGTCACAAACCAGCAGTTACGAAACTGTGTAGTCTCGTATAAAACCCAGTCACTACATATTGGCATCCTATGTCTCCACTTTTCTCTCGGTGTACGGATTATATTAACAGATTTTACAGGGAGATTCCAAAAGAGGGGCAAAGAAATGTGTTATTGGACCAGAAACAATTTTAACAGTAAGTAAAACTACTGTTAGAATTTCACCAATTCAGTGGTTTGGTAAGGAACAGTCACATAGATGCCAATACTTCCCTGGTCAAAAACTGGGTAAAACCATAGTCAAAACTTCACCGGGAAAACTTCTAGACCACACTTTCTAATAAATTAAAGCAGTCAATTTTATTCTAAAGTACTCCTACTAGCAGTAGGGATTACTGGTTTCAAACAGTCAGTTAATTAATCTCAACTTGAAACAACAAAACAGCATTAAATTAGTTCATAACCTATCACTTGACTTTTGTTTATTAGGCAATAGAGTTTTTTCTTTACTTATATTACTTAAATCATCATGCCCCATTACATATAGTAACATTACATAGATTTTACATATTTTCTACAATTTTATATACAATTTATCATTTTCTGTAGTCCTCTTTTTACATTATTTATTTTATATGTTCCTATAAAATATTATGAGTTATATAATACAATATTTACATATATAAAAAATTACTCCTAAAGTTGATTGAAGTCTATACTGTTTATAAAGTGTGCAAGCGCCTTCAAGTGTTTTTTAATTATTTCTTCATAGCTAATTGGTCAATTTTGTCCACTTCCAGTTGCCACCCTTGCGCTATCGATTCAGTATTGAGCATTCCCATAAAAGTTGTTCGATACCACTACATGGACATGCTGGAGATTTCGTAATCTTGAATCTGTATGTTCATACTGGCCCGTGTCCTGTAACAATTGTTGTGAAGCTTATTGTCATTGGAATCTTGATCCTCAGTCTGACTTGCATTGATGGAAAGAAACTCTTGGTTAATGCTCCTTTTGTTGAGTTTGTCCACATTTGTTGCCACCTGTCTATGCTCTTCTTCTTCTAATATTGAGCTCTTCGGTATTTTATTATATACTATTGTCATATCGTTTCCTTCTGTTGCTTCCTTTGCTAATTTATCCGCTATTTTGTTGCCGTATATCCCCATGTGTGCTTTTATCCACTGGAAAGGGATATGCCAGTATTGCTTGTTAAGAATTTTAATATTTCTTCTGATTTCTTCAATTATGTGTCCATGTTTATCATGGCTTTTCAATAAATAATAGTTACTTTGCCATCTGTAGAAATGGCCGCTGTTCTTTCTTTATTTGGGATTTCCTTCATTTCCTCAATTTCTTTTAGGGCTTGTAGACATGCCACCTGCACAACTTTGTTATTGAAGCACTTGTCCTCAAGCTTAAATTTTAGTTGCTGGACTTCTGTGTTCTTCCTAAATATTGCTACAGCTTCTCCCACTTTTCCCTTCATCTTGCTGCCATCTATAAATGCATAAACTTCATATTGTTCATTAGTTGCCTATATGAAATTGAGGCATTTACAATTAGATAATAGTGCTGTGCATACATTTGTACCAAAAAATTTGTAAATAAAAGCTCACTCAGAACTCAACGGTCCCTATCAAGCATTTTTATTTTAAATTCAATGAATGGTTGATGTCCTTTAGGATATAGCTACACTGCCAAAGTAACACTGGTATTTAACACAAACTACGGCCAAATCTATATGGCCAGCACTTGCTGTTGAAATCGGCTTAAAAATAGCACGTCAGAAAAAGCAATAAGAAAGAAAGCTCTAATTGGAGAAACCAGTTGACTTTTGGTGAACTTAAATAGTATGCGTTCCATTTACGTTATTAAAATTCTAATGTTAAGTGGACGCAAACTAACTAGGAGCGCAGTAACTAAAATAATGGTACATGTACCCTCCAGGAAACTTGAAAACCCCTGATGGCAATCCTCTTTATTCCCTGAAGAACAAAAAGCGCCAGAAACTGATAAGAGCCTTGTAGAAAGCAATTGTTTAGAAAGGAAGAACTTGATCTTGAGGAAAAGAAGCTAATAAAAATGTTACTGGAAAGGTTTTCAATAATGCTGAAAAGCTATATCTGTATAAAAGCCTATGAGCGAGGTACCTTGTGTCTTAAACAGTTCCCTTCTAAAATCGATTATTCCATTTGCTTATTGAGAGATATATATGCAGAGATTGGCACAAAATTAGACCAGATGTACGGATTGTTTCGCAAAGAATTACTAGGGCTGCCAAAAAGAGGCATTACTAGAGTTAGGTAACACAAAAATGAGGGAAATAATAATAGAGAGAATACTGAGTTTCTGGTATAAGTGTATTAAAGCACAGAAAGGGGAATTATTGAATCTGTACATGAAGCAAGAGAAAAGCATTAAAAATAAATAGTTGATGGTCGAAATTGGAAAGAATGATATTGAAGATAGGCATGCGAGATCTCTGGAGAGCAGAGGAGATAAATTACAGCGCTTTTTGAAAGGAAGTGAGAACTAGAGTACAAGACATAGAGGGGCAAGATATATGAGAAAGTGTAGAAGAAAATAAATCTTTGAAATTTAAAAGCAATTAAAGACAGAATGGGGTTGGGAAATATACATAGATCAATGTGGCAAAACTGGAAGAGAAGGCAGAGCATGGATGAGAGTAGAAATATTATACTTAAAGGTGTTGAGACGTAATGAGGCAGGGATATGAGAATTTTGTGGAGATGAAGAGAGCACTGTTCACTATCTGATAGAATGTAAGAAGTTAACAAATCACAGGAGAAAAACATGGAATAAGAAATGGGACAGTGTAAGTAAAAAGATATTGGTGGTACGCATGCTAACAGGGATGGGAGAAAAGAAAAATAGATGTATAGGAGAATTCTTGTATAGGAAAATATAAAAGTGGATTAGGGTAAAAGAAGCGAAGGTCAAGAAGAAATGACACCAAGCTGCTCAGGAAAACCAAAGGCTTATAGCCAGGGGACCTGAGTCAGCAATTTTCATGTATTTGTACAGGAGGTATAATGCGGCATGTTCAATGTTAAATTTATTGTACTGAAATTGTAATGGAAACTGTACAAATAAATAAATCAGAAATAAATATCAAATAAATATTGAGAACCTTCTGAAAACTGTATTTTAGTATTGTCTCTGTAACTGTAAGAGAGAGCATTTTTCCATTTCGCTTGAAATGTAAATTTATTTACTAACGATGTTGATAATTTTAAGACCTCTCCAGAAGAATAACACAACACTAGTATTTAATTCCCGAGAGATCTATGCTTTTGCAAAAACATTTTCCGTTTCATATTGTGCAATGTTAGTTGAGATCAGGCAACTGATGTTTTACAAGCGATTTTTGTTATTGATGTGATGACAAGTGCTCTCGTTTTTTGTTTTTAGAGATTGAATTGCTAGTATCGAACAGAAGGGGGTAACATGCATATAACATGCATTTTCTTGTTTCAAGCTTCTGTATCAGGCAGCATCAAATTTTGTTGTTTCTCTGCTAGAATGACAACATAATGAAAACAGAGACCGTTTTAAATCAACTTCAATTCAAATTTCTTTAAACAACTGTAAACATTTTGTATTATTTTATTTACTAATCTGATATGTGCTGAGCTTGTCAATCATAACAAGTAACGAATATTTATAAAATGAAATCAAAGTTAGCTACAGTGTATAAAACAACATTCAGTTAACCATTAATATTATAAACACTACCAAAGCATTACAACGCATTGTAAAACAAATAAGCCTATTAAATTTTAGATGAGTCGTATTTTTTACACAAAGCTGCGTATTAAATCTCGATATAAATAAGCCTATATTTTTCCAAAGAAGTCTCTCAGGACCTGATGTGCTAACGGAATTGCACACCAGATCTACCAAGTACAAGATAAAACCGCATAACTCATTGGTGGCAGGACTGCTCAACTCTCGCTGAGAACGTTTTTGCAAAGTGCTTTTTATGTTTTGCTTGTTGGTTTATGTAATTATGGTAGAATCCCTTCTTATGATGGTTATACACAACTTACAGTTAGTATTCGGTTCATCAGACATTACTGCCATAATCTGGCAACATTGGTGACTGTTTTGAACGTCCTTGCTTCTGCTTGATTTGAAGGTGACCTACGAAAACACACGGTGCTTTACTGTGAACATTGTTGATATTAGTACTTATTTTGTTAATGTTTATGAGAACATTACTGAAAAGATATATGTTTTGTATAATTTGTAAATAAATGCGTTGTATATTCTGCGACACTATATCATTACATAGGTGTTGCCCTTGACCTTGGTTGTGGTATTACGTGT
Source organism: Mantis religiosa (assembly GCA_030765055.1). Classification (NCBI taxonomy): domain Eukaryota; kingdom Metazoa; phylum Arthropoda; class Insecta; order Mantodea; family Mantidae; genus Mantis; species Mantis religiosa. Next base: position 71,079,869 of record CM060954.1, read on the forward strand.
GTAACTGTGGTATTACGTATGTGTAACATTGTTGATATTAATACTTATATTGTTAATGTTTATGCCAACATTACTGAAAAATATGTTTTGTATAATTTGTAAATAAATGTGTTATATATTCTGCTACACTATATTCATTACATAGGTGTCGCCCTTGACCTTGGCTGCAGTATTACATGTGTAACTGCAAGCGACTCAACTCAATGTTACTACATGGCAAAGCGAGGAGACGTACCAGAAAATATGCAAAAAAAAAAAAAAAAAAAAAAAAAAAAGAAACAGCTATATTTGCGTGATAGAGTCAACATGAAAAGTTCAATGCCATGGCTCGGATTTGAACCACGGATCTCATGGTTTCCGTCCAATTGATCTAACCCATTGAGCTACCATGGCCAACGTGCCGTCCTGACATTAAATTCTCCATTTGACTCGTATATTTCCCCGATAGACTACCAGGGCTCTCGCATTCGAGACATACCGTTTGTGGCGACTTTATAGCGTAAATACTTGAGTTCCAGACTTCATCATTTAACTCATAATATCTTATTTAATTGATGAAAATTAATAATTTCTTCACAATAGCCGTAAGTAAGTTGATAGTAAGTCACCACAAACGGCGTATCTCGTTTGTGAGAGCCCCTAGTGGTCTACCGGGGAAATATACGAGTCAAATGGAGAATTTAATGTCATGATGGCAAGTTGACCAAGGTTAGAGCGATTGGACGGAAACCAGGAGATCCGTGGTTCAAATCCCGGCCATGGCATTGAATATTTCATGTCGACTCTATCAAAAACCTGAGATATATACGGCTAGTGTGAAGAAATGATTAATTTCCGTCAATTAAATAATATTTACGTGAGCATATCACACATAGATGGCGAGTCCAATATATGTATTATAATAACCCATGGCGCGACAGCCCTTAGAGCGCCAAGGCCTACCAACCCGACTGCCGGCCTCACGCCCACATACGCACGGCGATCATCCAACTGATACGGGGAGGAGATGTGGTCAGCATCTCGGCATCCCCCAGCCGGAATATTGGTTTTCGTGACCAGGGCCGCTTACCTAGCGTAAGCTCCTCACTTTCCTCACGATGCTGAGTGGGCATCGGTCCTATACCCGGGACCTAAAATCCCCACCACTTGGGTGGGATCGAACCCGGGCCGCTTTCCGTGGCGAGGGACCAAGGCATGTTGCCTTAGCCCGCTACGCCACGGCGCAGGAATGTATGTATTACCCGGGACAAATAGCTTGAGCTTAGCCTATAAACGGCTAGTGTGGAGAAATGATTAATTTCCATCAATTAACTAAAATAATAAAAGTTTAATGATGAAGCCTGGGACTCAAGTACTTACAATAGTAAGTCGCCACAAACGGTGTATCTCGGATGCGAGAGCCCCTAGTGGTCTACCGGGGAAATATATGAGTCAAATGGAGAATTTAATGTCAGGACGGCAGGTTGGCCATGGTAGCTCAAAGGTTAAGAGCGACTGGACGGAAACCAGGAGATCCGTGGTTCAAATCTCGGCCATGGCATTGAATTTTTCATGTTCACTCTATCCAGCTTGAGCTTTGTTTGTGTGTGGTCGTAGTATGCACTGCGCGTGCTTTTGACTGGCGTATTAATTAAGTTAATTTAGCTGTTAACTCTGGTGTGATGCATGAGTACTGCAATACAATATAGTGTATCACAAAGTTGGTGGACGCGCCGTGGCTCAGTGGTTAGACCGCTTGGCTCTCACCAAGGCGGCCCGGGTTAGATCTCAGGCGACCGCAAATTGAGATTTGTGGTGGACAACACGGCGCTGGGGCGGGTTTTCTCCGGGACCTCCGGTTTCCCCCGCCATCTCATTCCACCGGTGCTCCATCTTCATCTCATGTATCATCAGTGTCACCGCCTGCGATGCCGTATGTAGTAAAAGCGGGCGTTAAACGCTACACATTTCATTTCACAAAGTTGGTGTCTCTAATAATTATTTTCAAACATGGGAACTTCAAGAAAAGTCACCTCGGAGGTTTGTAAACTCCCAAAGCAGAAGGATTATTCAGTGTGATTCATCAGGTCTACCATTTCTGCACGGAGAAAAAGCAAAGCGACCTTAAAGGGTAGTAGGTAAATTTTATTGGTTTTCCATTTCTTTTTGTTTCCGTTATATAAATTGCATAAGATGAGGCTGTTTAGGCTCATTTTCATTCTTTGAAAATTATTATAGTAAATACTTACGTGGATATATATTTAATGCATTTACATTATTAAGGTTACTTTTTATTATTATGCACCCGTGTTGCGTAAAATAATTGGCTAAACTGTCATATCAGACTTGCAGCTCTCAAATGCTCCATTTGCTTTTTCCTAACAGTACCCCAAGTTACTATATTTCACTCTTCTAAGCAACAAGATAAGGAACGAACACAGCTCCGATCACTGAAGGCCAGTACCCCTCAACGCTCTGTTATTTAGCAACAGATACCGATAACCCCGTCACTATCACCATGTAGTAATGTTTTTGCGACTAAAGCTCAGGGTCTTAGTCATAAAAACAAGTGATCTCACGGGGCATGTCACACTGACTTCGCATTAGTGCCCTAAGAAAAGTTATCGGATCGTAAATTTAAAGAAAATAGAGTCAAATCCAGCATTTAGAAAATGGACAAAAAGCTGTATATAGGTCTAGATGAAAATTGGCACCGTCTTTAACAGTTGAAGAATTTAATGTCATACTGGAGTGTTGGCCAAGGTAGCTCAATGGTTAAGAGCAACCAGATGGACCCCGGAATTTTGGAATTTTCCAAACTTTGGCCTGCACAAAATAACAAAATTATGAAAGAACAAGTTTTCAAAATATTTGTGTTAGAAGTGGATAACTACCAACGAGCTTCAGCAATTTTGCTGATAGAATAAAGGTAATTTAGATTCTAGGTTTCAAACTTCTTTCCAGTCAGTTAACGGATTCCAACTGGTAACTAAAACATAAAATAAAATCAATAGAAACTTCAGAATAAAAGGTTTTCAAGAAATGAAATTCGAAAACTGTCTTCAACGTTCCTTTAAGATCGAGTATTTAGCAGAGCTTGCCTTAGTAAAATCCTTCCTTACCTAGCGAAAAGGTAACGTGTAACATTCACGTTCGGCAGGTTCCCTATTCGATACTTGTCAAGACGGTCGTCCCGTAGGGGAGGGTATTCGTCCGCTTCAGCTGCTTTAGTGCGGGCGCTGCGGACCCTTAGCACTCGTGGTACCTCTGACGTTACTAGAGGAACCTCGGGCCGAAAATTGGAGCCCCTCCCTGAATGGGAGTTGTTCGGATTGGGTTGGAATCGAGGGGGCAGTGTGTTCCCGACACCCACGGGGAATTGGGCACCTCAGGCCAGGCTACGGCCGCCCGGAGGGGGTAGAGGGTTGCCTAAAAGGTCCCGGGTACTAGCTTGCAGAGCTAGCAGAAGGTGTGCTATATCACCAGGCGGCCCCACCGAGGTTTTCGGTAGTCTTTCCCTGCGGGGTTGACGCGCGTAAGAGGCGTATCCACTTCCACCCGTCTTGATATTGTTGTCGATGGGGGGGGGGGCTTTTTAGACTCAAGGTATTGCCCCAAGGAAAGACCCTCGGAATTTTCCATCGCTCCCGGGTAACAGAGGCTGGGGCCTTCGGACTTTCGAGTAGACCTCACTGAAATTTGTCGAGACGGTCACCCTCACCCCAAGGCTTTTTCGGTTTTACCTGGTAGAAAGGTGAATTCTGGACTATGCCTTATAATGTCACATTTCTCTTGTCCATCATATTTTCTTTTCTGGTTTTGGTTTTGGAGGATCAGGCGAGAGGACGACTTCATGGCTTATGGCAGTGGGTTTTGCTTTGTCGAATTGTCTGCCCTGGAGTTCGCTCTGGAGCAGGTTCCAGAGAAGGAAATAGTGTGCCTGTGGACTTTCGCCTGCGTCAAGGTGTAACATCTGAGGAGAACATGGATTCTCTATGTGTCCGAGCCTGGTGTCCTGGATCTGATCACCCTCTGCTTTCTTCGTGTCACTGCCTCCTGTGGTTTTCAAAACACGTTCCGTTTGAGCATAAAAATAATTTCTCCTTTCTTTCCATCGCGTGTCGTTAGCATAAAAGCACCACAGTAAAAAACCTGGCGTGGAAGTATCATATAGCTCTAAACACTACAACATAGCTGCATGTACATTATTTGTCATTTTTCTATATATTTAAACCTATTTAATATTTAACCATAGTAACATAATATTTTAAAAGCATTATTTAGTCTCTTTTGAACTTGCAGCAAGAGTATGTCAAACAATTTTTACACAATGCTGCCTTAGGGTTCTACATAAGTGAAATTCATTCTACATATACGTTGGACAAATAGCAGTGTATACTCAAAATTTGTAAAGCTTCTACGGTATAGCAGAAGTTGGATAACTTCAAGACACTTTTAAGTGTCAGATTGTTGTTTGCCTAAAGATTATCTCTTTGAATGCAAACAAAGCTTCATATTCCGTATTCCGTATAAAGGAAAACTGAAGGATACGGAAAAAGCACCGAATAACGCGTGGAACATTAAACCAAATACTGAAAATCCAAGCTGTTCCATGCATAATAAGCAGAAGAACGGAATTAACAGGTAAAGAGGTATTAAACCAGACAGAAAATGGCAAGGAAATTGGAGAGATATTTGAGAATAATTAGAGTAGAAGAATGGAAAGAAAAGAACTCAAAAAGAAAAAGAATGCTGCTTTTAAAGGAACCACGTGAAAATAAAGGTAACCTTATACGGAAAAGAGGTAGAAAATAGCGCAATGAAAGTAAACGAAGAAGCAAATGAAAACTCTGGTCAAATGAGAAATTCCTTAGAAGTGAAGCAAAGCACCATGAGAAGGCTATAATATGAAATCCAATTAAAAGTTAAACCTGATGAACTTCAACAAAAGTACAGTGCAGACCTAAGAGCAGTTTTAAACAAGGAAAGAGAAAGGTCTACAAAATCTAAGGAGCTTGCTATTCAAAGGCCATAAAAACACCTAATAAGCTCTCACAGCCCAGTTTCATGATAATTCAAGAAGTTTTCCGGGAGTAGAAGGTGCTTAATATACGTAAACATGGATAATGGTCATAATGTTCATATCCCTTAGCTGTGTGTTTTTTTTTTTTTTTTTTTTTTTTTTAGTCTTTGCATTCGATTTTGGCTTATAAACATAACAGGTAGCGCTGGAGTTACGAAGTCCTGACACGGCTCGCGATTTCTACCTATATTCCTGACTACGTTAATACCACAAACAGAGAATATTGATAAACGTTTGTATATATTACCCCTTTACTGCCCAAATTATTGCGCGCGTCTTCCTCTAATCCGTAAACGAATTTTCATATGAATTAGAGGAGCACTTTGAGCCAAGTGACTCGACTAGCTGTGCTCATTAAAGCGAGGCATTATGAATAGGCCATACATTTGAACGTTACGAGTTTGAGTTCCAAATGGGACTGTGGTAAGGAATGGGAGGATCCACATAAAATAATCTATGAGAGGTCATGCGGGTGCTTGGATTATTTTTATAAAATAAATACGTTTAAATAATTTTAATAAATTTTGTATCGATAGTTAATATGGTTTATTATATTTGAAAATCTTGGATAAAACTTACTGTAGGTTGAAAGTTACACGGGAAAGTAGGGAGTTAATATTATTAACCGAATTTTTTAATTATATTACCTTCTTCTTCTTCTTCACTCCATGGTTTGGGAATATCGCCCGTTCCGGCTTCATAAATCTCTCCAGCTTTTCCTGGGTCGTCTCTGTCTCTTCTTCCTTTTTGATTATAGTTTAGTACTGCATTTGGATATATTCCATCTTTCATTTTTAATATATGTTCATTCCATTGTTGCTTTCGTTCTGATATTTTGTCATGGATTGGTTGGATTTCTAATTCCTTTCTAATATATTCATTTCTTATTTTGTCCAATATTGTACAACCTTTAACACTTCTAAAAAATTTCATTCCTGCAGTCTGTATTTTATTTAAGTCCTTCTGTGTTGGCACCCAGGTTTCGCTTCCATATAGTAAAGTTGGAATAGCCATTACCTTATACATTTTGATTTTTGTATCCTTTCTCACTCTGTTTTTAAAAGTTCTTTGGATTATCCCACATATTGCTCGGAATTTGTTTACTTTTTCTTCTATATCAGCATTGTTTCTAAAACTTATGTTACATCCTAAATATTTAAAGCTCGGTATTTGTTCTAAAATCCTATTTCCTAAAACAATTTTTGATCTTACATTATGATTTCCTTTAAAAGCCGTAATTTTTGTTTTTTCTTCTGATATTTTAAAATTATACTTTTGTAATGCATTATTTAGAATATACATTGATTTTTGCAGTTTATTTTCATTCCGATGAATCAATATCTGGTCATCCGCAAACAGCAGGGTATTAATATAAATATTTTCTCTTATTTCGATTCCTGGGTCTACTAAAATCTTCCACTAATTTAGAATATCGTCCGTATATATACTAAAAAGAGTAGGTGATAAGCTACACCCTTGTCTTAGTCCAGTATTGGTAGAAATTTGTTCTGTTAGCCTATCCCCAGTAACAATTCTTATAGTTGTACTTGTGTATATGCCTTTTATTGTATTAATAATATGTGGTGGGTAACCGTTACTTTCTAATATTTGCCACAGTTTTGATATCTTTATTCTATCAAAAGCCTTTTCCACAATTCTATTCTATTCCATAGTTCCATAATTGTATTATGATTGTTGAAAAAGTCAATAAACATTCCAGTCTAAAGATTAATTTAACTTAATTATTCATTTCTGATTAGTGTGTTTACTGTTTACTGTGTTTCACCTTTGTAATATTTGTTAAATTTTATGTGAACGCAATGTTTTATTTTGATCAATCGAAAAGAAATCTAACTTTCTGAGACCAATATTGAGCAACACAGGATAAAACACATGCACAAGACGCAACAGTAACCAAGAGAAGGCTTTTATAGTTTAAAACCCCAATCTGGGAAGAAATGCTGTCAGGAAATAAAAGGTCAAAAGATTATTTGGAGCTCGAGTACAGCTGTTTTGGTTTAAGGAATACCAGAATGTAAAATAGCTAGATGTCGTACACTGGATGTCATGTAGTATGTACTATTATATTTACCATAGAATTGTATTCTTATACTTCATGCAGTGATTACTATGATAAAGGGAAACCCTGAGAATTTCACAGGTTACTCATACCAAAACCACGGGAAGTATTACAACTATTAAATCATAGCAAAAACAAAGTTCAATATATGTGAGGGAATATTAATAAATAAGGATCATTTTTTTACCGTATCAGAGTCTCAGGGTGGAACATCAATGAAGCCTAGTTAGAAGTGAAAAGGCACACTGTCAGACGAAAAGGAATGCTAAGTTCAGATAAGTATTAAACATAATTCTTAAAGAACGTATTAAGCTGATTTTAAACTGGCCAATATGGTCGGTCAAAACTGTGTTTGATATTAATTAGAAATCCTAACTTACAACAGTAAATCTAAACCAAATAATACAGTGGAAATTCTAACTCCCCCCTCACCCCACAGACCTCTTCGTGTACCTACTTTAGCAGCTTCACCGCCTTTTTACGCGACACGCTAAAAACCAAGCAAATTACTCGAGAGCCCATTAGTGCCTTAAATTAAGCCCCCTGAGAAGGGAATACAAATCGGTACTGCTTTATAGCCTGGAAGGACAAGGGTTAAACTATCTGAGGAGGTTCCTTTACCAAGATGAATAGGGGCATCCCAAGAACATCTGGCTGCTTAGACTCACTCTGTGTAATCCTTAATCTCCAATCCATCGATCTCCAATAGCAAACCTAGGGAGAAGATGAAACTAAGGGGGCTAATAAATGGGAAATCGATATTACTGTGGTTAAGGAACATGTAGAGGTGTATATCTTCCGACCAAAACAGAAAATAATACCAAACCTAGCGGTTTCGTTGTAAATTAATGGAAACGGAAGAAAGAAATAAGAAGGAGAACAAAGGTAATGACTCAAATGCTTTTAAATATCTGTGGCTTTTATATGTTAAAATTATATAACTTCCTCTACTCACTGTCCTACAAACTATTTTTATAGCTGTACTTCTTTTTAACTGAAACATTTTCGATAAACGTGTAGTTGTATATACAAAAAGTATCTAGCAGGCTAAAGCAATATCCGATGTGTAAAAAGCTGATAATCATTTAATTGTTTTGATATTTCCCCCCCCCCCCTTTGCATGTCCATAGCAGAAAATTAATAGCAACTTTCTACTCAGATACACAGATTTCGCTGAAAATATTTTTTTTAAATATACTGAATCCTAAGATAGCTCTAGAAAAAACAGCTCGTCTGTCTCGAGAATGTATGTATGTACTCTTTCTCTTTATTTTCAACTATCAGCATATACCATTGATATGTAATATAACGTGTAGTAATATATAATTCTTGTTATGGTCTACGAATGCTACATAAAGTTATTTTACATGCATGTACCATTATTTCTCTTTATTTTCAACTGTAAAGCCTATGCGCCTTCAGTATAAGAGAATGTGTAGCTTTTACTTTCAGTTGTTATACGTAGTATAGGCAGAATGAGATTCAATTAGAGACGCCTATCAGCGTTAACAAATCGATACAGGGAAGTCGAGTCGAGTGGTAAAGACGGATTGCAGACTTAGAAACTTCTTTGACTTAAGTTTTGTGACTGCCCTCTGCCCGTAACTTCAGAATTGCAGACGTCTATCAATAACAGAAGGCCAACATACCAATGCCAAAACATTCTCAACTTTCATGTGGAGATATGGAGAAGATATTTTTATATATGCTGCTTCTTTGTTAAATGCATTTAAATGTTTTATTTTTTCGTATGCTATCCATTGGCAACCATATAAATCGTGTTCTAAATTAGATAATATCGGTCTGAGCTGATTTGATTGGCTTCTTTTACTATCTTTTCAACCTCTTTCCTTTCTTCAGTATATGATATCCTTGATTCTTCTGATTTCTTTTTCAGGTACTGCCTTGTTTTTCTTCTTCTCCTCTTTTAAATTTGATCGTTCCATATTCTGAATCGTTTCTTCTTAAGGTTTTTCTTTTTCATAATACTTCGCATGCTAATTTCTTTATAGCACATACTATTCTACGAGGGCTGTTCAATAATGAATGATCACAATTTTTTTTCAACGTACCTTTACTCATCCTCATAACTTTTATGGTCCTCAAAACAGTCTCCCCTGAATGTGATGCACTTATCGCAGCGTTTCTACCAGTCTTCAAAGATATGCTGGAAATCATTTTTTGAGAAATCCTTCAAAATCGCCACCGCAGCCTTCACCACTGACTCTGATGTTGGATAATGCCTCTCATGAAGACGTTTCTCCAAGTTAAGGAATAGAAAAGTGTCACATTGGGATAAATCCGGACTATACGGAGGGTGAGGGATGCACTTCACGTTGACTTTTGCAAAATATTCAACAACAAATTTGGCAATATGCAGCCGCGCATTATCGTGGTGCAGCATCCAGCCTGCTTCATGGATATGTGGTCTTTTGCTCCTGATATGGACTTGCAATGTTTTCAGGACATCGCTGTAGTACTGTCCAGTTACTGATGTGTGTAAAGGTACAACATGCTGATAAACCATTCCATGAATATCAAAAAATGAGATGACCATAACTTTCCTAGTAGAAGCAACCATTTCTGCTTTTTCGGGGTTGGTGATGAAGGAGATTTCCGCACTGGGCTTTGCTGTTTGCTCTCAGGATCAAAATGATGTAGCCAAGTTTCGTCAGCAGTGATTACCTTTGCAAGAAACTCCGGATCTTCCTCTAACATCAACTTTAACTACATGTTACTTCCATTGCAGCGGTAGGCGATACTAAACATGTCTGAACGTGCATGGTTCTCACAGACGGGACCAAGTAGTACCAACAATGAAACCAATACGGTGCGGTTATTTTTTTTTTTTTTTTCACATTAAGCTAACAGAATATAGTAAGATTGAATTTTGGTGCAAAAAATTATGACCGTAAAAAATTATGATCATTTATTATTGGACAGCCTTCATATTTCTTTCTTCACCAATATAATGTTTTTAAATACATATTGAGGTAGTATATTTTGTATGGATTTCCATACTTTCATCTTGAGTTTGTGATGAAGGTTGAACGTTTATGTTTCTTCATTGTGAATATTGTTCATGGTTATTTTTCTCCATATTTATAATAGTTCAATATTAAAAGTCAAGAAGAAGGGGTCTGTTCCAACATATTCTCACTTTGGTGAGCCAAGGTTATTAACTTTTTATTCACTAGTAAATAATCCATAACTGATATCTAACCTGTGGCAGACCGAGTATACTTATGAATTTCTTTGATTATGAAATAACTATTAGTGATTCCATATTCATTAAATATTGCAAATTGTCCAAGTACTTTACAATTTTCATTTTGCAGTGTTTAGTTAGACATTGGCAGCTTGTAATTGCATTAAAATTACCTCCTATAGCTACAAAGTCGTTGTTAATTATATTTACCTCTTTTAAATCTTTACGAAATCTCTGTGTACTTCTTCCTTGTTCTCGTGAATATACACCTGTTACGGTCACATATCCTCGTTGTATTTTAAAAGATACTACAACAAATATTCTTTCTGATTTAAAAGTATAGCTATGTATCATTCTGCCCCATGTAATGTCTATCATAATAGCTACTCCAGCTGATGTACGTTGGTATCTGTTTGTGCCTTCATAGATTTGTAAATAATCGTCTACATTTTGTGTTCCTATCAACTCTTTCTCCATTTCTATTAAGACCGTTATGTTCTTACACCTCATTTCCTCTCATTTAATATTTCCCTTTCTTTGTTATTTAACCCTCTTATGTTCCAAGTTGTCAATAATGCACTCTAATTCGTTTTCTTTTTCGTGCGTTGTTCAACAATATATGCATCCGGCCTTCGACTTCGCTTGCCAGTAGTATCTGACCGCGAGAAGGCTGTGCAGATATAGTTGGGTGGTGGGACTGCCACCTTAGCTTCCCAACCTGCATCAGCTTTGTATAAGTGTGCCTTCTCTTTGGCTTTCTACCTACCCATTTACAGCCCACTATCTGGAGCCAAAACGAATATAAAAACAATATTCCGTATGAAAAGTAAAGTAACATTGATTTTTCATTGATTTCCAAAATGCTTGACTAAAATACCTATATTTAGGATTCTGTGATCCATTTTATACTACAAATGGGTGATCAGTTTTATTCAGACGGGTGGAATTTGTAAACAATTTGGCAGTAGCCTATCAGGCCAGCACTATATCGTGGAAAATTTATTTCCTATCGCATAGCTCTATAATGAAAATTATTTTATTTGTCACAAAGACCATTACTTTTCCGTTAGCTGTTATAAACATATGGGCTTCAAATTGATTCATTCTCACTGATAATGCATGTCGTTCTATGCCGACTAGCACACAAAGGGCTCTTTGGGTAATTCAGATGTGAAATTAATGGATGTCTTGCCTGTCGTCCAACTTGGCACCATGCAGCTTCTTGTTTGCAGCCTTCAAAGGAAAAATGTGCGGGCTATCTTTGAACATGGCTGAAGTTGTGATAAATTCCATCTAAGAGTTAATACTTGAAGTGAACGTATAAGAACGCATAAGTGTGCGAACGTATAAGAAAATTCATGGTGCGTGAGTAGTGGAAACGTTTTCATCGGGGACACTATAATCATTGGCGTAAATATTCGAATAAACTGCAATTAGTCTACAATAAACTGGTATAGCCTCTCGTTACACTGCCCTGAGATCTTCATATCCAACATGCTTTACCTAAACAAGAGCAGATGAACTGTCGTGGATACGACCGGAGAATAATCCCGACACTAATAAATCAACTTATCAAAAATCAGGAACCACAAAAACAATCCATGAGATTTCCAAATTCGCTAAGGTTGCCGCAAAATTAACAAGCGCCGGGGAAATTCAGCAAACTGTATTAAAAATCGTGCTTCAAATTCATGAGTGGTATTTTCTGTACTATTATACCGTTTCAACAAAACGATAAGGGTAAACCGTATACGAGTATACTTCCAGTTATAATCATATAATCCTTTGATTCTTTGTAAAGACAATATTTCTGCAAGTATAGTTGTAAATCATTACTTTCATTTGGGTCCTATGCCATAAGACTCCGAAGCGTTAAGAAACTTCAGTTCAGGCCGAATGGTATAAGGGCGTAGAACCACAAGCGATATATACCTATTTATACCCAAGTGAAAGAAAGTTAAATCAATAATTTGCCACAACAAACGAATTCCCATGCGGGTGGAGCGGAAAGGAAAAATAAGAAGGGGAGACCATCCCACCCGGATATATTATCAACTTGAAAAGAATGGATCCAAATAAGCTTTGTTCAGTTACATTGTACCATCTTCCAAAATGCCTGGTGGCGAACTTACAAAGTATTTATGACGTGGCAAAATGAGGTAAATGTTGGTAGTCAAAATCTAATGACGTATTGGCAATTGACGCAAAGATGTAATGTCTGGCCAAGATTGGTATTACCTAGCTCAAAGATATGTTAAATTTGGCCTCTTTGGAATAAATTAAACAAAATTACTGACTTTTATACCTCAAGCATTGTATTAATTCGCATTGGTAATATTAATAATTATAATAATTAAGACGGTCTAAAATCCGTTTTACAAATGTAAACGCGTATTTATCTCTGCAGAAAACAAATATGTGGAGAGCGTTTTTGTTCAGTGATAAAAATTCGTCTGTTTTGGTGGATAGTTTATCTTTTAACTCCTTCATAGCCATATATAGGAACTTATAAGCAATAAGCCAGGACGAAAGTAAATGATTTAATAGATTTCACGAAGTCAGATTGCAGATTAAATGACACCCCCACCCCCCGTATAATCTGTTGGTGTTTATCATCTGCCTGTCGGTCACACTGCAGCTATGGTTCACTTATTTTTATTGACCATGGAGGAGAGTAAATAACCTGAAGCCAACTACCTAGGATTTTAGGTCTGCTGACAATAAAGAACGTTTAGTGGTTGTCTTAACATTAATCAAACGCATAAATACACAATGAAAGCAATGGCCCACCTTTAGCTAAATTTTATGCATATTAAATCTGCCTCCCACTGCATATTTATTCTTAATTATACAGGATATAGGTGAATGATATAGGAGATTTAACTATTTATAAAATTTACTACGTTCAACTTACATTTATAAATGATATGTCAAATGAACAGGCAACTCACTTTTGTTTGTTGCCACCAGTGCGCATGTGCATGCAAGGTTTCTGTTGCAATCCGCTAGGCAGCGGTAGTAGCAAAGATAGCGAATAGTAAACAGAAAGTGCTTTGTGTCTTGCAGTTTGAAAACACCGAATCTGTAGTTACTGTGCAACGTGCATTCCGATTAAGTTGGGTTGTGATCCTCCTAGTAATAATAACATTCGTAGATGGCATCATCAGCTGGAAGACACCGGCTGCCTTTGTAAAGGGAAGAACATCGGACGACCAAGAGTAAGTGAAGAGACTGTTGAATGAGTGAAAGAGTCGTTCTCTCGTAGCGCAAAGAAATCAGTCCGGAAGGCTAGCCGTGAATGACAAGTTTCTGTGTCTACTGTTTGGAAAGTTGTAAGAAAATGCTTACGGCTACATCCTTACCGTTTACAGTTATTACAGGCTCTAAAGCCGACAGACCACGCATTAGGTGTCAACTTCGCAAACGATATGTTGTTTCATGACGATGATGATTTTATGGATCGTGTTGTCTTCAGAGATGCATCGATCTTTCACTCGGTGGACATGTTAACACTCATAATGTGCGCATTTTGGGCTCAGAAAATCCTCACTAGATGGTACAAATGCAACGATATTCCCCTAAAGTGAATGTTTTTGTTCCGTATCCCGGCGAAAAGTTTATGGGCATTTCTTTTTTGGTGAAACTACTGTAACTGACACTTCTTACCTTGATACACTAGAGCAATGACTCTTCCCTCTATTGGAAGAAAACGAGCCAGAGAACTTCATTTTCCAGCAAGATGGTGCACCACCTCGCTGACATAACGAAGTACGCGATTGGTTGAACGTCACTGTACCCGAGCGCTGGATAGGCCGCAAGGGCCCAATGACAGGGCTTGCTATGCATGGCCTCCACGTTCTCCTGACCTAACGCCATGAGAATGTTACCTTTGGGGCTTCATCAAGGATAGTGTGTACGTGCCTCCGCTAAAAGCTGACCTCCCTGAATTAAGAAACCGGACTGAAGCAGCTGTTGCTATAATTACTGAATACACACTTATCAACGTTTGGGAAGAACTCGGCTATAGACTCGATGTGTGCCGTATGGCAAAGGGTAGTCGCGTTGAACATTTATAATGTTCTTGGTAAAACTATTTGCTTGCTTTTTTATTTGACATATAATTTACAACTATAAATTGAATGTAATTAATATTATAAAAAGTTAAAACCCCGACATTTATTTATACAAAAGGAATGACGGCGCTTGCACATGTTACTTGTAGATACATAATAATTACGAAAATAAACTTTTAATGGTAGTATTAACTTCT
>CM060954.1:71095488-71173872 GCA_030765055.1 Mantis religiosa
TTAACATGCAGAAAATATTTAGCTTATATTCTCATAAATCGCTAACTTATTTCTTTATTAATGGCATTTTATATTTGTCACACCATTTGTTTTTGTGTAAACCAGCATGTGCATATGCGCAGCATTCTTTCTTGTTCCTTGCTAAAGTTGCGAATATTTTATTTAAAATAGCTTTTATATAGCACAGCTCAAAAGGTGTATTTTATCTGAAACTAAAAATCAAATATAAGTTACCCTTTTGGTGGTCCCCGAAATTTTGCATTCTAAGAGAAACCAAAACTGCAAAATAATTTATAGTAAATGTTTTCGTAACAATAGCAATAATGAAAATTATGCATTTAATTTGTTCTAAGCTGAAATCGCTTAATCATAACAAGAATAATGATGATGATGATAATAATAATAATAATAATAATAATAATAATAATAATAATAATGATAATGATGATGATGATGATGATGATGATGATGATGATGATGATGATGATGATGATGATGATGATGATGATGATGATGATGATGATGATGATGATGATGATGATGATGATGATGATGATGATGATGATGATGATGATGATGATGATGATGATGATGAAGATGACGACGATGAGAATGATGATGACGATGACGATGACGACGACGACGATGACGACGATGACGACGACGATGACGATGACGATGATGATGATAAAATAATCCAACGCACTTTATTTTCACTTATGATACCCTGATTGAGAAATACTTAAAACAGTGATAGCTGCATGAGCTTTTGTGAAAATTCGAAAATAAAACAAAATAATAACTCTATTAGAAAATATTGAACGTGTGTCAAACATATAAGGACTGGAGAGTTTGAAGAGAAAAAGTCATCAATTTATATGAAAATACCCATTTACATGGTTGTGTACGTAAAGTGCCGCTTTAGGTCGTTATGCAAGTTAACGGAGCTAAAGACAAATGGAGCTTATCAGCAGGTTGCAGCCAAGGCAAACTGGAGACGTTTTGGCGACAGGAAAAACATATAACCCAAGTTTCAGCGCCTACATTATTTATTGTGCTAAGTTCCCGCAAGCATTTAGTCTCGCAGAATGCTCGTACCTTCAATTGCATTATTTCCTCAAAGGTTGTATTTCTACAGAGTGCATTAATGCACTCTGTACAAGATATATGCAGCTCAAATCCTGCCAGTTGTCATTTAAATGATCATATGACGCACTAAATTGTTAATGTGTAAAAGAAAATGTAAACACAAAAAGCAAAAGCACAACAAAAGGTAAATAAAACGTATAATTTTCTTTAAAATTACACAATGACTTCCTGTTATTATTTTTGTTTACTTTATTTTAAGAAAGCCTTTTGTTTGGAATTGTATCTGTTTAATGTTCTTCAGCTAAAGAAAGAAGATATGAGATTAATCTGAAAATAGGTGCAAAGAAAATAACAGGCCACAGACACAATGAGGTGTTGTTCCCTTTTAAAGTAAATAGTAGAAGCTATTGTTTTAAGGCTTACAGCTGCCGCACATGATTCCTGGGTTTCTTGTTTTCCTTGGGGGTTACATCTCGTCTTTAGAAAAGCTTGCATATCCAAGAATTCATTTGTGTGAGAGCATTTCTCAAGGATGCACCCGTTGAGTGGCATGGAATAATTATGATAGGTGTTCATTTCTCAGCAAAATGTTAGTGCTTATTTTTCAACTTGGAACCACCGGAGCTTAAGAATGTTTTAAGGGTAACAGAAGTCTTAATGCTTAAGGATGCACTATTTTATGTTAATAACAAGAATATGTTAATTTGTAACTAAGAATTACAGGATCACAACAGAGAGAGCGAAGGTGATGTATGCCTATACCCAATCAGCAGTTTCAGAGTTATTTAGTAGGTAAAAGCCCAGGTGTTTTAAATCTATACTCATATGTCTATTGTTTGGAAAGGTAAAATTAGAATGAAATATTCAATTTGGTAAATTTAATGTTTGCAGGTATTTTTCTACGGTAGTCCTATTGGTTAGGTCAGCCATCCGGACAGCGGAATATCCTGGTTCACATCCCAGCCATGGCAGTGAACTTTTTGAGTCTGGTTCTACCATTCCATCTATTTGTACACCTGCTTGTATGAAACAACAATTAATTGCATAAATATAAATTCATTTAAGTGTATGGTAATGCATGCGCCGGCTCTGTACTTTACGAAAGAACCGAGAGTGACCATAGAAATGATTCAGGCTGAGGGGCAGGAAATATACATCTTGAAACATGTTACTGTTTCGTTCATCAAATTTGTTCCCATTATTTTTCTAGCACTTGTCGCATAGCATTATTCAATGATTTCAGGATACAGTGAGAGGTTTCACGAAATAGCTCAGGTTTTTCAAGCTTTCTCACTAATTTATTGAATTAAGATATTTAGCACTAATTTAATTGCTCATTTTGTTATGAGTACGAGGAGAAGGGAGCAAAAAATCATATTTGGTATGTTTATAAGCCAGAATTTAAAGTGACAACAGTATTCAAAAATTCAGATCAAGGATACCTTGGCTATCCTTGGACGTAGGATATCTTGGAAATGACCGCATGTTTTGAGTATTTTTACATTTTTCGTGTTGCTCTGCTATGTCTAGCTCTTATAGTTTATTAGTTACACTATTTTAAAAAAATTCTTTCGAATGAACAGAACTTGCAAGGCAATTTTCAGAAAATATATGACTTACACTTTGTTTGTAATATAAATATATTAATAATATTTCAATCAAAATACGAGGGCTGTTCAATAAAGAATGAGCACAGATTATTTCGACAACGTACCTTTACTCATCCTCATAATTTTGATGGTCCTTCTCAAAATAGTCTCCCCTGAATGCGATGCACTTGTCCCAGAGTTTCTGCTAGTCTTCAAAGACATGCTGGAAACCATTTTTGAGAGATCCTTCATAATCGCCTCCGCAGCCTTCACCACTGCTTCTGATGAGAATAATTCCTCCCACGAAGGCGTTTCTTCAAGTTAGAGAATAGAAACAAGTCACATGAGTCTAAATCCGGACTATAGGGAGGGTGAGGGATGCACTTCACGTTGATGTTTGCAAGATATTCAGCAACAACTTTGGCAATACGCGGCCGCGCATTATCGTGGTGTATTATCCTGCCTGTTTCACGGAAATGTGGTCTTTTGCGCCTGATATGAACTTGCAATGTTTTCAGGACATCCCTGTAGTATTGTCCAGTTACTGATGTGTGTGCAGTTTTTGCTGATAAACTATTCCATGATCATCAAAGAATGAGATGACTATAACTTTCCGAGCAGAAGCAAGCACTTTTGGTTTTTTGCTGTTTGCTGTTTGCTCTCAGGATCAAACTGATATAGCCAAGTTTCATTAGCAGTGATTACGTTTGAAATAAACTCCGAATCTTCCTCTAACATCAACTTTAACTGCATGTTACCTCCATTGCAGCGGTAGGCGATACTGAATATGTCTGGACTTGCCTGGTTCTCACAGTCGGGAACAAGGAGTACCAACAATGAAACTACTACGGCGTGTTTGTTTCACATTAAGCTAACAGAATATAATAAGACTGAATTTTAGTGCAAAAAATTATGACCGTAAAAAAGTATGATAATTCTTTATTGAACAGCCCTCGTATTTAAATTTTAGATTCAAACGGTAACTAGGAATAAGGGCAGTTCTTCAAAGTTTTGGTGTCGCACTTTGGAAAATATTGAACTTAAATACCATTTTGGTATCTATCAAACGTTTCGTTTAAGGGTTCTGCTGCTCGGAAAAACAGATGCGCACATGCACACTCACAGATAGGTATACGGATCTATTCATAAAAATATATTTTATTGTTATTTTTAGCAATCGCTCCACGAAAGCATTGCCTAAAATGCTTCATTCTTCTGTCCACATGTGTGATTTGGATAGAATACTTCTGTTTATCCCATATTTCCACCTCATCCTGTGTTATGAATATGTGGCCATAAAACCGAGGTCACTTGCTCATCTGGTTGGTTTCTGGCAATGTGTTGTCAAGTCGTGATTATTTGTGTTTCCTCTAAGCATACATAGCCTTGGAAACATGAAGACACGCATGTCTTCAGTTCATAACCAGAAACATTTCTGCGAATCCCAAAGCTTCAACAGACGTAACCTAATTTTCTGCTTCAGCTATGTTGTCAGAGTAGTCAAATTAAAAATCTAAGGTGTTCACTCGCGTAACTTTCTCTAACCATTGTTGTACTAACACTTTAAAAACGCTTCTCTTCTTCTACTTGATATTAATCGAGATAAAGGTTAGTAAAACTGGTTTCTCTACTTCTTTCCTTGTGAAACATTTCCAGTGGAAGTTAACAAAATAAAGCAGGCTTAAGCGACGGTCAAATCTTTTAAGATCCGTTCCCTAGAAGATGATATTCCATTCTATTCGTACGAGGTGTGTCCGTAAAATAAGTTCTCCAATTTTATTTAATATAGAAAACACATTTATTGTCAATAAGTGTTACATTGATGGAAAGGCGGAACTTACAGCTATTTTTCAACGTAATCACCATTGCGATCAATGCACTTTTGCATGCGCTGAGGCAGTTTTTGTATACCCTTGTCATAGTACTCTCCCGCCAGGTTGCGCAACTTGCGTTCAACTTCGTTTTTCAAATCATCGTCGGTCTGGAAATATATTCCACCCAGGTGTGACTTCAGCTCAGGAAACAGATGATAATCACTAGGTGCTAAGTATGGACTGTAGGGGAATGAGTGAGGATGTCCCATCCGAACTGGGCCAGGAGATCAACCGTTGCATGTGCACTATGAAGACGAGCGCTGTCGTGATGAAAATTCGCTCCCTTCGTCAGCATTCCCCTCCTTCGATTTTGAATGGCACGTCGCAATTTTTTAAAGTCTCACAGTTGCTAGTGGCGTTTATTGTTGTACCGGTAGGCATAAACTGGCACAACAATACACATTTTCTGTCCCAGAACACACTGGCCATCACTTTGCCAGCAGAAAATGTCTCTTTGAACTTTCGCGGCTTGGGCGAATTCGAATGCCGCCACTGACGAGAATTTCTTTAGTTTGTGGTGTTGTGTAGTGCACCCAGGTTTCATCGCCAGTAACAACTCAATCCAACAATTCCTTGCCCTGTTCTGCATAACTATCCAGGAATCGGTGGGCCGTTTCAACACGTTACCGTTTATGGTCTTCCTTGAGCATTTTGGGAACCCACCTCGCACACACCTTGCGATAATGCAAATGTTCCGTCAAAATATTCTCAATCGTAGTCTTACTGACTTCAAGGATAAGTTCGTACAGTTCGCGAAATGTCTCACGCCGATTTTTAAGCATTTCTTGCTCCACTTTTGCAATTATTTTGGCGGAAACTAAAGGCCGACTAAAACGTTGTTCGTCATGGACGTCAGTACGTCCGTCTTTGAACTCTGAGCCACTTTCGGACGTTTTTGACGTCCATATACTGTGGCCCATAGACTTCGCATAACTGGCGATGAATTTCAGTGGGGGTAGTGTCCTTGGCACTCAAAAAACGGATCACTGCATGCAACTCGCATTTGGAGGCGAAAGTGATAGGAAGCTCCATCGCAAACGGCTGCCCAGCCAAGACTAATGGTTACAACGGGATCATTGTGGTGGGAATTTGAAGGGGTGAAACCAAGCTACACGGCAGTGTTGCTGGATCTCGCGTAATAGCGTTCCTCACGGTTCCAGCGCCTTGGAGACCTTATTTTACGACACGCCTCGTATGTCCAGGATATAAAACAAATAACTTACGAGAAAACCATAGGCATTGGAAAATTCAAGTAAGAAATAGTTCACTCCATAAAATAAAGTGCATTCACAGGGTTGATTCGACGAGCCTTCAATTTTTTAGACAAGACATTGACCCTTGGCTCACCGGTTATGCCAAATTTATCCAGAATAAGTAGATATGACTTGTAACAGATGCGCGATGGCTACGATGATATGCGGCACGTTGACTAACTCGAAGCCTCGAGTTGCGCCGATCATTTTTAGTAAGATTACATTTGGTGCTGATGAGGTGATGCAGATGTTATTATGCACCAAGTTGTGACATTATTTGTAGTTCCAGTTTGCATGAAATCTGATCTCGGTCGTGGTATCGGATACTTGGATTTTGGAACTTGATGTTAGGGATATAAAGAAGTTGAAAACATTCTCTTTAAGTTAAATCCAAATTTAACTTGATTTGTATTTGAAATCAATACTAATTATACAAATTTAAAACTTTGTTTTTCCCTTTCATAAATTATTAATACAACTTAACTTCTCTAATTATAAACCAGACTTTTGCAGATATGCAGCACTTTCACACACGCTTCCGTTCACTTTGAAATCACGATACCAAAGACATTAGTTTTCAGACATCTAACTTTTACTATATCGAAGAATCTACACACGTAGATTAATAATTACAACTGTTCTAACTGTCAGGTTTGCCACCGAATAATTTCTGAATATGGAGCATTCTGCATTCGCATCTGCTCGATTTTTCGGTGGCGAAGCAAAGGACGCTATCTTGTCCTCTTCTCTTATTGACTTTTACGTTATCACCATGGTAACTAAATATTCTAGTCTACATCACTCTTCCCTGTGTCCTATACATTAATTTTGAGTTACATAGTTTTCTAATTTTC
Source organism: Mantis religiosa (assembly GCA_030765055.1). Lineage (NCBI taxonomy): Eukaryota > Metazoa > Arthropoda > Insecta > Mantodea > Mantidae > Mantis > Mantis religiosa. Next base: position 71,102,148 of record CM060954.1, read on the forward strand.
CAGATATAAAGTCTCCTAAAACAATTTTCTTTTATAATTTTATTTTTCTATTTAATTTATAGTATTTACCATTTATACACAATGGATATTAACATTCATCTTCACCTGTTTGTGACCTACTCTGTTCAGTCATGGCCACCTATAACTCATACCAATTCAAAACAGAACTCTCATCATTTTAAATACGTCAATATGAATCACAAATGATTCATATCGCTCTGGCGCTTGACATATTAACATCTGTATCAGACTTTTGAGAAAATTTCAACGTAATTAAATATATGTGTTCTGTTCGGCATGAAAAAGTCTTAAACGTGTGGTATATGAATCAAAATATGAAATAAAAATAGAACAAGTTGTTCTACGTAAAGTGGTCTGAGGTGGGAGAAGTTTAACGTGAAGGGAAGGGTAGTCTGTTGTTTTTCATCCCTAGAAGTTGCTTACTATAAATATCGGTTTTTGCATATCATTTTTGAGTTATGGTGTTAACAAACACATATACACAGATACCATTATCTAAATATGATAATGTTTGGATTTAGGGTACCCGAAAACATGAAATCCTAGTATCAATTTTGGAGTGGAATACAATAACTTCTCTATCTACTATGTACATGCTAGAGAAAGCAGAAACATCTGGCATACAAATTAATCTCTGAATATTTACTGTTTACTTTGGATGCATTTACCATCCCATTAGAAGTGACTAGCACGACATTATGTGCAATACACACGTACATATGTCTGTTCCGTGTATGCATGGGACATAAGAACATAACGTATAAAGTCGTACTACACAAATTTGCGTTTAGAGGTAACCGATAATTACGTATAAATGTAAGTGTTGTTAACGATAGACTTTTGTTTGGTAAGAAACAATCGCGCTAGGTAAAGTGTAGGACTCGCATTCGGAAGGTCCAGAACTCGATCTCCAAAACAGCACACCCATGTATTACTCGTGGTTTAATACTTAGGTGTTCATCGTCCACCATGTGTTTCCTGTCCCTCATTTTCTTCACTCATCTGTTCAGGTTTTAAAGACCGGGCGGCGGTATTGGTGATTTTTGGCTGGGTATGGAGGTAGAATTGGTAAATGTTTCTTCCCTGGGGTTTTCGGAACCCTCTCGAGTGGAATGCAACCCAGGGATGAATAACAGGAGTAAGTGGCAAGTGAGAATGTCTTCGAACTTATTCGTGTACGCCCGAACTGGAAAGGTTAGAGAGCTCGACTATGCTTACGACTGCAATCATCCTTATCATCCTTATAAACTCCCCTTAGAAGTTCTGTCCCAGCAGTCAGGTAGAAGCAAACAGGGTCGCTGTGTTTTACTTCTACTTCTACCGCTTACGCGGGGCCTCCGACTTTCTTTCTTTTAATTTACGTCCTCCAACGTACAGTCATATCGGACGATGAATGGAATGGGTGAAATGATGCTCAAATGAGCCCAGGCTCCCATAGAGCTTAGAGCTACCCGACGTTCGTCTTTTAGGATAAGGGAAAACCCCGGATAAAACCTTATCCAGGTAACTCACCCTGAACGAGATTCGAACTCAGGACCTCTTGAACGTGAGGCAGATACGCTACCATCTACGCTACCGAGGCAGGCCTCTGACTTTTTGTCCGAATCTAAACCTTTTAATACAAAGAACAATTATACAGCCTACCACAGGATTACGATTAAACCCCAAGCTCAAACGGTTGAATTTTCATTCTTTGTACATGCAGAAGAAAAAGATGTGGATCATTCTATAATATTTCACTAATGTACTTTTGTATCCGTTCTTTTGGAAGAGGCGGGAGCTACCGTCTCCACTCTGATTATTTGCTTTCAAAATATATAAATCCTTCTAAATGCGACAAGAGCGGGAACTCACATAGAGGGAGGCCTATAAAACATAACGTCATTTCTTTTATTAAATGGTCTTCTCAGTCTTAAATCTATCGCCCCAGGTATCTGAGGCTATTTTACATTAACAAGCTTTTCTTTCCTGACGATTCGAAATATATCCAAACGCGTAAATGTCCGCCTGAGACCGATGTCTGCAAATAATTCTCTTTGGTAAGTTAATGGTGAAGCTCTAGGAATGAAGGTTGCTTCACAATAAACCGAAATAGGTTGTCGGAAAGGAAAGCCACTAAAATGTAGGTATAACATTTTGGTTCCAATACTCTGGGAGTGCATATCATATACATATCGCTACAGATGTGAAAAGTCGTTTCTAAATTGGAATTTCATATGTTTCAAACTGAGCAAGTACATTGCTTCACTTGCATTTTCTATATTATGCTAAGAATATGCAATGTAGCCGATGTCAAAATTCGATACAGTTAACATCATTTTCTAAACGAAGGTCCGTTAGTATTTCCGATTACTCACGCGAAAATTTTTTTCCAAAATATATTCCTTATTAGTAATCTACATGTACACATTTATACATTTTTTTCTCAAATGTTCAGGGAACCTGAATAATCAGGATGCATCCGTGTAGGAATGTCTTACTATTTTAGGTCAGGGTCGTCTTCAGTATGTTCTACAATGAAACAGTTATGTAATATGTAGTTCAGGGAAAAACAAAACGATGTATAACATTTAAGTTCACTTTGCCTTTTGAGGGACCCAAAATTTATACCCTTAACTACATAGCTGTTACTTTTGTTTTGGTTTCTGCTGTAAACCGCCTTTGAAAGGATGGAGGATATGTTTTCAGAAAATCTTGTCTCTGAGAAGTAGAGCTACCAGTCGAACGCAGTTCCCCAACTTTAAAACATGGAAAATTAAAAGAAAAATTAAAAAAGGTTTACTAGAAAAGTTAGTTAATTAGAAATCAAATGAAAGAAGCTAAGGAATGCTTTAATAATTCATGCAGTGAGAAAGATAAATGGATTAAATATGACCAAAACTTTTGTAACCAGGATCCTTTCAAATAACTCGCTGTAGACGAGGAGACTTGTAAACACTAAGAAGAATTTTATAAAACGTAAGTCCCCTGCAGTTGAGGAAACTTCAAACCAACATATTAAATATGGTGGAGCAAAATGTTACACGGAAGTTGAAAATGTACTAAATTTTTCGTCTTTAAAAGTGAATTGCTTGAAGCTCAATTAGCCCCTGCCATGAATCACAAGTTCTTTAGAAGATATTTTTCCAATGACCTCTCGCTTTATGTAAACGGATGTATTAATCCACATAGTTACCGACTTTGGAAATTTGAGCTTTTGGTGCAGTCTTATGCAGAAGAAATTTTTGATCCAATTTTTGTGTAGATAAACCATCACCTCATTACGGTACATACATAGACATACTACACAATTTTCTATTTCCTCAAATCGAGCAAATGGAATTGGAGTACCAAATAATGCTTCAACAAGGTGGAATACCACCTGATTTCACAAAACATGTCCAAGAAGAATTATAATCGATTTCCAAACGCTATGATCTAGAAGTTCAGAACTTTATTTCATTGACTTCTACTTTTGGGGCAACGTCAGGAATAAGGTGTCCAGTGAAAGAATAGAGAATTTTTATCGTCCAAAACAAACAATCAGACAAGCAATTCAACCATTACACTGAAATATTCTTAGAGTGGGGACTGAAGTTGAATTTGCTGAGATCTGAGTACTGGCACATAGGGGCGGCTCGCCCTTAAGTGCTGCAGAGCTGCAGCACGATCTTTTCTGTTTTATAAATAACATTTTAAAAATCTTAAAAGACCATATAAATAACAATGCATTATTGTAAGTATAAGGAATCGAGTAAGACCAATAATAAGCTCTTGATGAATGGAAAACACCTGTGTAACTAATGGAACGTATCCTTGAGTTCAACGTGTTGAGAGCCAACAAGCTCGGTAATTAGTATTGTGCATGCCCACAAGCTTCCCCTCTTGTCTCCCTGATGTCCTGAGGTCCCTAGATTTTCGCACAAATGCGAGATGCATCTGGCTGTTGCGCGGTGATCATTGCTGCACGGTGAAGCAGGGCCACCAACACTCATAGTTGTAGCTGTAGAACTTGAATATGCATTGAAAATCATTTAACAAACTATCGTTGCTTTATATTTTAGTTCTAGAAACAAATTTCATCCCCTTTACGTAAACAGATCCAATACCTAATGGTTATTAAATCGCAGGGCAGATTGTGATGCACCTATAATGTTGGCACGATACTCTGTTCCCACGACCATAACGAGAATCCCCCATAACAAGTGCATGTGGTTCGCATGCTCGCATTGTATCCAAGTACTTCTTTGTGTAACGTCATTTAGTGGCTGTATCAGTTTCTTTATTTTGTGCGAGTGTAAAACGTGTTATAAATTAATTTTATTCGGTGTATGAGTAATTTAATATTGCGAAAACTTAACCAATAAATAATAAACACGGTTAATGAACTTCTGAAAACTCCCTTTTCAAGCCATGCATTAGAAGTGTAGCAGATATTTTATGTTGTTTAAATTCTTTCAGAATATAAGTTGAAAGTAAAGCAGGCCATGAAAGTAAAGCAGGCCATGAGAATGATACACAAAAGTTTAGAATTTGTGTAGCCATGGCAACGTAATAAAGAAGTTGGAATTTTTGCAAGAAACAGGTCTTCTGCAAGGAACATTCGTACAGGATAGACGTATATCAGTATTACTCTGCAAGTGTGCAGATAAGGATTTACAAATTAATGAATTTGTGTGATGAATAATAGACGCACCAATAGCTAGTGTGATGTTAATTTATAATTAGTATTTTGCATCATTAATAGCAGGCGAAAAGGCAATTATCAATAATCTTCAAGATTTTGTAAAATAAAGCATCGAATTGTATAAGTGGAATAAAGTATTTCTCTTTGGGAAAGTATGATTGAAAAGTTACACAATCAGTAGCAGAATTGAATATTTCTCCGTTCCGAGACTACGACCCAGGGTGCAGAGATCATCGATCGAGAGCACCCGTGGTGAACTTCAAGAAATTTTGCTAGAACTTCACCAAAGGTGAGAAGTACATCATCACAACTTTCATCTAAAATAAATCGCTACAGATGGCTTCCCAACCTGGGGCTTCAAGTTAATCCACTCGTAGATCATCTCACCATAATCATCATCATCTAAAATAAACCGCTACAGAAGAAAAAGTTGGTATAAAAATTTTAGGGCGACCAATACCCGATCTAAAAATTGAGCAAAAAGCGAAAGGGAAAAGAAATTCTGTTTATACAATGAAGAAACATTGGCGCGTCGACTTCATTTTTCGAAACTAGGTGATTTGCATGGAATTTTTCCCGCAGCACGCTATTATTTTTCAGCCCGAACAGCCACTGCTGATACACACAATAATTAGTTCATAGTGACGTCTTATCTCACCATACGTTCTCACAAACCTTTACATATATAATTGCTATAGCAAGAAACGATATTAATATGGAATATTATAAAACATTTTTCTACTTAATGTATCAATCTTCAATTACAGTATGAGGACTCGTGAGCTTCCGACATTAAAATTACTACTGTCTAAACTGCAAATATATTACAAACCTAGATAATGAAATGCGTCTGTTTAGCTAAATATGGATGTGAAAGCTTATAATCAAGATGTTCTTGCTGCCGTTTTTCTCCCTACAACATTAAACAGGGAATGAGTATTCACGTTTGAGGACGGTGTTATCGCTGTCCTTTGGCACGAAGGAAGCCTTTACGCTATTATGAGCAGACATTAGTGCCGCGACGTTTCATATACCGACGTCTTAAGTTTATTAGCTGCCTGAGGTGACAGCAGGCGTTATAGTCTTCGTTTGCTCAACAAATAAACATAGTACGAGGTTTTATAGTTGGTTTACATGGAGGAATTTTAAGCAGATATGTAACGTTATTGTTTCATAGTTATATTACGTTATCTAACTTAACAGTAATTACAGAGTAACTAATTCCTAAGATAATTCCTTCACCAGTTCAAGCATCACTTGGTATCCATGTTCACTTTAATGTACTTGCACATTTTATTTTCATGTAGGAAGAATAGATTTTGCTCTATTAGGCTTATTAACCAACAAAGAACATCCGAATGTCAGATGTGACTACTTAACTTTAAGTTGAATATAAAGTGAGGGTTGACAAAATTAAGGAATTTAGAGATAAGAGACAAATGACTTCACTGACAAATGTTGAGTAAGGATGGGAAAGGATATATTTTAGTCAAAGAATGCTTATGTAGTAGGTTTAAAATGTTTAAAAAACAAGTGTTTTAAGGTGTTATAACAACAACAAAAGAAGCAGCAAGATTGGTGATGTACTGGCGAAACTTCCTGTTTAACAGCGGATTTAAATTTTGAACTTCATATTGTCACAAGCGATTGTTTAAATTAATACAAATAATAGTTTACGTGACTTCAGTACGTGTGACGTCATTTCCCCACTCTTCCAATTCTGGTATAAGTGAATGTGAAGTGTGAATCTCTGTCTTAATACATCGCGACACTATTCAACTTATACATTAAATACATGCCCGATCTAGTAAGAACGAATATATATATATATATATATATATATATATATATATATATATATACCGCGAATCATTCATCAACGTCTCCAAAACGCTTAAATACACTAGAACCTTGGTTCTCCAAGTGCAGAATTAAAGTAAATGCACGAAAAACGCAAGCTATAATCTTCACGAAAAGACTCCTGCATAGCAAAAACAAGCGTGCCCTCCAGCCGCTAATATATCAAAGCGAAGGAATCGACTGGAAGGACCAAGTGACCTATTTAGGCCTTGTAATGGACCAGGGACTCACCTGGAGCAAACACATTACTACGATCAGAGCCAAGGCCAATGGCCAGCTAAATAAATTATTTCCAATATTTAATATTAACAGCCAACTTAAAGTACATATGGGCCTTACCCTATATAAGACACTTATAAGGCCTATTATCACGTATGCAGCCCCGTGTGGGGACACGCTGCAAAAACTCACTTACACAAATTGCAAACGCTACAAAACCGAATAATCCGAATAATTACGAAGCAACCGCCGGTAGCACCGGCCAATCTGTTGCGCAACAAACTAAGACTACACTCAATTGAGGAATTTATCAAAAGACTCAGCTTCAACGTATATAAGCGCAAAGATAAAAACTGTAACGTACTAATATAGCAACTAGGCACTTACGAAACCGAATACAATAAACACAAAAGAACACTGTCCATTTTTGATAGGACCATAGGGATGGGAGAAACAGAAATAGACATCCAAGAGTATCTAAACACTCTCGTAAGACTTCCATAGAAGTAAAATTAGCCATCACTGTACACCACACCCTGACATTTGGCAGTTCCACAAAGTCCTTGCTCTTAGTCAAGGCGGCTCTGGTGGGGAGGCAACCCCCTCCTCCCATACTTACACGACATATCGCTATGAACAATGGTTATGATCAATCTAATGCGAACAAATTCAACTTAGAATTAACCTCATACTAGACGCAGCATACGCGCAGAACTAATAATCATACATATTAGTACAAAAGTGAATCGAGAGGATATTGACACATTGCTTAACTCGAGAATACTCGAGTATCAGCTGATGATAGGAGCAAACGCTCTTGAAACATGTCCTGTGAATAAACAGTGTGAGTGAAGCAATGTGTCAATATCTTCTCGATTCACTTTTGTACTAATTTGTACTTCACTGTCCCTACGCTTCTTCCAAGTTTATACTTTGAATCATACATATATTACGTACACACTAATTTTACATGTAAAGATAATGCATGACTAACGCTATCTTAGCGACCACCACTAGCCTTAATGACACGTTCTACCCTCTCAGGGTAGACAATACATTAACTAAGAACTAAAAGCTAATGCAAATAAAGTAGTATAACTCACACATGACTATTTCCTCTATCATTGAGGATGCAACCACTATGTTAGGACGGTGTTTCCTCTTGGAAACGACACTACACCCAACTACATCCCTCAGCACGAATCCGCGAGGGCATATTCAGCGCTTCGGCCATGCTTATGTCCTAGCATCCAATCTCACCTTGGCCTACATACGGCCAACCTCTACACGCTCTCAATGAATCCGCAGGTGCAAATAGCGGTACTGCTGGAATTCCTCTCCTGACTTCTCTCCGGTGGAGTTTGAGTAGTACCTTCGGGTGAAGCTCACACTCCCGGCTGCACCATTCCAGTACAGTCGGGATTAGTCCATAAATGGATTTTTCCTCAAAAAAAATTCTCTGTCTCTTTGTGTGCAGGTCTTGGACGTGACAGGGCCGAATGTCCTGACGGTGCAAGGTAATGGTCCAAAGGACCATCTTTGTAATTAATTAGTTTAGTAAATATTCGTATTAAGTGAATTGTAATGTTAATTAATGTCCCCATACCTTTTGTAGTTCTTTTGTAACCTGATAGAAAATCCCAACCTCTCGCCAATCCGGTATTTCCTACCCTGAGTAATTCCTTCTGCGTACTATCTGGCTATGTGTTCCTTACCTACCCTGTACAACCCATGGTTAGCTCGTCAGAATATTAGTTTTTCACTCTTTTAATAACGAAAGCAGAAGAATTTAAAGGAATGTTTACTATCGAAACTAAATTTTTAATTTAGTACGTTGGGATTGGGATTTCATTACGGAGGGGATTCGGTACGTAGGCCACGGTACGCAGGCTGGTCCCATTGTTCGTATGCCCCCAAGTGGGGCCTCCCGGGTGGAAGGATGAGGTGAAGGAGACGGAGGGCGGCCGACCCAAGGAGCCACGACAGTACAGAAGGCAGGGTCCTTATAGTTTACTTGGATAGAGACCTCCCCCGACAGGTCAGGACAACGAACTCGCTCCGCTACAGCGGGACGGTAACGAGCCCAGCAGCTGAGACCTAATGGTCCCAGGTAGGCGATCCGAGTCCCATAGGTCCCTGGCTGGTGGTCCCGAAATTGTCCCAGCAGAGGAGCGGAGACTGGCAACCAATCTAACGGAGGAGGAAGTAGTTTACCTCAGAGCATATCATCCTGCCATGCACCGTCGAGACACACGGCGACACTTCTGCCCTGAAATAGACCACCAGATGAGAGATGATATGAAGTGATAATGGAGACGAAATGGAGAGATGGGAAATTTGGGGGATGTAATTAACCTACCCAGCATTCGTCTAGCGACCTGGGAAAACCCCCAAAAAACCATGGGTTATGTAGGTCAGCCACGGAAATCAAACCCGGGCCTCCAAAATGTGGGTCACAGACAAAACCACCTAAGCCATCCCGCTCGGTAATGTGTTACGTTACGTCTGGATGACTCTCTCTAATCTATTACTTACCTTACACAGCTTACAAAAATTTATTTATGTGAAAGTTTATTTTATATCTGCTTCACGTGAATCACAATAAACTTTAAAAACAAGTTCCAGTAAACATTTCGTGATTGGGGGAGGAATCATTACTCAAACTTTTAAATACGACTGCTAAACGTTGGTCTTGAAATTCCGCACCCTATCCAAATTCGCTATACACAGATACATTCGACAACATTTTGACGAAAGGCACCATTTTTTGGTCAAGTTTCTTCATATTAAATTTTTGGGTACGTGGTATGCAGTAGAGGAAGTTAAAGTTAACAACTCGAAAAACATTATTCATTTTGACTAAAGTAACTTGTAATCTAACATATCTGAATTATAAGTAAAGTATATATTCCGTATTTTGCACATGTTATCTTTAAAGTTGAATTAATTTTATTGAGTTTTACTACATAATTGTGCAACCATAAGAAACCTATAGAAGTGTAGAGATATTTAAAATAATTATTAGTCTTATTTCATAACAAATTATATTCTCGTGAGACAAATCATTTTTAAAAATCTGATATTCATTTCTGCGTGTGAAATCGAAAAGTTGTGCGCCTATTCTTTCGTTTCTCTTTAACACATGCGAAGAGCAAGTAAACCATAACTAATATCGAAATGTTAATTGATTTTAACTTTATGAATACTTTTTGTACGTATAATGAAACAAATTTAATTTAATTGCAGAAACTTATTTGTGTAACATAACTATTTGAATTATACATTTCGTATCGTGCAGAACAGGAATATAATAAGACCCATAAACATCTTACTCATGAAAGTATTTGGTCAGAAACCTGTAACTCAAATTCAAGCATTATTTTCACGGAAACAGCAGTGCACATTAAAGTAAACATAAATGCTGATAAAATATGCCATTCACAACAAAAGAACAATGTTTTTTTTTAAACATACAACAGGTGTTGACGAAACATATTCAGTGTACTTGCTGAATTTCAAGGGTGGCGGTTCAATGAGTATCGCAACTCAGTTGTTTCTGAATCACGGGTTGTTTTATTCAGCATTCAGATACACCACGTTATTCGCCAATCTTTCGGCTACGCAACATTATTTTTCAACGTAACCTCCGATCAATAGAACGGCTTTACGCCACCTTGAAATGAAGGGTCTGTATGCCTGCACGGTACCATTCAACTGGTTGATGTCGGAGCCAACTTCATCATCCACCTAGTGCGTCCCACGGATTACCCGGATTACCTCCTTCATTGGGCCAAACATATGGAAAGCCGACAGTGCTAGATCGGGGCTGTAAGGAGGATGCAGAAGAATAGTCCACTGAAGTTGTGTGAAGTCTTGCGTTATCATGGAGAAGTTTGTTCGGATTTTTGTGCCTACGAACATGGTGAAATGGTTCCTTTAATTTTCGAAGAGTAGTACAATACACTTCAGAATTGATCGTTTGACCATGGGGTAGGACATCGAACAGAATAATCCCTTCAGAATCCCAGAAGACTGTCGCCATGACTTTACCAGCTGAGGGTATGGCTTTAAACCTTTTCTTGGTAGAGGAGTGGCGCCACACAATTGATTTTCGTTTTGTTTCGGGTTCGAAGTGATGAACCCATGATTCATCGTTTGACAAAAAAGACTGTCACCATCAGCCTCAACACGAGCAAGCAATTCCGCAGAGATGGTTCTCATTTGCTCATCATGGTCTTCGGTTAGACATCGAGGGACCACGCGGGAACAAACCTTTGAATATCCCAACTGGTGAACAGCTGTGACAGCACTACCAACAGAGATATCAAGTTGAGCACTGAGGTGTTTGATTCAGATCCGGCGATCATCTCGAATGAGAGTGTTCGCACGGTCCAAGGTTGTAGAAGTCACAGTTGTGCACGGCCGCCCAGCACGAGGGAGATCAGACAGTTTTGCTTGACTTTGCGGCGATGATGAAGCACGTTTCGCCCAACGGTTCACCTTGCCGTTGTCCACTACCAGATCACCGTAGAAATTCTGCAAGCGTCTATGAATTTCTGAGATATCCTGGTTTCCCGCCAAAAGAAACTCGACCACTGCCCGTTGTTTGGAACGCACCTCCATTACAGACGCCAATTTAAAAGCTCCGTTTAGCACTGTCACCTATCGGAAGTGAATAAAACCTTAAGAGACGAAGAGGGAATGTTTGGAAATGTTCCACAAGAAATGTCAGATTTTTCCAACCAAAGTTGCCGAGAAGCAAACATATGTTTCATTACTTACTGAACTCCCCCTGAACTCCTTCCTTTTTAGGGCATCGTTTATAATCGATTGATTCTAATAGAGTGATTTTATATTATAAAATATTTTCTTCGTATAGACAGTGTCAATTTTATCTATTCTTCGAACATTATTTTTCTTAGTTGATTTTTATAGTAGATGGGAGAATTTCTGATTCATTTATTCAGTTACTCCATAAATTCCCTATTGGGTTAAGATATGGAATATGTGGAGATGATGTGATACTTTTGGGTACATATATAACAAAATTCCGTGACAATAAACGTCTGGTGCTTTGGTTCATTGTGCTTATAAAACTTACAGGCAGTTCTTATTCCTAATTTTTCTACTGAAGACCTTCTCAAAGAATGTTGAGGTCCTGGATTCATTTAATGTTCTCAATGAATACCAAATGTCCCACTGCACATGTTTTTATGCACCTCCATGCCATAATATTGCTACGTTTTATTTTTTTTTTTTGTGGGAGAAAATTCATTATATCCAGCTCTGCATGAGACCTGCGCCAAACGTGAAACCTCCCTTCTCTATCAAAAACATAAAAGGGACTCTCCCAAAAATTACTTTACTCCGTCATTCTTGATATTTTGTTTAAGAATTCTTCAGTAAACTGCAACCTTCTTGTCCTATAGGGTATTTTTATTTTACATACGGCAATTTTCTCGCGTTTTTCCATTGTAGCCTTCTTTTCTAGAAACCGTTCTGTTTCTGGATGCACATCTTCACTAGTAGTCAGGCGCAATGTAGTCGCCAGTTTAGCGGCACTTATTTTAGGAGTACGTATTACCCTTCCCATAAGCAGTTTCTCTCTCTCTCTCTCTCTCTCTCTCTCTCTCTCTCTCTCTCTCTCTCTCTCTCTCTCTCTCTCTCTCTCTCTCTGATTCACTTCCTGTGGAAGTCCTGTTTGCGACAAAGATTCAATTCTATCTCCCTCCATGTGTCGGCGTATGTACCTGCAATAGTGATCGGTGGTATATTTATCTTAGGAGTAATTTCCTATAATTAGGACCCTTATCATAGTGAAAAACTAAAAGTTGTAGCTGTTCAAAAGTTATGTTGTTTCCTTTGCATCTAATTTGACTTAACGGTACATCACGACAGCATAAAATATAGGTTTTACCTAATGGTAATGAGCGTGGGAGCCTTATATTTTGAAAATGTCTAAACGGGTGAATAAAGCTTAAGAGTGACTAAAATTCAAGTGGCGCATAAATATCTTGCTTTGGAGTCAAACTGTTATCTTTGTTGTAAAGACCTCAAATGGCGAGATTTATTTATTATTCTGGATGTGATTTACATTCGACTTAAGCATTGTTTAATGTCATTTCATAATTTAAAATATCTCTCCAATGTACCGGAAAGTGTTACGTAATCGAATATTTCTGTGAGTACCTTAGTTTTATATTTAGAGGCTGTAAATGGATTAATTGAATAGCAAAATGAATTTTAAGAATGTATGAAATATCGATCGATTGAAACAAAAATTAACGGATGCCTTGGAAAAGGTTGATGGCACATATAGGTAAATTGAGTGTTTTAAAGTCAGTTTTTGGTTCTTGCTTGTTCATTGTTTTTTTTTTTTTTTGTTTTTTTTTTTTTTTTTTTTTTGTTTTTGTAATTTACGTCCTCCAAAATTAAGTCATATCGGACGATGAACGAAATGGGTGAAATGATGCTCAAATGATTGGCATAGTATACTTTACTGCAACAAAGATATGGGGAGAACAAATTTGGCAACAAATGTGGGATAGCTTTAGGGAGGGGGAGGTATTAATAATAAAGAAAATTTTATTGGTACTGCGAGAAAAGAATGTAAGAAATATAGGTGAATATCTGGGGAAAGTTAGAGAGAAATGGTTAAGATTGCTGAAGAATAGCTAACAATTAAGGGCCGGAAAACTACAACGAGGGATACAATGGAGAGGAGGCTCATTAATTTACGGAAAACCAGCGGTTATGGGTATTGAGACCGAGACTTGGGGCAAGCAGGTAGGAAGGGTATATTAGATGTGAATAAGTCATTTTGTTATTGTGTGAAAGAAATGTTATAAATGTCAATGTATCAATGGAATTGTATGTAGAAGAATGATGAGAAATAAATACAAAACATACAGTTTATGCATTAGCAAACCGACTGATCAAGCGAAAACCGTGAAATGGGCATCGCTTTTAATAACATTTCTTATGACACTTTACATTTGTCGTGGTTCTTTTTATGACAATAGATCTACTGTGTTTTTAAGCACAGAAAAGTACATTGTTAGGAATCGGTTTGAACCCGCGACTATAGGCCTGAGTCTAACCAGATAAGCCACTTAATATTGACACATCCCAATGAAGATATAATACTATGTCTATAATATTTAAAATATACATTTTACTTGCAATATAAATATCTTAGAGGTTCATTTTCATTGGATCTGCTTTTATTAGAACATCGCAAAATTCGAAAGATCTTCCCTGTAAAAGGTAGCTTAGGATGGAGGAATTTTCTTGAAAATCCCGAGTCGCATCTTAGGAAGGTGGTAAGGCTAAATACTGGTTTTTGTGTTTATCAGACATTTTGTTTCCAGTTAATGTTGTTCAAAAGCGTCTGCGGTGGAGACACACAAAGTATATGGTAGAGTAATAAAAATCCAGAGAAGTATCAGAAATGACAATCGACTGTTGTACAGTAACAGAGGAACGCGCACTGAGTTGAAAACACAGATGTGTAGCAACGAACTTAATTATAAACCAACAAACCATAAATTGATGATAAAATAACTGAAAGATAATTACTGCAGTATAAATCAAACAAGGAAAGATTATTTACACGACTAATAACCCTTTCTCTGATAACGCTGGCAATTCCATGACACTGTCGTGGCGTGTTTTAACCTTTTGATACAACTTTCCATTGCAATTTGAACTACCCAGCAATTAAAAATCATGTACCTGATATGTATGACGCTTGTTTCGTTTCTCGGTAGTCTGTCATGTAATCTGTTCCCATTAAATTGCATCGTTACATTCGCTTTCAATTGTTTCACTAATTATGACATACGAGAGTTGTTCACTAACATTTTTATGTGGTTTCGTTGTTTGTGATTACGATGCGTCAGCATTTTTGTGCAGAAGAAATCTGTTTCACCAAAGTGAGACCCTTTTTACAATATTGAATTGCAGTTATATTTTTTTGGTTTCATTTATACCCCGTTCTCCTTTGGAACATATCTAAGGTGTTAAGTCATTTTCGTTGGGTTTTAATCATTATTATTATTATTATTATTTTATTTTTGTAATGTACGTCCCCCAACGTTAAGTCATATCGGACGATGAATGAAATGGGTGAAATGATGCTCAAATGAGTCCAGGGTCCATGGAGCTTAGAGTTACCCGACATTCGTCTTTCAGGATAAGGAGAAACCCCGGAACACCCTTATCCAGGTAACTCACCCTGACCGAGATTCAAACTCGGGACCTCTTGAACATGAGGCAGACACGCTACCATCTACGCTACCGAGGCGGGCGTTTTTAATCATTAGATCACGTACACATTCGCACTCTCATTCATACTTCCAGACTTTGGGGAAGATGAGGAATTATCTTGGTCGGAGAAAAATCGTCGCCCCTACCGACGGGAATCGAACTCGGACCACTAGAACGGCAGGCAGATGCTCTGCCGACTGAGCTACGGGGACTTTTGTTGTAGATTCCCAAATAACTAATTACAAACGTTCTATCTTCTCCAGTGTCCACCTCTATTGGACATGAGGAACTATTGTATTTCGTTAAAAAATGTATATCACTGTTTCACAGGAAACTATTTTGGAGTGTCTTAAATCCCAAAAAGCACACGTTTATTAAACTATTGGATAGTTGTGTGTAAGTGAGAGAGAGAGAAAGTGTGTGTGTGCGTGTGTATGTGATGTAACTCAAACACAGAATAGTTGAATATTCGGTGGGCGGGGAGAAGTAGGAAACGTTGGAGCATTTGTTGCATGAATGTAGCACTACCAGTAAAATACTACACAATCAATTTTGTATTTTTCTCATGGTTCACTAATTCAGCTTCCTGATGCATTATGGTACGATAATAACAGTATCAATTTCCTTGGAATCTTCTTTTTATTATTCCTCAAGAAAATTAGTGACAATAAGTTATAGATCATTATTAATTTCATCAATTTGAGAAAAAACTATAAATATTATTTTCTAATTACAATAATATACTTAACGCCTTTTTATGTACAACTTAACTTGGAATCTCTTGCTCAACCCGCACTCTATTACAATAATGTTATGCCAGTACCGTATATTTATTACTTTACCATACTTCCTTTAAGCTTAGCATATCGTGAATTACCTATTCTGTGCTGGCGTCCATTTTAAATTACCAACTTCAAAAAAATTTCACTTCTGTTTCACTTCATTGATTAAAATTTTGGTAAGGGATATTGAGGTACGTTTATTTTACGCTGGAAAGTTAAATTATTAATTGCATTTTAAAAATTCTTATTATGAATTAATCAGTCTGACATGAACGATTTCTCAGTGAGTAAATATATATTTTACAATTATTTACATTCATTCACATTAATTTGTGTATATTTATTACAAATTATGATTAGCTACAATACTATCACTTCGATTTGTTCTTATCAATTTATATATACAATTGAACATTATACAACACGAGCGCTGTGCACATTTCTTTATTACATTACTTTGGACATTTTTATGTTTTAAGGTACTATTGCCCATCTTCGAATTTGGGTAAGGAGAGTGCTGCATGATTTCCACTTCAAACATTAAACTAAATTAAATACAAAAAAGCGTATCTAAGCTGAGCATCATACGAAAATACGAAACAAAAATGTTCAATATGAACTTTAAATGAGAACATTTTCGCTACTGTTTATTTCCTCAGAACTCTCTCCACCTCAATACATATATCGTAACGAGGAAAAAAACATTTACACTCTATTTTCTGTGAATATCCTCTGAACTTTCCTTGTGTGAATAAATTTTGTATAATTTGCTCACTTTTCATATTAAATATTGGAGGCATTTGCAGATTACTCCAGTTGCAAGACAATATCTGATGGCCATTAGTAGAGTACTCGATCATCCGCAAATAATTGAGATTTGGCATTTATACAGCTTGTAGTTAGGTTGTTTTTACTTACCTATATATAGTTGGATGTGTTGGAACTTTCAATAGTTTTCATAAAATCTTAATTTACAGGAAATTCTACTTTGTTGAAATTCCACCACATCATGGAAATCTTATTACAATGTTAATACGTCTGGAGATATACTATTACAATCCAAAAGTGAATCTGAAATTGAAATTTTACCGTTAAAATAAATTATTAATGTGCATATTTCAATGATTTTATGGCCGTGTGTCGCTAGGGTTTTCTATACCTTGTGTCAAATTTCATTCAATAATGATTTTATGTTCAAACAATTTCATTCTACTAACTTGTACATATGCAAAAATTAATAAAGTTGCCTCCTGTTTAAGCTTATATCAATGATGTACAACACAAAATTTTTCACTACTGACGTACCTTCTACATAATTCCCTGTTTTTATATTTTCTTTCATCCCCACTTGGAACATTTTCTACTGTGGCCTAACCTGTCCATCAGATTTGTCTTTCTTTCCAGGAGCTCAGTTGGCATGCAGGTTATTTTCATCGTTTCCTTTTTTATCATGTCAGTTTTGTTCTTTCTTAGCACAATAGCTAAAAGTATTTTTTTCTTATCATTTCGGTGTATTTTTCCATAAAAATATTACTAGTCTTCAACTCTTTGCAGAAATATCCAAAAGTATTCTATTAGTCGTCACTCTACGCAAACCACTTTATGTAACCTCCTCCTGCTCATTAGTTACTCCTTTGCTTTTTCTATCCTTAACCTGTATTCGTGGCCGCAACGTATGCCACTAGTTATGACAATTCCAAAGTATTTCAGTGTCAGCTAATTTAAATACTTATGGTCTTGCACAAACTTGTGGTGTAACATCATTTCTAGGCTTGCGAGAAACAGTGCGCCAGTCCTTGATTCTTACAAGTGGGCATTTTCTGTGAAATTTTTATTCCCGTAGGGGAGGGGTTCTGTCCCCTTCAGCTGCTGTTGTGCGAGAGCTGCAGACCCCTAGCACTCGTGGTACCTCTGGCGTTACTAGAGGAACCTCGGGCCGAACATTCGACTCCTCCCTGAATGGGAGTTGTTCAGATTGGGTTGGACTGGATGGGGAAGGGTTCCCGATACTCGTGGGAGAGGGAAGCCACATATTCCCGCGTACTAGCCTGCAGAGCTAGTAGAAGGTGTGCTAGAACGCCAGGCGGCCCTACCGAGGTTAATTGGTAGCCTTCCTCTTTGGGGTTGGCGCGCGTAAATGGCGTATCCACTTCCATCCCGTCCTGAGTCCACAGGACCAGATGGGGGGTTGCCTAGTTAGTCTCTAGGTCTTGCCCTATGGCAAGCCCCATGGAGACGCCGACGCCCTTTTGGGACAGCTCGGTAACTCCCTGGTCGTCAGAGGGGAGGTCAGTCTTCACTCTCTGTGGATTAACCTGGTAGATACCCTCGAGCTTATATATGTGTAATTTTTATATTTCTCTAACAGTAAATTCTCCCTATAGCTTTCCATGTTGATTACGCCACTGAAATTTCCAATAAAGAGTCAGAACAGACTTAGCTCGCTAAGGTTTTGGATGATTTAGTTAGTTCACTCTAATTTTAATTTGCACCATTAGCATTGCTGATATTCCTAAGAATATAAGATTCGTTTTCTTCTTATTCCTAATTCTTCCTGTAACTCCGGATGAGTAAAAAAGACCAGTGTGGTGGAAGTGCCGTATACTTCTGTAAATTCCACTGTGCGATCCGTATAAATCTAACCATTTCAATAGGCCATAAACTTTAAACCAATAATACGACACACCTGCAGCTTTGGGAGTGTATAACACCATGTACATCTCAGATCAAAAGTTGGAAGTATCCTCCATCAGCATCTATACATATTTGCACTCGTCTCACCACATTCTGTGAAGTTTTACGGAGAGTATCCTCACCAATGTTACTTATTTCGGTTTGAATTGATTCCTTGAAAACATTAATCGTCCGTGGCCTATTCTTGTACACACTATTTTTAGATACCCCCAAGAAAAAATCCGGTGAGATTAGGTCAGGGGATCTGGGGGGCCACAGACATTTTGAGATTATTCGATTATCAAAGCAACTAGTTACAAGTTCCATTGTGTCACTAGATGTATGGCACTTTGCTCCATCTTGCTGGAAATAACCATCTCTCAATTCCATATCATCTCTGTAAAACTTCAGAGAATATGGTAAGACGAATGCAAACATGTATAGATGTTACTAGAGGACACTTCCAACATTTTCTCTGAGATGTAAATAGTGTAATGTAATCTCCCAATTGTATTTTATATTCTTCCAAAGTTTCACGTGTGTCCTATTATCAGTACAAAAGTTATGGCTTATTGAAGTGATTCAGCTTTATATGGTTCGCAATATACAAGGGGCGTCCAGAAAGTAAGTTCTGTTTCAATTTATCTCCACGGCAGCGCTGCGATCGCAGTTCCGCACATGCGCGGTAGACGCTCTATATCAAGGAGAAGAAACGTGCACCATTGTGAGATTGCTGTCAGCCACGTACGCTTTGTTGTGCTTGTTTACAATGTCGATGTTGATTGAAAATTCCACCGCTTGTGAATTCAGATCTGAGATTCGTTTTCTAAATGCTAGGAAAGTGAACCCAATTGAAATTTATCGGCTGTCAAAAGGTGTTGTGTTTCTTCACGACAACGCACGGCCACACACTGCAAATGCGACGAAAAACATGCTTCAGGATCTGGCTGGGACGTGTTTGATCACCCCCCGTGCAGCCTAACCTTGCTCCTAGCGACTTTCCTCTGTTTTTGCATCTCAAATCTTTCCTTGGTGGTCAACACTTCAACAATGACGAAGAGCTAAAAGAAAATGTTTCCAACTGGTTGAAGACACTGGTGGCAAACTTCTATGAAGAAGGTATATAAAAACTGGTGCCTCACTATGACAAATGCCTGCAAAATTTTGGCAGTTATGTGGAAAAGTAGCTTAAGAGTTGTAGAATTTTGTGCAATAAATAATTTTCTGTATCTGTATACAACTGAATTTTATTACCAAACAGAACTTACTTTCTGTACGCACCTCGTATTACTGCAGTCTATTGTTTTTCACATTTTTGTATTTCCCGTACCCCCATGAGCTTATGAGAAATATTTCATAAATTATTTCAGCCGTTATTAGATTACGAGAAGTGCATAGAAAAATAGCTATTGTAAGGATAGATAAACGTCAGTTAATACAGAAAGTAATGCGAACCGTTTCGAAAGAAGTTTTTAGATTTTGCTTCAGTCAGTATAATTTAGTACGTAACCAAGGTGGAATCATATTTCGATTTCTGTTAGGTACTAGTTTAAAGCGCAATTACATAGGTTAACAAATACATGGAAGCGAAATACAATAGCCAGAAACCAAATTCCTCTCTGCAAGAAACTTCATTCAAGTTGAGGTTAATTTAGTTCCTCGTGTGTCATGTTGCACGTTGATTACTATATCCGAACCACCAAGTTTATTCACTGGTGCGATTATTTGTCTACGACAGTCTAGAATTAATTAAAACATGATCTCATACGTAAAACCCTCTCTATTCGGGTTTGGCATCTCTTCTAGGGGAATCCACATCGAATAAGTGAGTGAGTGAGTGAGTGAGTGAGTGAGTGAGTGAGTGAGTGAGTGAGTGAGTGAGTGAGTGAGTGAGTGAGTGAGTGAGTGAGTGTGTGGTTTAAGGGCCCGTCGACATCAAGGTCATTTGGGCCCACATCGAATAATAATGCAGGTTTCAAGGCGCGTCACATGTGAGAAATTGCGAAAGTTCTCTGATGCATGAACTATGTTTGGAATCCATTGACGTGACTTACGTTGAAAAATTGAGTAAGCTAAACGATGATGAACAATATGAAGTAGGTACGCAGAACTCCTACAACTAGCATTGCTTATTCATGATAGTGTCAGCTGTGCGTACGTCTTATTAGACATTCTAGAATAATTAAGCTCCGATTTCCATTTCTTATGTTGGAAACAGCTGTTAGAATGCTCTCTTTTTAGGAGGGTGTAAAGAAATCGCTTGAAGGAACAAAAGTTTCACATTTCATATTTGGATCTTCTTTTACACTAATCGTGTGTAGTCAGTAAATGCTAAGCTGAAATTTCAAAACTAACTCACTTACCAACAATTTCATGGCCATTTCAGAATGTTGGAGTTAAGGTTTTATAAATAGTAAACTCCAAAGTCACACAATCAATGAACTGCTCTGAACTTCAACGCAGCAGCTTGCATACCTACGGTTAATGTATTTATATCAAGCACTTAATTCCGCCATATGCTTCCAAGAAAGCACAAAAACGTTCCAAAATTTATGCGAAATCTTAACGTTAAAAATCATCATCACCTCACCACCACTACTAGATGTTAGGTACTGCCTTATTGATTCTACAGTGGCATAAACCAATGGTTTTTAAGTGTGCTTAAAGACGACAGCACTATATTGGTAGATTTAGTGCATGTAAAATAATTCCAGCAGGAAGAAGTTCTACCACGCCGGCTCTCAAGTTTTTGCTCAAACTGCTCAAATTTAAACCCTTGATAAAAAGCCTGCAAGATGCCGTCATCAAAATTCCTTTTTAAAGTATCAATACCTTTCAATTCGACCCAAATATAATGCCCATGGTACCGCATGCACCAAGAATTTACTAGCGTTATACAAAAACAGTTCATTCCTTATAAGACCTGAAGCTTTCCTGGTGACAAATGCGCTTACTTTCTTCTCGGGCAGCCAACCAGGTGAAAAGATGATTAGATATCAACGTTTCGGGAGTGTGCACTATCAAACTTCGCATTACTGAACAAAAGACTGTTTTCAGTAAATTAAATGCCAGGTGAGGATATGCCGTGAGTATAGAAAATTGTGTCAAAGAAACGTAACTTGATTATCAAGCTTTATTGATCTTTGGTTCTTAATTCGACAGATTTCCATTTTAAGGCCGGTTTCCAAGAGGAGCTGAACTGAAATCCAGCATTACGATTAAGCATGCTCCTTCTAGAGGAAATCGCCAAAGCCTCCTTAATTCTCCGCTCCCAGTAACTGTTACATTTTGCCAAGATGGTCGTCTCCCAAAAATTGGCTCTATGGTCGTTATCAAAACAATAGATATCTAATCATATTTTCACCTGGCTGGCTGCCAGAGAGGAAAGTGGAGAAAATGAATTGGACAGCTCTGGAACACCCTCCTTATAGTCCAGTTTTATCGCCCTGCGACTACCATTTGTTTGGGCCACTCAAACAAGTCTTAGGAGGAGAGTGGTTTGATGATGATGCTCCGCGTGCATCCTTCTTCTTTCTGTAAGGATGGCATCAGAATATTGCCAATCCAATGGAGAAAACGTGTATCGAAGACTGTGTATAAAAGTAATCTGTATAGGAGTATTTTTGTTTGCTGATACAATAAATTTAAAAAAAACAATCCCGTTTATATTTGATCCACCATTGTAACAATCAATGCAATGTGCATAGAATCATACATCAATTAAATAATACATAAATAAAAATAATTAAGTTAATTGTTACCTATATTGATTTGCTTACGCGGATCTAATGCAGTAGGTTCATATTACTGTGCAGGGTAACCAGTCTCCTCTTTGCTGTCCGTGAACATATATCTTGGTATTATCTGACATATATAGCGCATTAGATGGCAACTGAGGCAATTAATCCGAATCTGATGTGGTTCTTGCGGTTTCTAAGGATGTAGAGCAAACCTCGATTGGCTTCATCGACAGATTGCTAGCATCGACCAATTGTGGGAAGAGATGCTTCCCCTTTTCTGACCATCTCCGTTCACATAACTATTGATTACTGGCAAGTACCAACTGCAAGTACTAACTTGTAGCATACAGTTATGCATTTATACGTAGCTCGGTATGCTTCTAATTCATTTCATAGATACCGATTACATTATATATTTAGTTCAAATGTTTCTTTATTACTGGCAACAATATACAGCTGCTAGTGTGCAGCTGATTAAAGATTTTAAATAATTTGCTACTAGATTTTAGCATGTCTTTATAGCATATAGCCAAAAACCGCTTGGTTCCGTAAGTAAAATTTACGCTCAACTATTACTTTTCTACCGCTTAACACTATCCTGGGAATACGAAGTATAAAGTTTCGTAATTTAACGGAACATGTGAGACCGAAGTTTCATCAGTAACTTAATTTTTTCATGAAAGATCGTTGTTTTATGAATGCTTAAAATCTAAAAGTCAAATAACAAATTGGTATTTAAATTCAGCATATACTAAGATCTTGCAACACGAAATATTACTTAAATACTCCGACCATAGACTATCCTTTACGTGGAAATATACGAGGGCTGTTCAATAAACAAGTATCACAATTTATTTTTGACAAGGTACCTTTGCTCATCCTCATAATTTTGATGGTCCTTCTCAAAATAGTCTCCCCTGAATGAGATGCACATGTCTGAGCGTTTCTGCCAGTCTTCAAAGACATGCTGGAAACCCTTTTTTGAGAGATCCTTCAAAATCGCCTCCGCAGCATTCACCACTGCTTCTGATGATGGATATTGACTCCCATGAAGGCGTTTCTTCAAGTTAGGGAATAGCAAAAGTCACATGGGACTAAATATGGTCTATAGGGAGGGTGAGGGATGTACTTCATGTTGATTTTTGCAAGATGCTTAGCAACAACATTGGCAATATGCGGCCGCGCATTACCGTGGTGCAGCATCCAGCCTGCTTCATGGAAATGTGGTCTTTTGCGCCTGATATGGACTTGCAATGTTTTAGGACATCCCTGTAGTATTGTTCAGTTACTGATGTGTGTGCGGGTACAACATGCTGATAAACCATTCCATGAATATTCAAGAATTAGATGACCATAGCTTTCCCAGCAGAGGCAACCACTTTTGCTTTTTGGCGGGTTAGTGATGAAGGAGATTTCCACACTGAGCTTTGCTATTTCCTCTCAGGATCAAAATGATGTAGCCAAGTTTCATCAGCAGTGATTACATTTGAAAGAACTCCGGATCTTACTCTAACATCTACTTTAACTGCATGTTACCTCCATTGCAGCGTTAGGCGATACTGAGCATGTCTGAATTTACATGGTTCTCACAGGCGGTAACCAGGAGTACCAACAATGAAACTACTACGGCGTGTTTGTTTCACATTAAGCTAACAGAATACAATATTGAATTTTAGTGCGAAAAATAATGACCATGAAAGAATTATATCGCATATCGTTTTCATTTTCTCAAAACTGCTTCTCAAACCTATGTTTGTCATATTCATATGAACAGTACAGATAAATATTGTAATCGCGGCACGAAGCTACAAGGGGGTCCCCGGAGTTGATGCATACCGGCTTGGTTACACTGGCCACCTAGGAGCAGCTAACGGCCAGACCGTGTAGAACAGC
Source organism: Mantis religiosa (assembly GCA_030765055.1). Taxonomy (NCBI): domain Eukaryota; kingdom Metazoa; phylum Arthropoda; class Insecta; order Mantodea; family Mantidae; genus Mantis; species Mantis religiosa. The sequence continues at coordinate 71,126,270 of CM060954.1, forward strand.
CATTAGATAGCGCTTCTGCGCTCCGGCCTACAGTATTTCTTTTTTCCAGAGCATTGTTTCTTTGAAATAAGGAGCTGACTAGTGCCCGGAGATAGGTTTTCAGCATCAGTTGACAAGAGCTCAGTTGACAGCGTGAGTGTAAGTTTGTTGTACGGCGGACTTAGGGGCTGAATTTGGTTCTATTTGACGGATGTATATTCATTTATTATTTTATTTTGTAATTTACGTCCTCCAACGTTAAGTCATATCGGACGATGAATGAAATGATGCTCAAATGAGTCCAGGGTCCATGGAGTTAGAGCTACCCGAGAGTCGTCTTTCAGGATAAGAGAAAGCTCCGGTAAAAACCTTATCCAGATAACTCACCCTATGCGAGATACTAACTCGGGACCTCTTGAACGTGAGGCAGAGATGCTATCATCTACGCTACCGAGGCGGGCAATGGATGTATAACTATGATTGTTATACAATTATAAAGCGCCACAACTTAGAAATAACGTTTATATTGGTACTTCATCCAAATTAAGTATTTCATTAGCATACGGTTTCAACCGCAAATGTATCTTTTCATGGGAACATACGAGGTCTGTTCAATAAAGAATGATCAGAATTTTGTTTTTTGACAACGTACCTTTACTCATCCTCACAATTTGTATGGTCCTTCTCAAAATAGTCTCCCCTGAACGCGATACACATGTACCAGCGTTTATGCCAATCTTCAAAGACATGCTGGAAACAATTTTTGAGAGATCCTTCAAAATCGCCTCCGCAGCCTTCACCACTGCTTCTGATGATGGATGATACCTCCCACGAAGGACTTTCTTCAAGTCAGGGAATAATAAAAAGTCACATGGCGCTAAATCCGGACTATAGGGAGGGTGAGGGATGCACTGCACGTTGATCATTGTAAGATATTCAGCAACAACATTGGCAATATGCGTCCGCGAATTATCGTAGTGCAGCATCCAGCCTGCTTCACGGAAATGTGGTCTTTTGCGCCTGATATGGACTTGCAATGTTTACAGGATATCCTTGTATTATTGTCCAGTTACTGATATGTGTGCAGGTACAACATGCTGATAAACCATTCCATGAATATCAAAGAATAGATGACCATAGCTTTCCCAGCAGAAGCAAGCACTTTTGCTTTCTGGAGGGTTGGGGACTTCCACACTGAGCTCTGCTGTTTGCTCTCAGGATCAAAATGATGTAGCCAAGTTTCATCAGCAGTGATTACGTTTGAAAGAACCTCCGAATCTTCCTCTAAAATTAACTTTAACTGCACGCAGAGTTGCATGAGAATGTCCATTTGTTCGGGAATCAACAGTCTTAGAACCCATCGTGCACAAACACGTCTCATGTGTAATATTTCTGTCACCAACGTGTGGGTGGCACCCAATGAAATGTTCAGTATTTCAGAAAGTGATCTTAAAATAATTCGTCGATCCTCTCTCACAATGGCAGCAGCATTGCTGATGATTTCTTCCGTAAGAGCAGTAACTGGAGCACCTGATCCACCTTCCTTTGTAATTGATTGTCTCCCCTCTTTAAACATTTTAAACCACCTTCGAGCTGTGATGTAGAGGAGAGCAAACTCTCCATAGGCCTACTGTAACATTTTATAGCCCTCAAATGAAGATTTGTTGAGACGAAAGCATAATTTCAAAGCCTCATATTCTTCTTCGCGTGTTACCTCCATTGCAGCTGTAGGCGATATTGAACTTGTCTGAACTTTCCTGGTTCTCACAGGCGGGAACCAGGAGTACCAACAATGAAACTACTACAGTGTGTATGTTTCACATTAACCTAATAAAATGTAATAATTTTGAATTTTAGTGCGAAAAATTATGTCCGTAATAAAATTATGATCGTTCTTTATTTAACAGCCCTCGTATTTATAAGGTTCCAGTTCTTCTTGTTACATCTAGTACTGACCCATAGTAATAAGAGGTACATTCTACAAAATGCTATGTATAACAAAATTCTACCGGAAAAACACATTCAAATCACTGAGTGATGTCACAGGAAGATTTTCAGAAAAATTCGCCCACTGCAAACTAGGCACTCCTTATATTCGAAAATTTTAATTTTCTTATGAATATCTCAAAGGCGGTTCTAGCAGTTTCTGTTACAGTTGGATATACTTAAGATATTTATATAACAAATAAGATGTAGAGCTTTTCCTGTTAAGTCCTCTTCATTTTGATTAATTTTTGTATAACTGTAGACCATAAGCTATAGCAAAATCTTGCGAAAATGATTATCTGCTGTGGAAGATGAATTTATACTAATTACACACTTTTTCACTTCCTCCAAGCAGGAGAAATGGAACTTCAGACTATACTATTACTTGAAAATGGTGGCATTCCCTTACTGAATTTGCAACGAAATATGTAGTGCAGAGTATGTTTAAATTGAGTAATATTAATCCGTTATAACAGTCGTGGACTTCTACAAATAACTGTTGGAGAAAAATGAGTACAGTAATTCTGGCGAATACATTATATCAGCACTCTATTTCTTTTTCTTCGAAAGAGCTTGTCATTGTGACCTTGGAATTATTTATATTTCTCTTAGAATGTCTTTCAACCATTTCCTCATGATACACACTAGCATTCGGAAAAGTGAAATCATGGAACATATTAAAACATGACTAAAGGATATGTTTTAAAAACATACAATGCTAAAAATATTTACTTGATACACAAATTCTATACAATGCCCTAAATTGATACTTTTTTGGCTAATATACGTACACATGGAAATTAATTGTTCTTTCACACTGCCCGTGAGTATGCTAAAGTATGGAAAGGTAGAGTCAGACAATAATACAATGCCATAACCGAGATTTGAACCATGGATCTTCCGGTCTCCGTCCAGCCGCTCTAACCAATCAAGCCACTATGTCCAACGTGCTGACATGACATTACATTCTCCAACTGACTCTTGTGTTTCCATTAATTTCCATTAATTGGCCTAATAGTGGTTAACTATAAAGCCCGGGCTTACACGTTTTAAGTCGCCATTAAGGTAGTTGTCTCATGTGCTTATGAGAACTCCTAAGTGGTTTACCGGGAAAAATACGAGTCACTTGGAGAATTTAATGTCATATCGGCTCGTTGGACATAGTGGCTTGATTGGTTAGAGCTGCTGGACGGAGACCGGAAGATCCGTGTTTCAAATCCTGCCCTTGAATTTTTCAATCTGACTCTACCTTTCCATACATTTGTGTACTGGTTATTAATGACAGCAATAATTTGTATAACCATTTTAGGTCAATGTATCATTTATTTCCCAACCATTTATATTTTATACAGACTCACTATAAAATGTTGATAGAATATTTAATACACATACATATCGACAATTTCGAAGAACATCCTTTTTGGTTTTAATGGATATCAAAACATTCCGTTTAGGGTAAACGCTGGCATGGACATGCAAGTTTCGAAGAAAATAAAACGCTTCCCTGAAGGTAAAGACGCTAAACAACATGATGTTATGAATAGTTATCGGGTCTAATAAATAAAGAGAGAGCATAAGTTATAAGATCACCGCAAAATGTACTCAGTATAAACATGTTCCAAATGTGTACCTCAAACATACTGGGGGGCAAAATAGAAGTCACAAGTCCTAATATTCTTCTGGGACTATAACCACAACAATTGAGGCTGATAAGCAGTTGACAGGAGTTATGCTGTGTTAAAGTACGCATAGAGACGAAAAGAACACACTAAGTTAATGTGAAATAATTTACTGAATTTTTAATCAAGAAAGAAAAGTAAAACGACAATGTTTGAAGAAATTCTGTACAAATCCAAAGTTGGCACATTATTACTCTGGTCTACCTGAATATCTATAGCTTATTTTCTTGAACATTATATATAAATGTGGAATGACATCCAGGTGGGCCTTTGAAGGGTTATTTCCAGGAGATCTTATATCTATCACTGAATGTGAAATATTGGATTTGCCTTTGCAGGATATCTGAAAATGACATCTACATTTAGTCACAATTGGAAAAACGTGCGCTTCTATTTTCTTAGCAGTAACTGTATTCCAATAGCAATACACTTCGATCTGTATTAATAATCACATTGCATGGTAAAACAAGAAAGTTCTGTCTGACGAATAGATGAGGTTCGAAATTTTGGTTACTATTTTAGGGTACGTAATTAGGCAATTATATAGGTAGAAAAGTTCTTTTGAGTCGTTTCGCTTTTCTGGTGTTAAAATTCACGTATTAATTACCGGGGAAGGGGAATTCCTTTCATGCACTCCTTCGAAAAGAGATATAAAAGAGCTTTTCAAGGTAGTTCTCTGGAATAAATGGGCTCTGTGATATTCCGACGTTAGAGGTGTTGATAAACTCGAAGTTTGTTATAAAACTCTAAAGATAAGAAATTAGCAACCTCAAAAACATACAATATTTCTGTAGCCCCCTGCAAATATTTCTCTTACAGCTGAAGTAAACTTAGCCTTAAACTTATAAAGAGACTTACAGGGAAGTTTAAAATCTTTAGGGTGACCTCTTGTGAACCTGCGTAGAAAGTAATGAGATGTGTGACATCATTGTCTCCGATAATTGTTGGCCTTCTTAAGATAAGAAGATAGCGAGTTCTATACATTTTAAGAAGACTTTTTATTTATTATCACATAAACCATTAACCAAGAGAATACCGGGTAAAATGTTACGAGCATTAAAGGCAATCGATCGATATAGGAAAATCTCCACGGAGTAAAAGAACAATTTTGTAAGTTAGAAGGGTATGAGCTAAGGCTGTATTTTACAATCGTTACTATTATGTTTGTGGATGATATAAGAGACTCACATTCGGTAAGTCCCGGCTCGAAACCCTGGAGCTGACAACCAGACAAAGGCTTCGACGAAGTTCTCTCGTCGCTAGGCGAGTGCTGGATTGAATAATTTGATCAGCAACCATTTCTATAATCCATTTGATCATTTATTTTCCTACTTCTTCACCTTCATATCAGCTTGACCACGCAATACATAAACGACGTTTCCTTAACAAAATCGATGAAGGATATAGATAGTATACCAAATCAAATGACAAACTATTTAAAAAGATGCTTGCCTAGATAGACCAATTGCAAAGCGTTTAAATTGATGATGAAAATACTGTATCTGCATTATTTAGGAGGGATGTGTGGGTCTATATACGCAGAGGTATATACCTCAACCTCTTAACATTTCAAATGGATGTTATAAACATGTTGGACACTTCTGACGCAATGAAAACGTCGAGGTGTCAGCTAAAGTTCTGCTTAAGATGAGACAGCTGAGGTTTTAGAAGGATACTACGAGGGCTGTTCAATAAAGAAAGATCACATTTTTTTTGACAACGTACCTTTAGTTATTCTCATAGTTTTGATTGTCTTTCTCAAAATAGTCTCCCCTGAATGCGAAACACTTGTCGCAGCGTTTCTGCCAGTCTTCAAAGACATGCTGGAAACCATTCTTAACATATCCTTCAAAATCACCACAGCAGCCTTCACCACTGCTTGTGATGATGGCTAATGCCTCCCACGAAGGCGTTTCTTCGAGTTATGGAATTAAATTAAATGCGAGAATCTACTCCCATTAGTCCTGGACCCATAGGACCAGAACCCGGGCCTCTCGGGTATATTTACCGTAGGACAATACCTATTTTATAAACTGCCAACCCGCTGCACACGGCACATGGGACGCAAGTGGATACGCCACTTACGCGCTGGTCCTTAATCAACCAGATACCAAAAACCTTGGTAGGGCCGCCGGTGATCTAGCACACCAACTACTAGCTCTGCAGGCTAGCACCCGGGACTTATGAGGCAACCCTCTACCCCATCCGGGCGGCCAGGCCTGGCCGGAGGTATCCAATTTCCCGTGGGTGCCGGGAACACACTGCCCCCTCGAGTCCAACCCAATCCGAACAACTCCCAGAGGGAGGGGCTCGAATGTTAGGCCCGAGGTTCCTCTAGTAACGTCAGAGGTACCACGAGTGCTTCAAGTTAGGGAATAGAAAAAAGTCACATGGGGCTAAATCCTGACTATAGGGAGGGTGAGGGATGCAAGATATTCAGCAACAGCATTGGCAATATGCAGCCGCGCATTATCGTGGTGCAGCATCCTGCCTCATTCATGGAAATATGGTCTTTTGCGCCTGATATGGACATGCGATGTTTTCAGGATATCCCTGTAGTATTGTCCAGTTACTGATGTGTGTGCAGGTACAACATGCTGATAAACCATTCCATGAATATCAAAGAATGAGGTGACCATAACTTTCCCAGCAGAACCTACCACTTTTGCTTTCCTTGGGGGTTGGTGATGAAGGAGATTTCTACACTGAGCTTTGCTGTTTGTTCTCAGGATCAAAATGATGTATCCAACTTTCATCAGCAGTGATTACGTTTGAAATAAACCCCATATCTTCCGCTAACATCATCTTTAACTTCATGCAGACCTGCACGTGAATGTCCTTTTTTTCGGGAATCAACAGTCTCGGAACCCATCGCTCACAAACACGTCTCATGTGTAATGTTTCGTGTGGGTTGCACCCAATGAAATGTTCAGTATTTCAGGGAGTGATCTTAAGGTAATTCGTCGATCCTCTCTCACAATGGCAGCAGCAGTGTTGATGTTTTCTTGCGTAAGAGCATTACCTGGAGCACCGAGTTCGCCTTCCTTTCAAATTGATTGTCTTCCCTTTTTAAACATGTTAAACCAGCTTCGAGCTGTGCTGTAGGGAAGAATAGACTCTCCATAGGCCTCAACTGAAGATTCGTTGAGACAAAAGCAGAATTTCAGAGCCGTATATTGTTCCTCGCGTGTTACCTACACCGCAGCGGTAGGCGATACTGAATATGTCTGAACTTGCCTGCTTCTCACAGGCGAGAACCAGGAGTACCAACAATGAAATTTCTACGGCGTATTTGTTTCACATTAAGCTAACAGATTATAATAAAACTGAATTGTAGTGCGAAAAATTATGACCGTAAAAAATTATGATCATTCTTTATTGAACAGCCCTCGTAACTATTATACACTATTACACTTATTGTGTATTTTCTGTTGTGACACACAAAAGACTTAATTTATTATGCACAATAATAAATTGTAATAATTTAATATGTCGGTATAATTGATAACAGGTTAATATTGACATCTTTATGAAACACTGTTTATCAACATATTTGTCATTAACTTTTATTTGGAATTGATAAAGTAATAGAAGCTCATATAATGAATATGAAGAAAGTATTGACATTTGGCGTCTAAGCAACACACATTACCTTTAAATTCTGAATTGATTTCATAATAACCTTTTTTCAGGCGATATCCAATGTAGAGCTAAAATTACCCAGCTGACAATCCTCAGCGATCATTCAACCGGTACGTGGAGATGATACTCGTCCCCCAGCTAGAATGCTGGTTTTCGTGACCTAGATATCTATGATAATTAAAGCATGTTTGAAACTTATTTGGGAAAGTACTGCAATGACAATGGGTATAAAACTAATAAATATGACCTAATTATACCACCTTGATTGCTTTCTTTATAATGTCCATTGCCATTTGCATTTTTGACAATTGTTTAAATATTACCCGCAATCATATTTCTCTCAGTCCATATATAACAACCTAAACAATTAAAAGAGTACTACAGTCTCTACCATGAATGAAATCAAGAGCTCCTTGAATGAGTCTTAGTCAATGATCAAGTAGGATTAAATTCAAGTATAATATCTCATTTGAACTCAAAAAGCATTGAACTATCAATCTTTCTTTAAATAAGAACAGGCAAATGAAGCATAATCAGTTTCGATCTGATGGTAACGCTTATTCAGTGCACATTTTTTCATTGAAACCAAAACAAAGGTATATCACTGTTAATGATAAAACTGAATTACAGATTGAAATTAAGATGTGTGGATGGAATAAAAGCTGATAAATTATTTTTCAAGTAGCTTTAATCCATTTTCTGATATTAAGGTTATATGAATTACACAACTACATTGCATTTTAATTCTAAAGGCACAATTTTAATGTTATAAATATAGTCCAAGGTAAAGGAATATTTAAATAACATATTCAGAGTGATGTTTTAATATAAAGAGTTTGACTAAATAATAAATAGGTATAAATATGTAAAACTATTTAACAAATAAAATTTTAAAGAATACATTTGAAACCACTGATTACAATGTTCCCACTTACTTCTCGGGCAGCCAGCCAGGTGAAAGCTGATTAGATATCAACGTTTTGGGAGTGTGCATCTCTCGTATCATCAGGATATTTATAAAATGTTAGAACCACTAATGAAATACTGGATATAACACAACTATAAACAAAGACAAAACACTATCAAAATTCGCATTACTGAACAAAAGACTATTTTCATTAAATTAAATGCCAGGTCAGGAGATGGCGTGAGTATAGAATATTGTGGCAAAGAAACGTAACTACTTAATTTGATTATCAAGCTGTATTGCCGGTAAACGGGATGCAACCTGTAGCGGTAGGCTTATCTGACGCTTGATAATCTATCAAGCAATACAAAGTAGCAATATAATATCAACGTAGGCAATCTATCCGGCAGAATCAGCAGACTTCTCGCCAAATACAACATCAGGACCATTCACAAGCCTTCTCCGAAGATTAAGCATCTGTTGAGACCAGTGAAAGACAAACTGGGCTTCCAAGTTCCGGGAGTGTACCGCATCCCTGTGAATGTGGGGCACCGTATATAGGACAAACCGAAAGGTCCATCGCTACTGGAATAATCGAACATGAACGGAGCATTCGTTTGATGCAACCTGAGAAGTCTGGGCTGGCAGAGCATTGTTTTGATAACGACCATAGAGCCAATTTTCGGGAGACGACCATCTTGGCAAAAATGCAACAGTTACTGGTAGCGGAGAATTAAGGAGGCTTTGGCGATTTCCTATTAAAGGAGCACGCTTAATCGTGATGCCGGATTTAAGTTCAGCTCCACTTGGAAACCGGCCTTAAAAATGGAAATACGTCGAATTAAAAGGCAAAGATAAATACAGCTTGATAATCAAGTTAAGTAGTTACGTTTCTTTCACACAATTTTCTATACTCACGCCATCTCCTGACCTGGCATTTAATTTACTGGAAACAGAAATGCGAATTTTGATAGTGTTTTATCTTTGTTTATAGTTGTGTTATATCCAGTATTTCATTTGTGGTTATAACATTTTATAAATATCCTGATGATGGGAGAGATGCACACTCACCTGGCTGGCTGCCCGAGAAGAAAGTGAGCGCATTCGTCGCCAGGAAAGCCTCAGGTCTTATTTTACAAACAATGTTGGTTTCCAGGACCCACAGACAGCTTTTAATTCTCGATCCGCTCATTCCAAAATATGGTGAGTGGGCACCAATCCTACTCACGGACCAGAAAAAACCCGTATCTGCATATAGATTTGCAACCGTGGTCTGGGAAATGGAGAACAGTATTCCACTTGAAACGTTACCTTTTTAAAAATGACGTAAATGACGTAGGCTTTAACAAAAATTAAACTCTCCCATAGAGCTAACTTGCATAAATCCACTAAATAAAGAATATTTTGGGCATTAACTCTGCCTTCATACCTCGCCGTGTGCCAGACTGCTTGTAAAGGTAGAACGAGACTGGAAAGTGCAATTCCATAGCCGAGATTTGAATCACGGATCTTGCGTGTTGCATTCATATGACTTTCAATTCCCACTAACTTTCTTCTTATGAAACCTATTATAAACTGTTGTAGAAAAAGTTTATCTCCTAAGTACTTCAATTTCTGACAAAATTTGCCTAAATAGCAGTATTATATATTACATTAGGACCAGAAAGGAGATAGTAATAATTAAATGTTTAAACGCACGTTGCTTATCCTGATATTGAACTATTATGCTCTTTCTGCGACATTGCGTGAAAGAATTGAATAGCAACAGACATTATTCAAACAAATAATGATGAACATCTCAAAATGGTTTATGCCACAGAATATTTATTGAAGTAAATTGTGAGTATTAAGGAGATTTTCACTTTCTTTGCAGTATTTTTCTGCCCATTTCTTATAATTTACCCATTGCACAAAATTATATAAGATTCTTTCCGAATGAAGGAGACTTCAAGGACCTTTCCCTCAAAAAATATAAGATAGACATTTATTTGAATATTCTTAAACATATATAGTACCGTTATTGCCACTTTTGAGAAAATAATACGTATCTAGTACTTATAGGTAAAGTGTTTACGTTGGAAGATTATATATATATATATATATTTGGAAGATGCTGAACTTCACTGCCAAGTTTGTTGTTTTATGATTCGCTTCATTTTTTGACGTATTCTATTCATAAACAGACGACCGCACGCAAGCCCGCCCACCTTCCCGCCCGCACACATTGCCACACATGCTTTTATCTTTCCCTAAAGGTACTTTTCTTTTATTCAGGGAGTCTCAACCCATGTTATTTCCCCTGAAACCTCGACTGGAATTTTTGAGTGCGATATTTCCTCTTACCTATTAAAGGGATGTCAATATAAAGTTAGCTTAAAATATATTTAAGAAATGTTTAATTCCTGCAGATACCTAAATGTTCAGTAATTAAGGTACTTTTAAGCTCCCTACTTCTATTCAATGTAGGCGATTGACAGGTAAGATCACAAATCATCCTTTTTCATTTCAGCAATTCCTTTCAACAACAACAATAACAATAAAAATAACAGTAATAATAACAACAATAATAATAACAACAATAATAATAATAATAATAACAGTAATAATAATAATAACAGTAATAATAATAACAATAATAATAACAATAATAACAATAATAATAATAATAATAATAACAATAATAATAATAATAATAACAACAACAACAACAACAACAACAACAACAACAACAACAACAACAACAACAACAACAACAACAACAACAACAACAACAACAACAACAACAACAACAACAACAACAACAACAATAATAATAATAATAATAATAATAATAATAATAATAATAATAATAATAATAATAATAATAATAATAATAATAATAATAATAATAATAATAATAATAATAATAATAATAATAATAATAATAATAATAATAATAATAATAATAATAATAATAATAATAATAATAATAATAATAATAATAATAATAATAATAATAATAATAATAATAATAATAATAATAATAATAATAATAATAATAATAATAATAATAATAATAATAATAATAATAATAATAATAATAATAATAATAATAATAATAATAATAATAATAATAATAATAATAATAATAATAATAATAATAATAATAATAATAATAATAATAATAATAATAATAATAATAATAATAATACAAAAACATCTCCGCGAAAAACCGAACATCGACTTTCATATAACCTGAACTTTCATCTCTGAAATGAAAAGAATTTAGCAAATATATTTTAACACTACTGATCTCCTGATCCAAATTTTTTCGATCATAATACCAATTACAGGTATTTCGCAATTTGTCTAGCACTTAGTAATGATGCTACTATTTGAGAACAACACAAGTCAAAATGGAAAATACCTATAAAAATTCAATATTTGGGTTACATTCTGTATAGATGCCGAATGACTATTTCAAATAAATACTAATAAATAAAATACTAATACAAATAAATACAAAACTAATAACACGTAATGCTTGATAAACAACAAAGTACAGGTGGCAACTTACAACATGAAAAATATAGATCTCACTTAAATATAAGATTATGTCAGCACTACTGATTGTTGTACTGGCTTTTCGAAATGTTATTTATTAGATTTTAAGCTTTCTCAAGGTTTGTCATCACATTTCATCTATTTAACATATAACTGAAGTCTCACTTTTGTGCAAATGAGTGTTTTGTTTTTGTAGCCTTTTCCTCCATTTCTGTCTGCTGATACTCTGTCTCGGGTATCAGCCACTCTGGATGTGACCTTAGCAGCCTGGATCCCGGTGATCTGGTCGCCTAGTAGATTGCTCTATGAGTTGACTATTCTTTGCCCTGGCTAGTCATTAGAGCTGAGACCACGCTATCTACAGGGTATGCGTGAGATAGATTGACGAAATAAAAACAACACAGTTCATAGTATCAGCTTTACTATTCAGTTCGTTTCGTGCTTACAGTTCACCAGGAGTTGCCGCCGCGTTCAGATCGAATTACTCTAGATTTCCACTATCACGTTAAAACTATACTGAATTGCTGAAATCTATCGCGATGGAATAAATTACTAACACTGTTTTGAAAGTATACTTCGCCGCTTAATTCACTGCTGGGAGATCTTGTTCACTTAATAAGATTCTCATTACTGATTGTACTTCTCGGCGCAATCCGACGTTTGTGTCCCCGGCAGGCAAAACACGTCTACACGGTATCACGTCTCAGACTAGAAGACCGACGCTAAAACCTAATATTCCTTACCAAAACAGATATAGCCTCGCCTCCAGCTGGATTTCTCTGAAAAACTCTAGTTAGCGAGCTACAACCACGCGGACATTTCCCCGAAATACTGGTTTGGGCCAGGTTTGGACCGGTCTACTAATGACCCAGGTAGCGACCCATTCCGTGACCACAGCCTTTCGACGGAACATTTTCATCCATATAGACCAGCAACTTTATTAAATAGCTCTGGGTTAAAATACTTATTCGCATTCTAGTAATTGAATTTAAATGCTGTTGCTTCGTTTCATGAACTTATCCATCTGTAATATTCGTTATCTTAAATTCTTTCACCTTACTTCCTCATTATAATTTAATTATCATTTTATTCATTGTTAAAATCGCATTCAATCATACGGCTGATAAATACGGCATCAAACTGCCCCCGTTTCATTATTTAATTATCCCATAATTTAAGAATGGAACGTCCTTGCCCGAATAACATTACTATTATTATCAACAACTCTACACGTCGGCAACTCTGGTTCACTTTACAATTTTCTTTGCATTTCAGCTGCGTTACATACAATCATAGTGACAAAATTTATAATACTAGTACATAATTTCTTTTTGTTTTCAACACTTCACATTATAAACATCTGAAATAATCCAATACAGATTAGTTTACCATACGCTATATACACTCCACTTCTGAAAGTTTTACATTTTCTTGCGTCATACAACGAACGTTTACATCGTATTAGTAATGAACTACGTAAAACTTAAGCTAGTTTACAAAATCTGTTTGTCTTCTGATTCTATATAAAGGTGTAATTTGCCAAAAGTCCTTGCACCTTCTTGTATTTGTAAATTGTTTTGGTACTCAGTTTTGTTGCTTTGAGTTGGTTATTTTCATAGGATTCACTGCACTTCCACTTCACTTTAAAGTCTTAAAAGTACTTAACACCACAAGTTTTTTTTCACAATTTCGATATTTTGTGATTGGATACCATTAAGATTATATATATTTGTTCGTCTGAATTCATTTTCATTAATTGAGTTGTATACATTTTCATCTATACCCTATCCTATATGCCTCTGCATGATTATTTGTTTATGTCCGGTACGGACGCAGAAGTTGTTTGTGCCACCTACCCATGAGTTTTCTATTTACCGCATCTACTATTTCAAATGTATGTTCTCCAAATTTTTGAATAATTTCCCCAGGACCTTTATATAGTAACTCCATGCGCTTGTTTCTGTTCTTCAAGGCGCAGGACAACTTGTGATCTTTAATTAATACTAGATCACCTAGATCTGGGTTCCATTTGTGCCTTCTTCGTTTTCTCTTCGATTTCCTCTTTTTGGCCTTCTCCTTTATTCTGTCGAAAGCTAATTTAGCTCTTTGTTCTTCACTTAGGGTTTCATATTCAATACTTACTTTTTTTCAATTTCCTTAAAGATGGGCTCGGGTTCTTCGTTTAACATAAGTGTTACGGGTGCAAATCCTGTAGTCACATTAATGGTGTTATTTATTATCTTTTCAATGACTGGACAGTATCTTACCCAATCTTTGTGATTCTTATGTGTCAGTATCCTGAAATAGATCCCAATATCGCGTAGTACTCGTTCCGTCGGGTTTCCTGATGGAAAATAGGATGAGCAATAATATAATTTTATTCCGTGATCTGTGAGGGTTCCTTTAAAGCATTTACTCCGATGGACGGTCGCGTTATCAGACCGCTTTTACTGGTCCGTATTTCGGCATATAATCATTCACTATCTTCCCTACACAAGTCCTGCTGCTTATGTTTCTTACGGGGTATATTTTTACATATTTGGTGAAGACATCATGAAGTACAAAAATGTATCGGCACCCAAATTGACCTCGAGGTAATTCTCCGTGAGCGTCCACTGTGACTAGCGCATTCTTTTCATCTCTTAAAATCGCTTGAGGTTCTGTATCGAATTTCACATTGAATGGTTTCGCTCGTTGGCACATGTCGCAAGTTGAACATATTTTCCGTACTTTTCTGGCTAAGTGTTTTATGTAGCAGTGTTCACTTATTACCAAATTTAGTCTCTCACTGCCGGTATGTGCTAAGGCTTTGTGATATGCGGTAATTAACCGGTTTTCGATCCCTCTCGGAATCATGACGTATCTCGATATTCTTGTACTGGTTAGCTTGCAAGAGTTCATAAAGGCCAGACTCACATGATCGGTATACACAATGATGGGGTTGTTGTAAACATATTGTCGGAATTTCACCAAGGCAAAATAAATCGCAGCTATTTCTTTCTCAGTCGTGCACGCTCGTGCTTCAATTTTGGATATTCCTCTGGAGGCTACTGCTATTAAGTGGTCCGTTCCATCTTCATCCCTTTGGGTCATTATCGCTCCGTATCCCAATCCCGACGCGTCTGTGAAAATAATGAAGGGCAGATTTTCCCGGGTTTTTCCAGCAAAATGGAAGCTGCGAATAATCTTTTAACACTCCGAAAGGCCTCTTCTTCATCCTGCGTCCATCGCCATTTTTCATCTTTCTTCAACAACTGTCTCAAAGGGGCTACGACAGTTGCGAAGTCGAGAATGAATCTGGATTGATAATTGAGGATTCCGAGGAATCGACGTAACTGCTTTATATTCTTCGGAGCCGGAATTTTATTTATGCTGTCTATCCGTTCCGGATTTGGTCTAATACCTTCCTGGAAGATGACATATCCTAGGAACTCGGTTTGTTTGACGAAGAAGGCAGTTTTACTTGGTTTAATTGTCATGTTGGCAACTTTTAACCGGTTTAAAACGTAATCAAGGTGCTTCAGATGTTCACCAATTTCTGACGAAAATATGACAAAGTCGTCCACATATTGAGCCACGAATTTCTTTATGGTTTCTCCAAAAATAGCATACAATGCTCTCAACAATGCGCCTCCGCTTGTGTTCATTCCAAATGCGCAGATGGTAAACTGGTAAAGAATTCCAGAATGTAAAAATGCAGCAAATTTTCTCAATTCTCTCTTAAGTGGAATCTGCCAGAAGGAGGCGGTCAGATCTAAGGTAGAGAAGAATTTTCCTTTGTGCAACTTGCTCAACGTTGCATCCACGCTCTCGGGTCTAAATCTGTCTGGTTTACAATGCTTGTTTAGCTTTCTTGCGTCTAGTGTTACTCTAATTTTCCCACTAGCTTTGCTTACTATGCACAGGGGGTTCACGTATATGGAGTCTGAAATTTCGATAACCCCGTCTTCTAGCATGTTTTCTATCACTTTATCGACTTCTTCCCGAATGGCGGATGGTATGGGTCTCGCTTTATGTGTAAACGGCTCTATGGGCGTCATTTCGAAAGAGTGAATATATTTCGTGCATCTTCCTGGTTTATCCGAAAATACCTCCTGGTGTCGTACTAAAATTCTAAATAATTCTTCTTTCTGCGCTGTATTCAGGTAGTTAGCCTGACTGACTTTTTCTCTGAACAAATCTTCCAAGTTTTCGTAGCTTTCCGCCTTGCGGTACAAATTTGTAGTCTCATAATTCCAATCCCTGGCGGGATTTTCTCGGGGTTCAGCTTCCACATATTCCCTAATCGTTCCAACATCTTCATCATACATCTCATTGTTACTCGATTCGGCAGCATATTCTTCGACGTTTATTTCGACAAGCTCCATTGCTCCAATTTTTATGTACTCAACAAAGAATACGTCTCCCCGGATTTCATCTTCACGTTCATCTCGTACAACTTCCTCTGAACCGCTATCGTCGACAAATGGCACCACTACTGTTTCTTGCCCTGTTTCTAACTTGACAAATCTATTCTCGAAATTAACAATCGCTTTCCATTCATACAGGCAATCACATCCTATAATTATGTCGGTAACGAGTCTGGGTACGACCAGGAACAAAACCTCAATAACTCTACCATTTATTTCTACGTTGAGCATGACTTGAAATTTCACTCTTTCTTTCCTCTTCCCTACAGCTAGTGAACAAAATATACCGCTTACTGGTAAAGACATTATCTTCAAACCCCGGTTGATTAGTTCTTCGTAAAACTTTTGCGAGCACACTGTACTGTTAGTTCCAGTGTCTATTATTGCAGTGTCCGGAATTCCGTTAATGGCAACTGCTATTCGTGATGGTTCGAACACTTTGTCACTGTCTTCACTTCTGTTCCTCAGATTGGTTTCCTTCTGTAACATCATTTGCCCTCTGACGATCTTATTTTTCACATACGGTTCACATAGTTTCCTCCCAGTCTTCACTGAAGGCGCGTTTGACTGGGTACATAGTTTCCCTGAGTCTTGCTGTAAGCTCCAGTTCTCGTTGCATTCTTTCCTTACAACTTTGCTTCCTGAGAAGGATGGCCGCGGTTTTCGAACACTTGCCTGGTTACTTGTAAGGCTTCGGCCCTTTCTCCATTTATCGGCGAATTTCTACCGCTCCTGCTCCTTTCTCCGTGCAGCGGCGACTTTGGCCTAAATTCTGGAATGTTGTCGACCCTCCAGTAACCATTTCCCGTGCTCCGTTCTCCCTGCCTGGGTGACCTCGGCCTAACTTCTGGTACATTGTCAACTTTCCAGTAGTCATCTCCTGAATGTCTTCTTTTTCTCTCGTTCCATCCCCCTCGGTTCCTTTCATGTCTCGCCGCGTTTACGTAATTTACTTGTACATTTCTGTTTCGGTCGTGCCCGTTGCGGTTCCTCTGGTTGCGGTCAAAATTATTTCGGCCTCGGTTCTCCCACTGCGAATTTCCTCCTCTGGGTGCGGGACCTCGGTATCTATCTCGGACATCCTGGTTTTGATTGTAATTGATATGTGCCCCTTGACCGAAATTATTTGAAATTTCCCTTTCGTTGCTCGCTCCAGGCCTAGCGAAACTTTCATTTTTACTCTTTGATTTGTTTGTCTCCAATGCCAACAGCAAATCGATCATGGTGGCGACGTTTGCGGGTTAAGCTATAATTAAATAGTTCTGGAGTGCCTCTGGGAAGTGTGTCGTGATAATGGCGATTAATTCTTGCTCACTCATGGGTGGATCCAGCATTTTAGATTTCCTAGCAAGTTTCGTGAAATAATTAACCATCGACTGATCAGTTCTTGGGTCATACTTTCCACTACTCAGTTCTAATCTTATGCTAGACTGCCTGTTATGTCCCCAGTATCTGTTCATAAATAACCTTTCAAAGGTCCTGAAGTTATTATCGTTTCCCATTGATACCTCTAACCAGTTAGCTGCATTTCCCTTAAGGCATTTCCTAACAATTGTCATGCAATACTGTTCAGGAATACACTTTACAGAAAAATATTCATGCAGACTCCTCATAAAATCCTTAGGATTATCAGAATCCTCATGTTCAAACACAGGTGGCACAATTTCATTTAAGATGTGGTTTGGCCATTGCATTTGACCACCACTCCTTTCAACATGTACATTATTACCTCTGGGTTTATAACTGGAGGTACTTGGACCCATATTAAGCATCGAAATGTCGGCTGAGGCACTTTGTCTCGCTTCGTTTCGTGCAGAGCTTTCACTTATCTGACTAGCATTAGAATTAGGTTCAGTTACACCCAACCTCAAATTTTCTAATGTCTCCTTCATTCCATTAATTTCTGTAGCTACCTCTTTCATTTGTTCATTTATTTCGTCTACACCCCTACCTTGCCTTCTAATTTCCCTTTCTGCTTGTTCTAATCTACTTCTATTTTCCCCTGATTCTTTGCTAGCCGTTTCTCTAATTTGGTCTAATTCCTTGCTAACTATTTCCCTCTCTTTTTCAAATTGCTTTGCTACATCCTCTCGTAATTTCTTGTATTCTCTGCCTGACTTCTCACTTACTTGATTACAAACTTCGATTCTTATACTTTCTATTTCCCCCCGTACTTCAGTTCTAACTTGATTGATTTCCCCTCTAACCTCTGCTTGAAAGGTTTCTAATGCTTTCTGCTGACTTTCGAGCTTCCTAACCAAATCTTGCTGTCCTGCCTCTAATTTCTGACTATTACTTTCTAGTTTCTGGTTAGTACTTTCTAATTTCTGACTTAATTCCTGGTTATTACTTTCTAATTTCTGGTTCGTACTTTCTAATTTCTCCATTATCGCTTTCATCATGGCTACCATACTCATATTCGTATCTGAGTCATTTCCATCTACTCCCTGGCTATTATTAGTTGTTTCCTTAGCTACACTAACCTGTACAATTTGATTGTTACTACTACATTCTGTATCCCTTCCTACGTTATTTTCTAGACCCTGAGCATTATTACTTTCCATTGTCTTTTCTAATCTATTCTGTATATTCTGAGCACTTTCTCCTATTTCTGCTACTTTCTCTTTAACAATTTGTATAGTACTCCCCTGCACGTCCATGCTTTGTGAATTTTACCGACCTTTCACCTTTCCGTTTCTTAAAATACTCTCCATCAGTTCATTGCAACAACGACAACAACACTAAAATGTTACACTCAGTACCTTTGGTTTTCTGCTGGAGCTTCCGACGATCCTGATGCTGGTTGCTTTTTCCGTCTCTCGAAGCGCCACGTTGGTTCGCCAAGTTTGTAGCCTTTTCCTCCAGCTGTGTCTGCTGATACTCTGTCTCGGGTATCAGCCACTCTGGATGTGACCTTAGCAGCCTGGATCCCGGTGATCTGGTCGCCTAGTAGATTGCTCTATGAGTTGACTATTCTTTGCCCTGGCTAGTCATTAGAGCTGAGACCACGCTATCTACAGGGTATGCGTGAGATAGGTTGACGAAATAAAAACAACACAGTTCATAGGATCAGCTTTACTATTCAGTTCGTTTCGTGCTTACAGTTCACCAGGAGCTGCCGCCGCGTTCAGATCGAATTACTCTAGATTTCCACTATCACGTTAAAACTATACTGAATTGCTGAAATCTATCGCGATGGAATAAATTACTAACACTGTTTTGAAAGTATACTTCGCCGCTTAATTCACTGCTGGGAGATCTTGTTCACTTAATAAGATTCTCATTACTGATTGTACTTCTCGGCGCAATCCGACGTTTGTGTCCTCGGCAGGCAAAACACGTCTACACGGTATCACGTCTCAGACTAGAAGACCGACGCTAAAACCTAATATTCCTTACCAAAACAGATATAGCCTCGCCTCCAGCTGGATTTCTCTGAAAAACTCTAGTTAGCGATCTACAACCACGCGGACATTTCCCCGAAATACTGGTTTGGGGCCAGGTTTGGACCGGTCTACTAATGACCCAGGTAGCGACCCATTCCGTGACCACAGTCTTTCGACGGAACATTTTCATCCATATAGACCAGCAACTTTATTAAATAGCTCTGGGTTAAAATACTTATTCGCATTCTAGTAATTGAATTTAAATGCTGTTGCTTCGTTTCATGAACTTATCTATCTGTAATATTCGTTATCTTAAATTCTTTCACCTTACTTCCTCATTATAATTTAATTATCATTTTATTCACTGTTAAAATCGCATTCAATCATACGGCTGATAAATACGGCATCATTTTTCATACTGTGCATAAACTCAGGTGCGTTATTGAAAACATTGAAGTTCTTTCTAGCCTAAACATATATCGTAGCATACTGTGTATGGAGGTATTAATTTTTATATGAGCCCCAAACAGAATGAAACATTGTAGCTGTAATTGTAGAGAAAACCGCGTATGCATGTAACATGAGTTGCCACACCTAGAGAAAAAATTGCAACACACTTCAGAGCTGTGTTCTTTGAAACATGTGCATAGCATGTGAATACTGATATTATCGGCAGATAATAGATGAAACTGTTCAGGCAATCATTGCGGTACCACCACAGATGAATAGCAGTGTCAGAAGAGTCTAAGATGAAGCCATGACACAACGAAGTTAACGTCCTTCGTGCACAGCTACAGCCATTTGAAAACCGAGTCAAATTGTTGGTCTACCTGGATGGACCTATCGACAAACTGTTGAACAAGTTGGACACAATGTATCGGTGCTCAATCGGTGTTTTCAGCAAATGACCTTTGGAACATACTCGCTTCATTAGACCAAGTTCTGACTGACTACATAGTTCAAACGCACAACTAAATCGATGCGTTATACGGCCTTCATTGGATTGCCAAATTGCAACCAGGGAAGCGGTGCGACGCAAGCAACACCTCGGGTATCAGCACGGACTATTGGAAACCGTCTTCCTACAAATCACTTGTGCCCCTGGTTAAGATACCTCTTATACCACAACACCATCAGACACGTCTCCTCTGGTGTCCAGAACACCAGAACTGGAATAGCGGTATGTTGTCTTCAGGGTAGAGTATATCCTGTCTGTATATTTGTGATGGTCGGTATGCATACGACGTAGAGCTGCTGAGTAAAGTCGTCCAGGGTGCATACGATCACGACATGCCTAGCTCCTAGCATTATGGTGTGGGGTGCCATCACTCACAACTCACGCTCGCCTTTGGTGTCTGTGCAGGGACGTGAAACCAGTGCAAGCAACAATCAAAGGGTAATTAATCCCGTATTACTACAATTTCTTCAATCGGATAGCAATGTGCTGTTTTCAAAAGGATAAGGGACGTCCTCCCTCACTTGCTGCAATACATGTTCTTTGTGGTGTACCACAACTGTTCTCACCAGCACGGTCCGCTAACCTCTCTGCTATTGTACATGCATGAGAGATGATGTGAAGGGACTGATTCTCCGGACACAAACATTGCCGAACTAAGACAACAGGTATCGCAGGATGCCATTTGTCATCTATACTATCGTCTGCCTGCAGGAAGCAGCCTGCAGCCCATAGATGCAATTGTTTGGACATTCCTTCTTGTGACAGGTCTGTTTCATTTGAGGCGATTTTATTACATGATGCTAACATGATGTATTGCCTTTCATGTAGCTCTCCATTAAAGTTAAACGATTCTTGATTTTGTAGCATTTTTTTCCCGTCAGTGTATAACTGTTTTACTGCTTAAATTTCTAATCCCTTGACTGCTAGGTTATTAAGAGGATGGAACAATTAATATCGGAATTGTAGAATTACTCAGTTTATTCTACCTTCACAACCTAAACCTACTTGAGTGAAGCAACTTATTATTACCAACAGAAGGTTAGAAAGTGATAAGAGAGCATGGCTAATTAATAGGAAATAAAATGAAACAGCGCAAGGTTTGTATTAATTATTGTAAGGGCGTACATTAAACAAAGTTTATAAAAAGTTTAATAAACTTCTGTTCGGATAACTGAAAGAATTATATAATTGCATCACTGAGATATTGCAAGTTTCTAGATAATTCTAATTAACTCCAGATGATCTATTGAGCCCGTTCATTCATCTCCTCTTTGTATCCGCGTCCTTGCTAAGATTACCTCATTTTGAATCTTAGATGTTGACACACATATGGTTAGAGTTAAAAAATGTGCAATCAAATGTATTCATAGTTCCCAAAAGAAGTACGAGGACTGTTCAATAAACAATAATCTAATTTTTTTACGGCCATAATTTTTCGCACTGTAATTCTATCTTATATTCTGTTAAGTTAATGTAAAACAAACACGCCGTAGTAGTTTCATTGTTGGCACTCCTGGTTCCCGCCTGTGAGAACGGGTAAGTTCAGACATATTCAGTATCGCCTACCGCTGCAATGGAGGTAACACGCAGTTGATGTTAGAGGAAAATCCGGAGTTCTTTCAAACGTAACCACTGCTGATGAACTTGGCTACATCATTTTGATCCTGAGAGCAAACAGCAAAGCTCTGTGTGGAAATCTCGTTCATCACCAATCCCCCAAAAACCAAAAGTGGTTTCTTCTGCTGGGAAAGTTATGGTCATCTCATTCTTTGATATTCATGAAATGGTTTATCAGAATGTTGTACCTGCACACACGTCAGTAACTGGACAATATTACAGGGATGTACTGAAAACATTACAAGTCTATATCAGGCGCAAAAGACCACATTTCCGTGAAGCAGGCTGGATGCTGCACCACGATATTGCGCGGTCGCAAAGTGCCAATGTAACTGAATATCTTGCAAAAATCAACGTGAAGTGCATCGCTCACCCTACCTATATTCCAGATTTAGCCCATGTGACATTTTTCTATTCCCTAACTTGAAGAAACGCTTCGTCGGAGGCATTATCCATCATCAGAAGCAGTGGCGAAGGTTGCGGAGGCAATTTTGAAGGATCTCTCAAAAATGGTTTCCAGCATGTCTTTGAAGACTGTCAGAAACGCTGGGAAAAGTGCATCGCATTCAGGGTAGACTATTTTGAGGAGGACCATAAAAATTATAAGGATGAGAAGAGGTACGTTGTCAAAAAAATTGTGATCATTCTTTATTGAACAGCCCTCGTAAATTAGCAATTTGGATGGATACCAGATAGCTCTGTGTGAACCAATAGTGTACGGGCTACACCATAACATCAACAATTAGCATTATGTTGCTGTGAAACGAAAGCGACTTCGCGTTTTGAAACGGGGCGGCTGTGTTGTCAGTGGGAAATGAAGGATGATGTATGTCAGTTGCATAGGTTCTCACGGGAGCAATGACAGCCCCGGCAGCAGCATCATATCCCGTTACTTAGTACTTTAGTGCGCTGCGGTTACACGCAAAATGGACACATCCACATTCTAAACTTGGATTAAGGTAAAGCTTCCAAAACAAATGCCACGTCATGGAAACGACGTACTTACACATAATTCCGTTGCTTATTTCAACCGTAAAAGCACTACTCACTCAGTTACGTGATACCTTATTTGATCGTTTATTAACTATTCTGCAGTGAAATTTTTTTAAAGTAAAATATCGACTGCTTAGCGATTAAGTAAAAATGTCTTAGTTATAAGAAAATCTGATTCTAATTTTCAACTATTTATTTCAGACCAATAATTACAACTGAAATCTATGCTTAAAACAGCTTCACAATACCCTCCTCTCTCTCTCTCTCTCTCTCTCTCTCTCTCTCTCTCTCTCTCTCTCTCTCTCTCTCTCTCTCTCTCTCTCTCTCTCTCTCTCTCTCTCTCTCTCTCTCTCTCTCTCTCTCTCTAATACACATACGCTCTCGCACAGTAGTTTTCACTTATTCATCTTCTTCCTGTAAACTGTTGAACAGTTTGACTATGTTTCTTAAACCATCTGTAGTCTTAACGAGATCACTCATTGTAATGACGGCAGCTCTCCCTTTTCCTTTAATTGATAGATAGCTCCTTTCTATAAATTTGTTTTAAAACATGTTCCACTAGTTCTGTAGGTTCATTTGTTTCTCCCTCTTTCTTGCCTTCCTTTTGGCTATGTATCAGTGCTATTAAATGAATTCCTATTTAAGTATTAAATTTGCTCTTCTGTATCATATGTATAACTTTAGTCAACTGATATTTTCATCATCAAATGCAAGGACGTTTCCTGCCCCTTTCCTTGCAGATACCTTGGGATTGTGGAATTCTTGATAATGGATTTCAAAACTTGGTGTGAGAAAAGGTTTACTCTAACTTCTGAGGCCAAGAGCAATATGTCATTTTGATTCGTCAATTGTTACATTTGCAGAATGTATTAATACGTTGGTACCATAACTTTTAAGTCAGTTGTCCTATTTTTTATTTTTATCATTCTAGTAGAGATGAACCTCTGTACATTGCTGGAATCACTAAACCTAATTGAGGTAGCATCTTGTAAAATGAAACTGAAATGTTTTAGAATAAAAGGTCAAGTTCCTATGCTACCTTTCTTACATTGTCCTCGTCTCATATGTAGTACAAAACACAATATATTTCACCTACAATAGTGAAACCATAAATATTGAGTGTGAGTACGATAATTGTGCTAAGTTATCTCAGTCTCCTGCAAGAGGAATATAAATGCACGAGAGCAGTTTAGTAAAGAATCGCCATAATATTTTATAACATACCATTGCTGATCTACATAATTTAAATGGTCCTCAAAATAATCTCTGTAAGTGTAATGCATCGGTCGCAATGCACTGGTCGTATCTTTACAATCTAAAGATTACCTATCCCATCCGTTATCTTTACTACTGCTTCTAAAGGTGGAAGAATGTTTTTCAGGTTGAGGAATAGAATGAATGTCATATGGGCCAGAATTTGGACTGTAGAAGGACTGAAGAATGCAGTTGACATTGATTTGTGCAAGATATCCAGTAACAACATTTGCTATATGCGGCCGTAAATACTATGGCATACCAATGCAGCTTTTTTCACGCAGACATGCACCTGATGTGACAATATAGAGGATTCAGGACCCTTACATTTTTGTGTGATTAGTCAGGATCATAAATTTCATTTCATGAATATAAAAATGATACTACAAGAACCTTTATATTTTTCCTTTTTAGGTGATGAAAGACAAAGTCAAAATTGATGGTTCTGAAAGTTATGCCTCCATTACCAATACCTATGTTCCTGTCTTATGCTTTCATTTACACTGATTGTGTTTCTCTTTTCTGATGTTATCCAGTTCCCTTTGTAAGCAGCCTTTATGCTTTCTTGTTTGATATGCACTGCATCTTGTGCATTGTTCCTTCGTTGAAGGATAATGTTTTATTATACACTTCGTTATACAAATGGACTAGTGTCATGCAATTTTCCTTAGTATAATCAATACACTGGGGTTAAATTAAGGTCAGATGTGAAGTGCAAGTTTTATTTTAGTCTTTACGACAATAATGGAGTTCTAAACGAGGAAATGAAGGCTACATGACTTTTTTTGTGCTTGGGGATTGTGAAGTCTTTGTATCTATCATCTCTTGTGTACAGCCTACTATCATTTATTTTCTGCATTTAAATTTCAGTTGCCCTAAGGTTCAAGGAAAATGTCATAAAATAGAATTTGAAGTATGTTATCTCTTCTTAATGTACAAACTGTTCTTCTGTAACAAAACGATTTAACTGTAGCTACTAAATTGAGATAATGAGATAGATTTTCCGCCGGTGTCATCTTTCAGTTATCAGTACTCTACCTATATATAGAAGTCAACAAACGCAAGGGTTTATTAAATGCTACAGGAATTTCTGTACAGAAAATAATGACCATTACGTGCTTCAAATGGGATTATGTTTGTCCTTGAATGCTCCTAGGTGAGCAAGAAAGCAAGTGTATCAGCTGGATCAACTTGCAATTGAAATGAGACGAAGTAATCTGCCCTCCCTCTTACCACAGCCAGTACAATCCTATTGAGTTAATGTAGGCTCAAATTATGCTGCAAACAGAAATAATACTTTTAAATTGACTGACGCTGGAGAGTTATTCACGAAGAAATTGACAAGGTAACACAAGAATAGAAAAACTGCGTGAGAGATGCAGATAAAATACAAGAAGCAAACTTTTTGGAAATAAACAGCAAGTAGCGAGATTTTGGAGCCTATCATCATAAATATACAATACTCGGACGAATGGCGAATTGTCTTGACGAAAGTGACATTCAGAGTTGCAGTCCCCTTTGGATTAGAGAAACAGGTAATTCATAAACTATAATTATAATTATAGCATGGGTATAATATGCGAATATTCATGCTACAATTATGATTTGAACTGCATTATTATAAAAGCTCTGGAAATTCAGTTTGGATTCCCTTATGTTTAGCACCAAGGTCTAGGGCAACGTGGGAGAGAGAGAGGGAAATATGAAAAGAGTGGCGTAAAGAGGTAGCAATGCTAAGCGTGCTAACGCATTTGATTAACGGCGGTCCAGAACTCATCTCATTCGAAACACATAATAAAACAAATAATACGAGGGGGTTTTAATTATAAGCCGGTAATTTTTGTGCCAGAATGATTAAAATTTTTCAGTGTGATCACTGATTCCTCAGTACATAATGTTGGTAGTTTCAGTGATTTGAGTCCTTTTGCTTTTTTACAGTGAGTGCCAGAAGTGACTGAAGTGTAAGATGGAGAAAATTGAGGCTCGTAGTGTGATCAAGTTCCTGCATTTGAAGGGCAAAACTGCCCGGGAAATCCATGGTGAGATAATGGCTGTTTATGGAAATGATTGCCCATCTTCTGACACTATTGTGAGGTGGAAAAGGAACTTTCAAATAGGTCAAGTGTCCCTGACAGATGAGCCAAGAGATGTTAGACCATCAATGACAGTCCATGCTGACACAGCGAAGAAAGTGGAGTGTTTAATACTGGAAGACAGACGAGCAATCATCCAAATTATCATGAATGAGACACATCTTAGTTATGGTAGTGTGTGGAAAATTATTCATGACGAACTGCACATGTCTAAGGTGTCTGCATGGTGGGTTCCACGTTTGCTAACCCCTTTCCAAAAGCAAACACGGCGTGATCTTTCAAGACAGATGTTGATGCTGTTGGAACAGGATGAAGATGATTTTTGTTATCGTTTGATAACCATGGATGAATCCTGAATCTATCAGTATAATCCAGAGACATAAACCATGAGCATGGAATGGAAACATGCCGATCCCCCCCCCCCTCCCAAAAAGGCAAAGATGCAAAAGTCACCTGGGAAGGTCATGCTTTCTGTTTACTGAGACCATTGTGGAGTCATACTTACAGATTATCTTGCCAAGGGTCAAACCATCACTGGCAGATACTACTGCAATCTTCTGCACAAGTTACAAGCAGCTCTGGTTAAGTAACGACGCGGTATGCTCTCCGAAGGTGTTCGTCTTCTGGCTGACAATGTCAAGTTGCAGTTGACAAAGCAAGGGAATGTGGTTTTGAGACCTTACAGAATCCGTTCTTATTCACCCAGTCTCACACCAAGTGACTACTTCTTGTTCCTCTAAATGAAGAATCCGTTGCGTGGTCGCCGATTTGACAAAACACAAATGACGTAAAATAATGAAGCGGAAGAGTGGTTTAAAGCTAATTCTGCAGACTTCTACAATCAAGGTATTCGGAAGGTCAAGAAACGTCGGGAAAAATCTGTAAATTTAGATGCTGACTACGTAGAGAAGAACTAACAATCACATATCAACACAAACTCTCTATCACATATTTTAAAGGGTGATAGTTAAAAGTTTACGACATCCCCTCGTATGTGGTCTAATTTATTTGACTGTAAATTCTACACAGCTGCCATTAAGTACAGTGAAAGAAGAGTAAATTTAAAAAAAAATGGAGATTATTAATCTGCTTATCTGAATATATAAAACCATTACAATTATTGCGATTAATGCAATCACCCTTCACAGTGACACATCACAGGAGGCTGAACAGAAATCAACTCATTTACACAAATAACTTCTCAAGCTTCAGCTCTGTTCAAAAACCAGGAAAATAGGTTTGGTGTTTTCCTTTATTATTGACCTTTATTAATAGTTTAAAAGCCATAATACTATATTTAAAACTATTAATCATTCACCTCTAAATGCGACTCTAGTTACTTTTATACTCAATAGTTTAGATATTCATAAAATTACTTCACTGTATTGTCCATGATTGGGGCTTCTCTACTATTTCGCTATGTCTAAATGTAATACATGTATGAAAGTCTAAAGCATACTCGGTGTGAAACACCAATGTAATATAAATCACTTTAAAAATACGTAAACCAAAATCTGTAGATCTAGATGCTCGGTTGTTAGCAATAAACGCCATTTCAACTAGGCTTTTAGATTGGGGTCTCATTTTTACGGTCCACAAATCAAACTGCGCAGTCTGCAGCTGAGAAGAGCTATTGCACACTAAACCATTAATGACTATAAACGTCATCAACATAGAACAGACATGTTATAAGAGTACAGTGCTGCAAACGTAAAAACACAAATATAACTGAGCACTTAACGCCTCTGGCCGCTGATTCACCAAGTGCACAAATATCTTAAGTGCATCTATTCCGAAATTGCGTGCCAGTACATTAAATATAACTGTAAGCTGAAAGGCAGCATGGAATGAACCTATTGTACTTGACTTTTGACCAAAAAAGTAATAATCATTTTGCTGCTCCCGTCATCTGAATGAGAAAACGGATGTGGATATATTTGTGTTTAAGTTGGCGCTTTCAAAAGTTTATCCATTTTGTTTGAATGAAGGTCTATTCGCAACCGGAGCTCCCCTCCATTAAGGGAAATGTGTCTAGTATAACTATCCTCTCTATGTGGCTTTGCACTACGGAAACACCTAGAGTCCCTCTTCCTGTCATAAGGAGAATAGGGTTACGTTGCATCCACGTGTAAACTCTAAGAAGAAAACTATTGAAAGCCTCGATAATACCGACAGGGATCTAGCATGTCGTGAAATAGCTCCCCTATTATTACTGGAAGACACTTAGGTGCCTGACAAGTCCGCTTAGGCATTCGCCCAGACATACTCAGTCACCCACGAGTATCAGGAACTACTTTCCTCTGAAGATCAACCCAATCCGAACACTTCTCCTGCGGGGGCTCGGATGTCCGGCCAGACGTACTTCTGCTATTGCCAGAGGTACGCAACATCCGTACCGTAGCTTCTAAGGAGCTGCAACCTTCTCTATCCTGACAGAGAGATGACAAAACAACTTAAATTATACTTAATATTCTCAATTTTGGGGATACCTACACAAAAACTAGGCTTTGCTTATGCGGTTTCTATGAAGTGAGGGAGTGGAAGGAAAACGATAGCTAAAATTATCTCCCTTTACTGCTTCTGAACCGTTATGTGCAGTCCTAGACTCCTGCTTGAAATTCGTAATCGAACAGTGAGAATAAGAAACCAAAAAAGAGCCCTGGAAATCAGTTCCAAAGCTCAGCCATTTCAAAAAGTTGAATATCACCTCAGCTGAAATATGTGATCAACTTCTTAGACTAATAAAACAGAATGGAGACCAATCACTAGACCTTGCACAATGTTATTTACCTATATGCGATGGGTAAAGTAATTGTAAATATATTCACCTCTGTAACGAAGAGAAAGAAACGGAAAAACACAGATTTTGCAACTACAAATATATAATCACTAATAGACTATGGTACAGGCACTTGAGTTACTTTTCCAACACTAGAGAAAATTACCTCATTACCATCCAAGACAAACCTCATTAAATTATTAAACTAAAATGAGATACTGATACATAAACTGAGATAAGTACACGCCAGAACTCTCTAGCCCAACGGAAACACCAGAAGCATCTCTATACATAAAGCTAGATGGAAGTTTCCCATCCCCCCGCTTCCACCATATCCTAGAATGTTCTGTCGAATTTTGCAGCGGTGAATAAGCAAACCTTCATTCTCCTGAGACAGAGAAGGGTTAGTTAGGGAGCTAAAACGAAATTGGTTAATGCTTCAACAAAAAGTGTTCTTTCAAAATACTTCTGTCACGTCTGTTGTATGCATTGAGTGTTCCTACTACAAGATCAGAAATATACTCCTATTGAGTTCGACTCCCCATCGGGTAAAATGTTCGGAAGAACAGGAGTACTGCATTAATCCAAAGAAGATGGGTGACAGTGAGATTACATTAGTCAACACGTTTTTCTTTTACGAAATCTACATACAAGAAAAGCACGTCAAGCTTAACATTATTTGCCTATTAAGATATATATATATATATATATATATATATATATATATATATAACAATAATGCTGAAGTTCAACAGGAACATGACTTTCTATATGCATTGAAAATGCAGATATATCCAATGTGTTATATACAACTATTAGTAACAACTCTACCGCAGGCAAAAGAGGCATATGAACGCTGGCCAATTCTCAAGCGGACCGCTGTTGCCAAGCGTAGTACGTGCACCTGCAGAGGTTTAGTGTACATAAGAGCAGCTTTACCCAACAGCACAAGGTTTTGGCTATTCTTCGCGTAATTAAACAACACATTAAATGTTCCTATAACATTAAGATCTTACCTTGACATATGTCACAGCAGTGAAACAGCAAGTACGTTTTCCAATTCAGTAACTCCCTTTCCGACTTCATGGATATTTCCCGGGGATTGACACAGGTACACTCCCTTTTTCTAAGGCTGAAGCTGCTTTACTACAGATACGTGACACTGTGTGTACACTACCTACACCACAAGGTTACAGAGTTAGTTGCTGGGATTTTGAAAAATCTACAGTCGCCCTATATCCTGGATTGGAGAGATTTTGTAAAAACTTTTTCATATTAAATATAACTTTTCTGCCCTGATAATGAACCATTTCACGTTTATTGATCGAGAAATTACTTGTTCCAGCTACGAGGGTTATGTTCATACGCTCGGATCACAAGCACTACAAAAAAGATATGTATAATAATAATTTAATGTAATATCAATAATATTTCCGTTCGAGTTCAACACACAACTTAACGATGCCGTTCACTGTAACAAAGCGACACCTCTACCCTGAAAACTAACTGAAAATTAACTCTGCTTCAAACTTTTTGACTTCTGTTTTAATATTAAGTGCATTATTTATTTATGCTTGAGATAAATGTTATGAGAAAAGAATGGTGTTGTTTTTCAGGCTTATATTTGTTGAATGGGTGCAGGTTGGGTGTAACCATAACCAAGTGAAGGTTAAAAGTGCATCGCTCGCGTTCTAAGTATCGTAAAGGATTTTTGTACGGTCATGATCATAAAATAAAATTCTTTCTTATTATAAGATTGGCATCTGTAATATTCAAAAATTTATCCGAGCGTAATTAATTAATATAATGTTCTCTGCTCAGGCGAGCGAGATGCGTGTACCAGATTCGGTAGTACTGCTAGGCGGCGCAAGCTTAGAATTGGCTGGAATATGCAGTATCGCCGCCTACATATGCCTTTAACTTTTGCGAAGATTATAATGTATACTAATGTATGATTTAAAGACAAGCAAATGGCTTAGGTATATGAGGAAAAATATTTAAAACTTAAGCTCTTAGGAAGCAAAATAAATAGACGAACCACATATGTCAAACGTGTTCCGTTGGAGAATGTATTCTGCAAAATTTAGAACGCTATGAGGTAAAGATAAATTTACTTGTATTTGTTATTAATATTTAGATCCTTTGTATATCTATTTCTGATGGTTTCCAAGCGTACTATGTTACACAAATGACAATAAGAATGATATAACATTTATGGAAATTTCATTAAAACCTCAAAAGATACATATTGCTAGATAATTATAGCAAAAACCAACTTTTTAGAATGGTTTTGGAAAAATTAAGTATTGTATCGCTGAAAGACATTAGACTTAACGTGTTCGTACTCTGCCGATAGAATGTTTCTATAAATCGTTTTCATAAGAAAAAGTTCAGAATGTATTTTGGTGAAATAATAGTATCTTATTCTATCTCGGGTAGCCGCGCTATGGCTGAGTGGTTAGACCGCGTGGCTCTCACCAAGGTGGCCCGTGTTCGATCCCAGGAGACCGCAAAGTGAGATTTGTGGTGGAAAACATGGCACTGAGGCGGGTTTTCTCAGTGTCCTTCGGATTACCCCACCGTCATTCCACCACTTTCTCCATCTTCATCTTTCCTATCATCTCATCTCACTCACACTTTCAATTCCGGCGGTGAGTTGAACACTCATCCTGGAATCTCTCTGATCTGGAATCCCCTGATCCTCGAGGTTGCGTGGTTCAGAAGACCCTATGCTGCACTGTAGGTTATCTCATAACCTACAATGAACTTTGATAAAAGAACTTATTTACAAACCTCGCGTGTCCTTCTATGCTAATTGAGTTCCGTAAACATTACACACATTATACGTAGGAGGTGGCTTAAATAATGATGAACTCTACGAAACAGGTTGAATATCTAGGTTTGGGAGCACAAAGGTACGCTTAATGCGTATAGCAAAAGTGGTATTTTATTATAATGTTTATTATTGCCTTTCAGTTCTACCAACAGAATAAATAATATGTTGATATTTAATTAATTCTCATGCGAAAATAGCTCTTTTGTTTTAGCAAATAAAACCTTAAATCGCGTTACTATAAAATTCATTAAGCATTAAATACGTCATACTGTGGTACTGTACGCCATACAGAAATATTAAATTCACAAAAATCAAATGAATCAATTTGCAATGTATCAAACAAATCTAAGAATAAGATATGGACACCTGGGGATACCTTGCACATCACTATCTCAAAGTTGGACAAGTGGATCTGTCACTTGTGGCACATTTTTTGATTCAGAAGCTTCATCGTGTTCATTGCAAGTTTCATTTTTATGGATTGCAAAATCTTGTGGCCTGAAAATTTTGAGATTGAATGGATATGTTCCAGTTTTACGGAACACACTAGTAGCTGCAGTGGCTGCTGGTAGATAGTTTTTTCTAAACAGATTCCCTATCGGGTAAACTATAACCGTTCGACCAATATAATTTTTCAGACATGTTTCGATTTCTTGGCAGTAGGCCTTCAAAGGCCTCATGATCGCCACGTCAAGGTGTTGAAGATTGTTAGTGCAGTGGGTGGGAGGAAAATCTTTCTGGCAAGGTTTATCACGTGCAGATTTCATCTAAGATTAGAATAACTTCGTTATCGGCCGTTGGTTTTGTGATTTGTATAAAACATTTAAACAACTCTGTAAAAATATCATTTGAATCAATCCCGGGATGTGACAGGCTGTAGGAGTTCCATCCATCAGCCCTAGCTTCATATTCTTCCTGGGGAAGATCTACATCGGTGGGACAAAATGGCCAACTGCATTCATGCATGTTACGGCAGTGATGAGACCAGTTTGCTCAGCTGATGTCAATGAGGACACTTGTGTCTTGTCTTTCATGGCTATGACTCTCGTCATCTGCTGCTGCACTATTGTGAAGCCAGTCTCATCACAGTTGTAAATGTGATTCAGATTAAAGTTCACTTTCTCACTTTCTTTATCTCGGGTTGTAGAAGATTAAAACATTTTGCACATTTTCCCTGATGCAAGGTTTTGCTGGTGCAGCTGATATTCCTTAAGAAGTTCTAAGATAATGAATTCGATGTCTTTTTAAGAAACTGTATAGCCATTTCTTTCCAGCGAGCTCAATATCTTTGTCGAATGAGTTAGGGATGCCAATATGTTTAGCTAGTTGATATGCTAGGCGCCTTATATCAGCCCTAGGTACAGAAGAAAGTCAGCCATCATCAGGCAGTACTGAACTATATCGTTCTAAAGTTCAGGAGTAATTACAGGTTTTCTCCCCATACTGATATCACTAGCTACAGCAGGATTCGTATCAGTGGCTCTTACGTATCACTCAAGTGTTTTTTGAGGACAAATAAATGTTTTGGCTGCCCTAAGGTATCTCATTTCCTTGTCATCATCAGCTTTCTGAATGAGCTCTGCATTCCAAGTTTTTCTCCTTTCAGGAACATGCATCTAAAAGAAAGTACAGGCATACTCTTCATTTTAATATTGTGACGTAGACGGCGAACTCGCGTTGCCGATCGATAATGCGGACTGGCCGTAGGGCGATGGGGGGGGGCACGCAAGGTGTGGCACCTCCTCCTGCCGCGCGAAGGTGCTCGAAGGCTCCAGAATGATTTCCCCCTCCATAATGGAAGAATCGCGAGGTTTCTGGGCGATCGATACAAGCGAGGCGACGGTTAGTCGAGTGGAGTACGTCGCGGCGTGCAGACGTGTAGCCGAGTTGAGTGAGTGACCGTGAGCCGAGCGTACGTGTAGTTGAGTTGAGTGAACGGGTAAAGACGAACTGTCAAGGTTGAATGTTGTAAATTAAATTGCAGTTGTATACGTGCATCGGAACGGTAACGGACAAACTGGTAAATCGTAATTGTGTACATTAAACTGTAATTGGAATAAGGTGAAAATAAAGAACATTGTTGAGTTTGTGTAATTGGACTTTTTATTTCACGAGCCCACAAAGTCACAACTGGTGTCAGAAGTTGGATATAACACAATGGAGGCAGCATTAGAAAAGATTTTAGCGGAACTGAAACAAATGAAGACGGCCAACGACAACATCACCGGGAAGATGGAAGAAATGAAGGCCGAAATAACAGCGAAGACGGAAGCGGTAAATAACAACTTGGCCGAGGAACTGAAACAAATGAAGACCGCTAACGACAACATCACCGAGAAGATGGAAGAAATGAAGACCGAATTGATCACAGAAATGAAGGCAGCGAACCACAGTCTGGCCACGGAAATGAAGGAGGCGAACGAGGTCCTCGCCGCCAAATTTGAGGAACAGTTGGCCGGCGCGAGGGATGACGTGACGGAGCTGGGCAAGCGGATGGGCCAAGTGGACGAGCGCGTCGAGGACCTGGCGAACCGCTTCAATGACCTAGAGGAACACCGACCTTATGTGTGGACGGAGGACGCCGAAGACGCTTTCCAGCACCTGAAGGAAACCCTGTGCAGTGCTCCAATTTTGGGTTTCCCACAACCGGGTGGCGCCTTCATTGTGGACACCGACGCTAGCGACCATTGTATTGGAGGTGTCCTATCGCAGATCCAGGACGGCCATGAGCGGGTGATAGCCTACTACAGCAAGACGCTATCCAAGGCAGAGAAGAACTACTGCGTCACCCGACGAGAATTATTGGCGGTAGTAAAGACCTTGGAGCACTTCCATAAGTACCTGTACGGTCAGCCATTCCACCTGAGGAATGACCATTCCGCCCTAACCTGGCTATTGAGCTTTAAGAACCTGGAAGGCCAGACAGTACGTTGGGTCCAGAGGTTGCAGGAGTACAACTTCACCTCGGAACATCGTAGAGGGAAGAGCCACGGTAACGCTGACACCATGTCCCGAAGACCCTGTCCAGAAGAGTGCGGCCAGTGCACAAGAGTGGAAGAGAAGGAGCGTGCCGCAGCAGTCCGAGTAGTTGTGGCAGTGCCTGGTGAAGGCTGGTATAGCGCAGGCCTGAGGAGGGAGCAGCTGGTGGACGCAGACTTGGGGCCACTCTTAAGGGAAGTGGAGGCAGGGACGAGACCAACCTGGGAGGACATCGCACCGAGGAGCGCCACCTACAAGTCGTACTGGACCCAATGGGACTCGTTGAAGACCAGAGAGGGCGTGCTGTTCCGGTTATGGGAACCACCCGATGGGAAGACGCAGAGAGAACAGTTGGTACTTCTCCGGAGTAAGGTAACGGAAGTCTTGGAAGAAGTGCACGCTGGTACTTCAGGAGGACACCTGGGAGCGAACCGAACGATTGACAAACTTCGGCAGCGCTACTACTGGCTGAGACTCCGAGCAGATGCTGGTGGTGCACCTGGACAGTCTAACGCGCTACGATGGTTCTGTTCGGAACGACCAGCCTTGAGGAGGGAGCAGTGTGACGTAGACGGCGAACTCGCGTTGCCGATCGATAATGCGGAGTGGCGGTGGAGGCGGGGGGGACGCAAGGGGTGGCACCTCTTCCTACCGGGCGAAGGTGCTCGAAGGCTCCAGAATGATTTCCCCCTCCATAATGGAAGAATCGCGAGGTTTCGGGGCGATCGATACAAGCGAGGCGACGGTTAGTCGAGTGGAGTAAGTCGCGGCGTGCGGACGTGTAGCCGAGTTGAGTGAGTGACCGTGAGCCGAGCGGACGTGTAGTTGAGTTGAGTGAACGGGTAAAGACGAACTGTCAAGGTTGAATGGTGTAAATTAAATTGCAATTGTATACGTGCATCGGAATGGTAACGGACAAACTGGTAAATCGTAATTGTGTACATTAAACTGTAATTGGAATAAGGTGAAAATAAAGAACATTGTTGAGTTTGTGTAATTGGACTTTTTATTTCACGAGCCCACAAAGTCACAATATATATAAAATAAAGAAAGAAAAGCACAATTAATTCACTCAGTTAAAAAATTACACATCATTGTCATCGTCATCATCATTATCATCATTATTGGTATAGTAGTAGTAATGATGCTATTACAGAAGAGAGACAGGTTTATTAATAGATTTTGCACTAATAAATAAAAGTGTCTCGATACTGGAGCCTCTATCTCTTATAGTTCCCGGCATGAATATTAAAACTGTAAAAGTAGGTCCTAATATGGGGTACCCCTAATTAAGCTCTCCATGGTACCCCTTGATAGGGAACTAGCCATTTTAATCTTGTAGTTGAATTAAGGCAAAGAACGGGACATAAAAATGTAGTTTATAACTTCAGCAAAGGTGTGTTGAAAACAAATACCTTATTATATCTGTGTACACAGATGACAACAACAGCAAATAACTTCAAGGAGCATACTTCTTTCGTCCAATCACCATGACGCGATCTCAAGCAGGAATGTGATGACAAAACCGCAGGATGCTTAGGCGCCAAACCTCTCTTAGTTTATCACATTTCTATAAGGGGTTAGCACTGTGTGACTGAGACACCACGGTACACCAAAACGCGCACGTTTTATATAATTAGTTCCTTTTACCACTTAGGAATGTTATAAAATAACAGTCTGTTTAGGGTTATAGAAAACAAACTATCTCCCGATAACTAAACTGAACAAATTGGAATAAAGCTGGCGACATGAATGTGAAAGGCACCACACATAGAAATATATTAACGTTTTACCGCATGATGTGCCATATATGGTACACTCCATATTTTATATTATAACCTAAATAAAATGCATGTCATAATCCTCTTAATGCTATATTACATTTAATACTCCATGGTATATTACTCTGATGAAGCAACATCTGCCATTTGTGGTGAAAAGTTAAAGCTTTTGTTGATTTCTTTGCTATGTGTACAGGTTATGTATCAGCTGATAAATGTAGCAATTCTGTGGTAAATTTTCATGGTTTTTAAGACTGTCGACACTAGTCACAAAATAGTAGGACGTTTTACATCGTCTCTGGATTGTATAGCAAACGCAAGCCTCAATTTCCATCTGTTTATTTTAAAATACATTGCCGAAATAGGTATGTGTCAGATATGGCACATCATGCAGTTGAAGTAACATATAGTACTAAACTTGTCGATGTCTAAATTTGATTATATACACTCTCTCACTCTTATACATTCATGTACAGCCATATAAGTTAATTATTTAATTAAATTGATGCTTACAAATATGAAAGCACAGCTATTTATGGACATTTTTCGATTCTTATCGCCAGTATACCACACGATGGATACACAAGTGAAGACTCTGAGATGTCAGATGATGAAACTGCAAGAGTGATGCGCTTGCAAAATTATCAGATGAGGAATATGATAGTGAGAAGAGTAAATCAAATATTACTATTATTGCTGACTCGACCAAGACTGAAAGGATGAAGTTAACATTTCTTTGTATTCCAAAATGGATCCTTATCCTAATGTTGTCATCACATATAACAGTTACATGGGAGATGAAGACCTCCATGGTTAGGGTTTTGTAGGTTTCACATTCGTTCTAAGATGTCTCAAATGCTTTCTGCGGAACAGGGAAGGCACTACAGCTGAAAAGACGTCGTCCAGGTAATGTTGCTGTACAAATACTCAGCAACAAATGACAGGGAGGGTCAACGGCAGAAGTTCCTCGAACTAATGTGCAGCAGGATGTCATCCTGCATTTTCCCATATGGCGTCAAACGTGTGCACGATACAAGTTTCCTAACTGTAAGCAAAGGATATTTGTTGCTTGTGAACAGTGCGAAGTGACTCTCTGTTTAAAAAAAGATAGATATAGTTTCAAATCGTTTCATGTGTTATAACAGGAGATGTACACATGAGTTGCGTGTGACATTCTTTACTGCATGTTGTGCCACTTATGTCATTCTCCCATTTTTTACATAAAACGGTGCCATAATGAATCTTGAAAATTGTTAAAGTATTTTTCCCATATCTAGTGACCCATATCTGCCTAAAATATTTTTTTCAGTCAAATAAAATAGTATCATACAATAAAGGGTTAAAATGTGTAATCGATGTGAAGATCACAACTTAAGAAATGAGTGTATTACCTAGATAAATAAATGATTTCCTATATAGCTAAACCTGAACATTCACACAAATCCCTTCATCATAAACTTAATTTTCTTTGTTTATAACACAGATGCAAATTTAGATACAGATACAAATGCTGGTAACTTGCTATAAAACAGTTAAACTACAAAGAAAAGTCTTACTGAATACTCGAAATATGTAACGTGAACATAAGTTTCTCTATTCTTTAGGATAAACTTTGCCTTAGAACGATTTACAACTAAGCAACACTGGTTGGTTATACACTAGATGAGGAAACATAACCCAAATATTTAACTGCAATAATTAGAGGCTACATATACTCAATGGTGATAAAAGATCTCTAATGACAGAAAAAAAAATTCTCAAAATTAAAAGCGACAAACTTGAACAAGTGCAAGCATACAACCGGAATAATTTAAAACAGCTAGCGGTACGAAAAGCGCATTCGCTTTTAGTGTAGTACGTTTCATATATTATAACACATCATATTGATATAAATCTGAATCCGTAAGAAGATCACTTCACAATCTACGCCCAGAAAATGTATATTTACAAGATTTACATTTAATTTATTAAACGTTATATAAATATACGATGCTCTAATCAAAATCGTTCACTGAATTTGAGAAAATAAAGGAATGTTTCTTGTAGATAGTAATTAGGAGTATTTGAATTATCTTAACACTTCTTCTAGCTGCATGGTTTGCCAAGTATGAAAACTAAAACTTTACACATTATTTTTGTGACCTCCAGTATTCGTTTGGCGAAATCCCTTATCTCAGAATGGAAAGCTTTGCAATTAACAAAATGTTTTATTACTTTTTGTAACAGCATTAACTTATATTCTTTAAATAAAACACAACTTCCGTAAATGCCATCTTATAAGTAATACGACGTTAAATCCCTCACATGCTTTAGGAAAGTTGATGTTATCGCTTTTCAGATAAACCTAATATGTTCCCTTTTTATCACAGTCTTTTTTTTTTTTTTTTCCTCCCTCAGAAGTGTTCTTCTCTGAAGCGTTGGCATATGGCTAAAATGGTGCCTCTGTTTCGCTTGACTTCTTTTAAGAGGCGAGAGAGACGCTTGGAATACAAATAGCGATTAATAAAACTTCCTTCACACTATCTTGCTGAAAGGAAAGGAATTTAAATGGGAAACTTATCGACAATGGAGTGTGTAATATCAGCGATCGCCCGCTTGGGCGCGCCATAACTAGCAAACATTAAATGGCTCTGTTACATCGCGATAACGGGTTATTTATTTTGAAAGTCATAAAAAGTGCGGGAATGGCAGGCGCGGTGTGCAGAAAAATAACTT
This sequence comes from Mantis religiosa, assembly GCA_030765055.1. Classification (NCBI taxonomy): domain Eukaryota; kingdom Metazoa; phylum Arthropoda; class Insecta; order Mantodea; family Mantidae; genus Mantis; species Mantis religiosa. Next base: position 71,165,806 of record CM060954.1, read on the forward strand.
GAGGCATTATGTTAAAATGGGCATAAGAGAAGCTGAACAACGCTCATTTTTGGAAAACGGGATGCACAGAGTTCATCATTTGATAGTAGTTATATCTCCTTTAATGACTGACCTGTGCGAGAACGAGCTACATAATTAGCTTCTGGGATTTTATATTTAGTTATATGAACCTTCTGTCTCAGAAACTCCAACTGAACAACTGTATTCTCTCATTAAACTTTATAAAATATCTTGCATATTTTGACAATTGATTTTATTTTATATTTTATTTGCTTAACCCTTTCACGTTGCGCTTTTTCCTTCTGATTTACGTTATTGATGCATTTACGCAGAAAATAACCATGCCTGTGCTAGGATTTAAACCCTTAGTCTGCTACTCTATAATACTTCAAAGCTAAGTGCTTCAGAGGGCACGCAGATAGCTCCCTATGGAATTGGTAAAAATGTGAATATCCGGTGAAAATATAGCATTGCTATTTTAATTCCTGTACCGAAATATTTTCGTTATATATTGCAGTCCACCCATAAATTATTAGCGAGATTTTACCCGAAACACATACTTTGAGATTTCCTGAATTATGAACAAATGAATCGTTTATTTCAGAAACTACCTAAGAGACAAAATATCAAAAAATGTGTTTTTGGTTTTACTGTACAATTTAAAGGTAAATACGTCTTTTAGTGAAAAAATAACCTATGTTTCATATAAGCAAAGCTATTTTCAGCCTTCCGTTTATTTCAGAAAGAACCCAAGCGCCGTTGGATATGAAGCCTTCTATGACACTTATCATCCAATAGACAACAACTGACAAGGAGTTGTCAGAAGACTTGCCAGAAGCTGAATAAGTGAATAACGCCAGATCTTTGTGTATAGACATACTGTAGCGTGAAGTCTACTTGTATTTTTTATTTAGGTCTAATGAAAACGCTCTTCTTTATACTTAAGTGTGTCTTGTTACTTATCTTTGATACCAAAACAGGTAAAAATAATGGTTTGACTTAATTAATAAGTGAATAAGGCCAGATTTTTGTATATAGACACACTGTAGCCTGCAGTCTATTTGTATTTTTCGATTTAGGCCTAATTAAAACACTGTTTTTTATACTTAAGTGTGTCTGATACTTACCTTTTATACCAAAACAGGTAAAAATAATGGTTTGACTTAATTACAATAATAATTTAAAAAAAATAACTTAGGATACACTCATTTATTGCAGAAACCACCTAAGTGCAATTTTTTTCTTCCTTTTCTAGTTCTAAAGGTAATAAGACATAATAGTAAATTAATCTTTGGTATTTATAGGAAGTCTACTCATACTGATAATTACATAAAAATCATTTTAACCCCTTTTCACATAAATTTGCTGTTTTCAATAGTTTGATTTATAGATTAATAAATATACCTCTGAATAAAGATGAATTTAATAAAGAATGTAAACATATTATTAATACTTCTTTAATTAATGGTTTTAATAAAGATTTTATAAATAAGAAATTGAAAAATTCAAATATCAAAAAACTGTTAATGATATTTCTACCCTTAGAAAAATAAAGACAATTATAAGTTTAAACAATTTACTTACCATCCTTGGGTTAATAAACATTTTCAAAAAAAATTGTAAGGAGTTTGGTATAACTTTAGTTCCTCAAAAGAAACATAGTATTAAAATGTATTGCATTTCTATATAAAAGATAAAATTCCTAATAATCAAAAGTCTGGAATTTATCAGTTTAATTGTTTTGATTGTGATAAAGTTTATATTGGAAAGACAAAACGTAATTTAGAAACTAGAACGAAAGAAAATTTTCGTAACATTGGTCATTTAACCATGAAATACATCCAGAAGTTAAATTATTAAAACAATTAAATTGTCCGATAGATTTAATGATTTGGGAAAAGATATTTATTTTAAAAAACAAACATCGTGTAATGAATCTTGAAAAACCGGCAGTCCATTCTGTTTAAAAAAAATTTTGTTCAGATTTTGGTAGAATATATCAACATCTAGCGTTTGTAACTATGGCGACAGCTTTGTTTCCAGCTGAAGATGTGTATAAGTTTACATGAAATCGCGATCCTGGGGAATTTATAAGAATTATAATTTCTTATAAGTGAAGTTTTAAGTTACAAGTTATTAATTTGTATATGTACCTATCTATTTATGGTCCCACTGAGAGAGGTGGCACCTCTTAAATTGGCGATTCGTATTCTGGAGGTCACATGTTGCATCTCTGGACGGGGCACTCTGTTTCCCCTTGTCAGTTACAGGAATGCTGGACTGCATAATTGCATACCAGGATATCCTTTCCATCATTTCCTTATCACATTTGAGATGACGTTCCAGACTCCGATGGGGCAAATGATAGTGCATTGCAAATGCTGTTGTCGATGCTGACCAGTGTTACCTAGTTGCTGTCCTCGAAGAGATGGAACGAAGCTTTACGACACCAGACAGGTGTCCTGACACCATGGGGAACTATCGGCACCTATTAGGGACTTCTTTGTGGCCTGTCCGCCTGCGACCATGTATCTTCCCGCACTTATTTACTTCATTCCTTCCTCCTGTAAGCTGCAGTATTTCTGTGTAGAAATAACGGAGCGCAAGTGTTCCCAGGTGTCTCTTATTCCTAGATTTTTTGAAACATTGCAAATTTATTCATTTGATTTTTGTGAACTTAATAGTTCTGTATGGCGTACAGTACGACAGTATGGCGTATTTAATGATTAATAAATTTTATAGTAACGCGAAAATGAAACGTGAAATGAACACGATGAAGCTTCTGAATCTAAAAATGTGCCATAATTGACAGATCTACCTGCTTCACAGAGGATATTTGTCCTGGCAGACATCAGCCCAATCCCAACACTGAGGCAGAAGGCAAGTTCATCAGAACAAGCTAATTCATCTCAAGCCGGAACATCTTGTGTAATTACAAGCTTGCCATACAAAGCTCAGCTCACTAAAATGAAGTCAAAGAAGGCCGTCAAGACTCCTCATAAAGCCTAAAGGAACTTAGCATTGCAAGCCAAAGCAACAAAGACAACAAGAAAAGGAAGGAAGCGCATTGGTGAATCTTCGTCCTTCCTTCGAAGACGAAGATGACTTTGTGCCTCTGGAATCGCAAGAGCAGTCGGGAAACGAGGGTGACGATGATCATGATGATGATGATCATGCGCTGTGCCTATATTGTGCAGTCCTTTTTCCGGAGGACCGAGAGGGAGAAACATGTATAACGTACTGCAAAGGTTTCAATCGGGCACACACGGTTTGTGCAGGTATATTTTTGTTGCGAAAAGTGTGTGAGCAAAGGAAGTAAATAAAACAAGATCTGGATAGCTATTAGGGACCAAATAGGGTAACATGTCGGGATTTGAACCTTGGACTTACACTTCGATTATCAACCAATCATATTTAATATTGTAACGGCCGGACCAGGCCGTGCACTACACACCTAAATACTTCCTAAACAGGCTAAACTAAGGAGAGGAATTTAGGCCCTACAAATCCTAAAGCTTGCAGGTCCAGGTTAGGGTACACGACATACAAAGCACTGACTCAATGTTGCCCCAATAAACAGATTTAATTCATTACCATATTCCTTGATTATAACAAATATAACATATTCATTATAACAATATGTGATCCCTTTAAATAGCACAAGGAAACAACGAGCATCACAATCTTCATAAAATTACTCTGTAAAGAACATTCACTCCAGAAAGAACAATAATAAAGTATGAGGGTAACAATGGTCCCAGAAAACATTTAAATTACTGATGAAGCTAGCCTGTAACTACACAGAAAGCATTTACCAAACCAAATAATTGAGTAGAACAGTTTACATGAATAAATCTCAAAACCTTTGGATACGTAAGTGACTTCAGGGTAAACCGACAGTAAAATTCCGTCCCCCTTTTAACGATGTAGAAATTCTAAGCTAGATAGCAGTCACCCCTTCTTTCTTAGACCCAGAAGCATAAGAATGAAAACAAAACAAAAAATTAAGCTTCTGGTCCCGGAACTGAAGGGAAGAGTCAATAAAACAATCACGGCTCAACAAAAGCGATCATGAAAACACAACGAATTCTTTTAGCAAAATCCTAGACTTGGAGCACTTACCCCCAGACTTAATCGCGTCGAGCACCAAGCACCAACTTCCCTCCCGATTCGGGGCAGTGCACAGAAGAGACTTCAGGAACCGCAGCGCTCCCAGAGAGCCACGGCGGGAAACCGAAGCGATCCCACGAAACAGCGGCGCCTCGAACCGGGAAGGGCAAGGAAAATAAGTGCCGGGGAGAAAACAACAAACTGCACAATACAGACATTAAGTAGTGTAAACTTTTGTACTTGTAATGCTCTAAATTAACACCAGAAGATGTATCCCATATTAGGAACCTCTATCACCCTACATTAGGAATCCCATTTTGGTATTTTAGAGAATTGCATTGTATTTGCACAACAGTATATTTAAGCTCGAGTATACGTTCTATAAGGGAAGTAAAGAGTTGGAATATACAAATATATTATTCGTACACACTAAGCTGTGTTACTATTGGTCATACAGCAAAAAGAAGAAAGGTAGCCCATATTAGGCAACATTTCCTACATGTTCTCTTTCTGCTACTCAATTGTCTATAAAAATACCGACTTCCGTGTACAACCGACTCTCTTCGTGCGGACCTCTTCTGAAAGTGTGTTTATTCAAGGGACCTCAAATCGTGTATTTCTAATGTAATTACAGTGTGGAAGTTTTAGCTGGAATAAAACACCATTTTACTAGTGCCCAGGAGAGAAGCTAAAAAGTGCTCGCAACTCAGTTCAATTCGTGATACTAATGAAAGGTATCGCAGGTTTATAACATCATTCACAACGAAACGATGCAGTGGCAGAATTGTTTTAAAATGTGTATCGCATTCTTTTCAGACATGCTTCCACTACAACCGCAGGCCTTCGCTATGGCTTCCCAAAATTCTGAAAATGTGAAACTGAGAAACAAAACTTATATTATGTGTTTCAAATCGTAAGAGTTCTCGCTTGTAACCAATCAGATGCGTTAGAGCCTTCACCGTTGCCACCTCGTTATCCCCACTCTCTTTATATTCCCGCTCTCTCGCACACTTGCGAGTGTTCGTGCCGCTAGATGTAAGGTAACGCAAACTGAATTTTCCAGAGTTTTATAATAATGCAGTTGTAATCATGGTTTCAACATGAATATTCGTACACAAATGCTTTAAATATTTAGTTTAAAGTGAATTATAGTTTATTAAATATTTATTTTTCTAATCCAACCAGCGGTGCATCCGTATAGCTGTGAATGCTACAAACGTTAAGAGATAATTGATCATTGTCATTGTCTTCATCGTCTGAGTAATACAAATTTATGATGATAGGTTCCAAAAGCTCGTTACGTGCTAATACTTTCCAAAAGTATTCTTCTTGTAGTTTATCTGATGTCTCACAGTTTTCCCACTTGTGTTCCCTGTGAATTTTTCGTGAATAAGTCGTTCAACGTCAGTCAGTTTAAAAATATTATTTCTGTATGCAACATAATTTGAGCTCACATTAACTCTATTGTCCGTCTCGTTATCGTAGATGGTAGCGTGTCTGACTCACGTTCAAGAGGTCCCGAGTTCAAATCTCGGTCAGGGTGAGTTACCTGGATAAGATATTTTCCCTTATTCTGATAGACGAATGTCGTGTAACTCTAAGATCCATAGACCCCGGACTCATTTGAGGATCATTTCACCCATTTCATTCATCGTCCGATATGACTTAACGTTGCAGGACGTAAATTACAACAAAAAGCACTCTATTGGATTGTTCTAAGGGGCTAAGTAGGATCGCGTCTCATTGTTCCAGCTGATACACTTTTTTCATGGAAGACTAACTGAATAATGCTGCTTTGAACTCTCTAGAGTAAATAGAGACTGCGAACCATTCATAAACAAAGATATAATGTGACCAGACTCGTTCTGCCAGACTAGTCTCTTTTGCCACATCATGTCAAATGTTTACGCTTCAGTTCTGAGTAATTTCAAATATACGTTCACGCATACATGCCAACCAATAATGATAATCGTTACAGTGCTTACGTCGCAATGCATTGTTATAGTTAATGGTATCTACTTTATTTATTTGTATTAGAAAACTATTTGAGCTAAAACTAATGGATTTTTGCTGTTATGTTAAATACACTATTCTCTCCTTCCTCGTGGATCAGTTTCTGCAAAATATGAATTTCTGTCATAGCGCGAATAGTATTTATTAGAAATTGATTAGTTTGGGGCTCTTCACACACCACATAGGGCGGATGTAATAGGACAACACCGCAGAACTCCGATTGACTGCTCATCTAGTAGCGCTCAAGCACAAATACCTTCCCATTTGAAACCCATAATAGTATACATATTATGTTTTATATTTTAAATCAAACCCATCTTCTCATAGGCACCAATAGACTTTGAAATTTCGGTTAGCAATTCTCAAACATCAACTTCGAGAAATCAAATAAACTAATTTTGAGCAACTCAGATGTTCTCGCTTTTAGGGAAAGATAGAAGCTTCATTCTCTGACCCTTCATGGTCACCGTGCAAAATTCTAAACTACTGCCCGAATTATGAAATAATGTTTTAATTTTTCTTGTTGGTCGAAGTGCATGTATGAAAAAAATTCAATACAGAAACTCATGGGACTTTATTTGACTACCACACTCGGTTTGAAAGCAATGACGTTGTTCGGAGGAAAACTATACACTCCAATCAGATCTTTTGTTCCATCCGAGGATCGAACCTGCTCCATTGAGAACAGAGCACTCTAGAAAACGAACGATGATAGTTATTAATAAATTTGAATGTGAGGATGTGAGGTTTATACTTGAGAAGCAACATAGTATATAGAATCCAATATGAATTTGACTTCAAACAACGTCTGGTGCTAAAACACTTTTGGGAAAACAGAAAGGCTTTGCTTTTATAACTGCACGGCTTCAAATCTTAGCAATATTGAACAAGTTCCGCAATAAATCTTCTACAGCAGAAAGCAGGCAGCCTGTCATAATGGAAGCTGAAAAATGACTAAAGCGAAAGACGGACATGAATTCATAAAAAAAACTAGTGACGCTGTCAATAAAGCTGAAGAAATTTTGTTAAAAAAAAGTTTTCTAAGCTTCGGATTACAGGCGTCACCAACCCAAATGAAAAAATTACTGGAGCAAAACGCTTAAACTCAAGGGGAAATGTTAAAAAAAGGCAATAAAAGCAACATGTGGCTTCTCTTCGTTTCTTTTTATGGATTTCAGAGACAGCGAGTGTATTTATAGATGGAGAGAATCAATAATAATGATCTACTTAGGAATATATGGCATACGAATACTACACGGTGACTTTAAATTTAGGTACATCACTCCTTCATCTCTGCCAACATCAGGATATTTATTATATATTATAACCACAAATGAATCACTGGATATACACAAATATAAACAAAGACAACACACTATCAAAATTCGCATTACTGAACAAAAGAATGTTTTCAGTAAATTAAATGCCAGGTCAGGAGATGGCGTGAGTATAGAACAAATTGGATCAAAGAAACGTAACTACTTAATTTTATTATTAGAAATTACAGCACCTGAGACTCACTTTCCGTATTAATAAAATACATTTAAAAGAACCCAATAGTGATATCGTCAGTCGTTTCTCAAATCAAACTCCTGATATAGCTATAGAAGATAAAGAGTAGTATACAAAAATAGAGAAATTAGATTAATGACACTTTTCTGCATATAGGGTGCGTGATATATGAAGTCATTTAATATTAATATTCAATTCCGTTAGTTGTTAGAAGTTCAATGCACTTCCGGTAAATATGAAATATGTACGAGTAGCAAAATAAAACCTTGATTTATAAAAAATTGACAAAAATTATATTGAATTTTAGATATCTGGAAATACAAGTTCTTAGAAAAATTCAGTAATCATATTTTAGCAAATAAATAGCACCAAAATCTTTTGCTTACTTTGTTCTACGTAGAGGCAAAGTAACAAGACAATTTTATACCGTTT
>CM060954.1:71174872-71210514 GCA_030765055.1 Mantis religiosa
TATCTAACACTCTTGCTTTGACATAGCCGTACGAAGCATTATTTACATAAAAAATTTAACTGTTTTGATCGCGAACGGAACTATGGACTTTCGGCTGTCCCTTAGAATTCTCTTATCGCTAAGCTGTCCGTATAACGCTTTTGAATGATCTTATAGAAACTTGTCACCTGTAATCAGGACCTGTTAGCTCTAGGTTTCTTTGGCGATAGTGTTTAGATCTACACTCCTGATTTACTCTGTGATTTCTCTATTTTACTGTACTATTACAATGAAATATTTTAATTCTATGAATTTAGATATAATTACTGCCAGAATGCAATATAATAATGTCCGCATATAAATTTTTCTACTTAAGTTGCACCAGAATATTTATTTTCTTGTTATTAGTTAATATTTACTGACAATTTAAATCACGTTAAGCTAAATACAAATTGAAAGTAATTCATATTTTTAAGGATAACAAAGAGAAATGGCTAACTCATCCTCAGTTATTACTGGAACCGTTATTCAATAGATAGCAACGATAAAGTTTATCCTTGCTTAATCACTGATTTCAGTTACGCATTATCATCGAAAAAGTGGGAATATATATATACGGTCTCACAGCTGGGCCAATTTTTCGAGTATATATCCATTTTTCTTTGTAATTCTCCTGACAAATCTATAATCCATGGGATTACGGATAAGTTGACGACAGATATCAACTCTACGTTCAGCCTGTTGAGGTGCCAGTTCATGAGGTACAAATCTACATTTTCCAAGTGTCTTAAGGTGGCGATGTATGTATCTTTTGATGCGCCAAGTTCTTCTAAAAGTCTATGGGTACTTTTTTGCGGATTTTCTCGTACAACTTGGTATATATACTCAGTATTCCATACCTTAGCTCTTCCAGAACGTGGTAAAACTTTAACGTATTCAGCTCCATTGTTGAAAAGTTGGTAACCATACGCTTGCTAACGACACCTCCTTGTACTTCACATATCCTTCGAGGTGCGGCAGCGACATTTTAATCGTGTTTCCAGTAGTGTATAAGGAGGACTCTAAGTTCAAACCTTGTATCCTGTAAATAACATTGCCAAACCAAAGAACCCAATAAATTTTCCAAAGCTTCAAGAATAAAAACTGACTTTTCTTATAAGACCATTTAATTATACATCTACATTAACCTCGACTTCTCATATTGCACTCTTCCTAGCCCTCCAAATTACCGTTATTGTATTTCAGTGTATACTATTAATTTTCAGTGACTTATATTTAACTACATAATTGGGATAACTGTTCTTTTACACAAGTTCGAATTAAAGGCGCTCATCTCACTACATACTGGCACTGGCGATGTAATTTCTGTGACGATTTACTTGAATGTGATGGACTCCCCTACGCTTTTATTACATAAACCTGCGTTAATATTTACTTCTTCCTTCTGTTAATATTTGGGTTTCATAGTTGCAGAGTTCTCAGCTGTTTTATGTTTAAAGCCATCTCGATGTGCAGAATTCAATGGACACGGAATATTATGATTAATTTTCGCAATTTTGGCATTACAGGCACGTATCTGCGGGGGCTCCAAGCTTAATGCGTTGATGAACACCCTTCAAATTGCTTCTGATTATTTTGGATCCAATTATAACTACACTTAACTTTGGCTATCTTTAGAAATAACACACGAAAAGTACGGTTATCTGCAAAACAGTTGTATTTAAGTTTACACAATATGTACAGCTTCATGCTTAATTCTCTCAATAGGTATAAGACGAAAAGTACAAGCTTACTGTTACTGGAAATAAATTAGAGTAAATATGAAATGATCATTGTAAACCATGAACATCATCATCATCATCACATCATCATCATCATCATCATCATCATCATCATCATCTACATCATCATCATCATCATCATCATCATCATCATCATCATCATCATCATCATCATCATCATCATCATCATCATACATCATCATCATCATCATCATCATCATCATCATCATCATCATCATCATCATCATCATCATCATCATCATCATCATCATCATCATCAATATCAGCATCAATATCAGCATCAATATCAGCATCAATATCAGCATCAGCATCAGTTTGTAGATGTAATGCAATAGTACAATTTGGAGTAACATGGCGTCTTCTCTTAATGCAATCGAAGAGATAACTCACTTCAAATAGATCAGTATTTCCTTTCATTGTATTAACTGGTGTTTGTACCTGCCCATGTGATAAAGAACCAACTCTTGAGTAGCTGGCAGCATCGAGATCGAAATTGGAGATGGCGTGAAAGGTGACGAACAAAGAACATCAGTGTCAAGCGGAGAACCTGTTATCAATGCTAGTGTTAAGCCCAAATGAATACAAACAAAACCGTTCACCTGTATGGACTGAATGGACCTTGGTTATGTAAGAAATAATGATACGTTTGATGCTACATTTTATTTTACTTTAAGGCTTTGCACGCAGCATAGCGAGCAGTTCTTTCAATGTTTTATGTCTTTTAAGGGAAAGGAATGTTGATAAGAATGAGCATTTGGTGCGCATAAATCACTACTGAAATCATAAATAATTATTGGATTAATTTTTCTATAAAGACTAAAAGAAAGAAAAAATAACAGGAAGTTCGTAAGAATATAAATTGTGTTCAGACACTTGTTATGGAAATAACAATATTTTACGTTGTTACACATGCGCTTTATGCACCTGCAAACATTTATCACCCATTCAATCATTCTGTGGTAGGTTGCATCTAGTAAAAGAAGTATGAACAGCTATTACATAATCGTTGTGAAGCTCTCAGCAGTACTCCTTTATCGGGTAGGCAACCTTTCAATCACGCGTGTCTTGTGCCGCGTTCTTCCCCTTAAATCTGACGCCTGCTAGAACATTCACTCAAGTAATGACGTTATGACACCTTGAAATGAGCTCGGTACTGGACACAGGAAGGACAGAGGAGCTTGAACTGTTTCTGCTCCGGTAGCGGATCTGTTTACTAGGAAATAAGTGTATGAGAGTGCTTATGATTCACCCTTGCTGTCAGATCTAATGTTTGTTGCAGTAAATGCACTGATAGGTATCATGTATGGGTGAGTTATGTAACAACACTTGTGTATTTTAAAGGAACGTTCCATCCTTGTCACACTGGGAAGGTGAGCATAAACACCCGCTGGGTCAGCAAAAGTGAATACGCTACACATTCCTCTAGCTTGCCTTCTTGTCGTGGGTCTACAGTATGTAGTGGGTGTTCACTTCAAAATTCGTCGTGCTGTAATTAGCTCTTGCTTTAAGCTAAGTCACTGTTTTAATGCGAGTTTCTTCTTAAAATTGTAAAGAGGAGTAGGTTTGTGCTGCAATCGCTTGTAACAGACTAGCTTCCTAGGCATGACAAAGTCCTGTAGCGGCTCTAATAGTTGTGGAAAGTGTCGATCAAACAACTACCTCAACTCCACAAGGATTTACCGATACTAATGGAAGCGGCTGGCTTACCGTTTACGTGTAAACGTTGCACAGAACTTGCGCATGTGTTACCTCTCATCATAAGGATGTAATGCGCCATTGCATTCATGGAAGCTCGCAACATGCGAAGGGATGTATATGTAAGAAATGTAGACTTTAATAAATTAATCAAACGAAATTTAATGTCCACTATTTAACCCTTTAACGGATAGCGTTGCTCTAAGGCAACAGTAATCTGTATTCAACTTAAAATATTTTTAGAGCGAATTGTTTTGTCCTTATAATACTGCACTCGGTTTGTCAGTTACGCGTACAAATTTTTTTACTCATTTAGAATTGTAAATATATTATTATAATAATTTTTAGTTTTTATTACAAAAAAGGCAAAATCCAAGCAATTGCAGTCAAATGATACCCCGTCAACATTCACGAGTGTAATCACACCGATTATTTTACTTGGGCCCACGCCGTTCTTTACCACAGGCCCATTTGACTGCAGTTGTCTGATTTCAACTCACGACGCTTGGCTTTGAATGGATGACCAGTCCATTACCTTTCGCTTTAATGCCCATGGCTATTCGATTCAGTTGCGTTGAGGCACCTCAGAAAGCGGTACGAAAACCAGTTTAGCAAATGCAGCAAGCGCGGCATAAGTAGCAAAATAATTCATCCATTAAAGGGTTAATACTCAAATTATTAGCGAAGTTTCACATAAAAATTTATAAAATGACAGCATTGCTTTAGAAAATGTCATTGGCTCCACTCAATTTGAAGACATAGAAAAACATGCCAAAATTTGAGCATGCTCACGAAGGAATCGGATAGCCTGATAAAGGTACAAATAAATGGAAAGTGCGCATCAAAATTGTTATTACCAAGGAAAAGATTCAACTCGGGTTCCCAGCGACGAATTACCCTCACCATCAGTCAAAAGTACAGCAGATCGGCTACCATTGTTTACGTTTCATATTTGTGCATCTCTTCTTTCTGCGTAATATTCTTTTGACATTTTCTACAAGTATAAAAATTATCACATAAATTGGGGAATCCTATTTTTAGATACAAAGATGAAAAGAAAAAACCTCAACATAGAATTATTCTTCTTCTGTGACAGTGGTATGTTTTTCTTGCCCTCTCTGGTACTCCAGTTAGGAAGAAGTGCTGTAGAATTAATTCGCGTAATGGTAAAATGCAATTCTTTTTAACAGTAATGTATCGCATGCATAATGGTTTCATTAGCTGGGTCCCCGTGTTATTAGGATGGAACAGCTTTCGATCTCAGAACTCATTTGCCTTATTACATTATCTCTTTCTTCAATTTATTCACCAAAAGTACGTCATTTGGATGGTTAATAAATGTTAAATGGTGGTAGCGTTTAAGACTCGCATTTGGAATATCGTCAACAGCTCATGCTAACCTTGGCTTTTTAATGGTTTTCTCGTCGGTAGTAAAATGCTGTAGGTTTCATCTTTGTTTACCTTCTATTTTATTTCGTCCTGTTTCATTTATACTTCTGGTTTAGCTGGCGTAAGCTGATGCCGGTCAGATCGTTGAATACTTCCTCAAAGAAAAGATTATTATTCGCTTTGGGCTGCTTGGTTGAAGACCTCTATAGACAGCACCAGTGTGTGAGTATCTTTGAGCCACGAACTCTTGGGGACTTCCGTACGTTTCTGTCTACATCGTCTAGCCTTCTGTTGGTCCTCCATTTCATCTGTTCCTCCTTTGAGTAGAAGCCACAGTATATCCCTTGTAGTTCGGTGCCTGAAATGTCCTGTTTAATTGTGCACCCTATACTATATATAAAAATTATCACAAAACATAAAATAAAATGCGATACATTGTGTAAATATATTTGGCAAAAGGAGCGCTTAAAGAAGAAAGTGGATGTTCCTAAATCACCAATTAGATGTTATGACACATTTTTAATAAGACTTCCTATTATCCTTCCACTTGTAAATTAACATGCAATGAAGTATGAGAAAAAGCATCACAATACTGAAAGGATATAAATAAATATGTAAATATATCTGTGGCGCGACAGCCCTAACAGGGCCAAGGCCTACCAAACCGACTGCCGACCTCACGCCCACTTACGCATGGCAGAGGTGGGCGATCATCCAAACGATATACGGGGAGAGATGTGGTCAGCATCTCGGCATCTCCCAGCCGGAATGGTGGTTTCTGTGACCAGGGCCGCTTACCTAGCGTAAGCTCCTCACTTTACTCACGATGCTGAGTGGGCACCGGTCCTATACCCGGGATCTAAAATCCCCACCACATGGATGGGATCGAACCCGGGACGCTTTCCGTAGCCACAGGGACCAAGGCATGCTGCCTTAGCCCGCTACGCCACGGCGTGGGATACTGAAAGGATATCCATAACTAATTTTTGTGTTCTACCTTGTGATATTAATAATAAGTAACTGAACACTTACTAGTTGAAACCAGCCAGGAGTGACTCTCTGAAGATGCGCGACGCGTCAGATGGTTTTCATTGTCTCAACCAGAAACAACGTTCTACTGGATTAACGCCGGCCGTGAAAGCCTAAGCATGCACAAAGTATAATGCGCTTCAATAAATTCTTCTGTCAATTTTATTATCTCTACTGTTTACCTATGTTAAGGAGAGGAATTATTTGCATTGCACCAAAACTTTTATATGACGAATTCATCAACAATGTTGTTCCGTGGCACCGGCATAAAACAGACTTTTGGAAAAGGTGATATTTAAGTTGAACATCCTCCAAAGGTGTAAGGGAATATTTTCTAACTAAAAAGCGGTTCCATGGATTCTAATTGAATAACTTAAAGATTTTTATAGTACAGATAAAATATTTGCAATGTTTTAGGAATACCTTGTGAAATACTCTTCACTTAGATGAAATGTTTCGTAATTTTTATAGCTGGTAAACTGCTAAAGACAGACAAAAGCTAGCTACACCGCTATTGCAGATCTTAGAATACATAAGTTGATATATTAGGACATTTTTGTAGTTTTCTCAACTTTCAGTTATTCTTCGGGATGTCAACAATGGAATGGGATTTCAAGACCGTTTACTGACCACCAGCTTTCAATTATTTAAATATGTCTTCCCTTTGTACTCATAAGGAAATATGAAATGAAAATATTTGTAATAAAATAAGATTTACATGCAGTAGAGTAGTTTTAGAATAGTTTCATAAGCCATATCCGACTTGTAAAACTTTGGATAGAGAAAGTAATTTGAATGAAACACGTTATATTTTTATTTTCTTTACCACCGCCAGCTTCGGTTTTTCTTTTCTCGCCGACAAATACAAAGGTGGAATGGTTTGACTCGTGCTCAATTCCCTCATGGCAGTAACCCGCTGCGGCCGTACACTACCCATAGTAGCTTAATATTTATTTTTTACATAGCGTATACTTATAGAAATTAACACTCGAGTTATCTTAAGCGTTTCTTTGCGCAATAAATTAGAGCAAAAGTTCTTAAGCTTCGCTATATTTTTGGACACTACACAATGGAACTTTGGTGTAAGCAGCTATTGTTTAAAAGCCATTGAGCTGATAATCTGTTAAAAAGGAACGTTCTTCACCAATTTTTAAGTACAACAATAATCTCATTATTACCACCGATAAAATGTATCAGGAGCAGCATGATTGAAAACTTAGAATACCGCTTGGATTTTGCTAGTGCAGATAAAGACATGAAGTGAATAAATGTAAAAAATTGTAAGTTTGTACATTAAATGTACATTATAAAAACATATAGTGCGTTAAAATTAATGTTTAAGGGGTTGATTAAAGGAATTTGATATTTCATTGATATACATTCACCATATCTTAATTGACACATATATATATATCTATATGACTACCTCTTTCAAATAATTTGTATCACTATTTATTTATTAAAGACATGCGTAATCGAACGAACCACTACCACATCTTATACATATGCCATGTATTCTAGGACTTTCTTATCTCGTTTCCAATCAGTGGTTTTCGTTTTTGATTGCCAGCGGAACAAAATTACGTGACAGTATTTTTTTTCTACATCTTTTTCACCCCTAGCCAATTAAACATCCGTGCCACAATTCACCAGCGACCCGTTCCCAGGTCAATTCCATTGCTAATTAGCTCTTTCACTTCGTCATGGCGTTTCCAATATTTCATGCGCTTGGCTGACCATTCTACGTGAAAAAGTAAAATAAGGCCATTGCTCTCATCAGCACTCGAATTGAATCACTGCGGGAATCGATCAGTCCATTAATATTTTATGCCTCAGAGTAATATGGCAGAAAAAGAAAGAAGAAGCCCCAAGTCCTTACAATAATTAAAAAAAGGTCTTTTGAATTTCTGTACATAAAATATTTACGGAAATTCTGTCTGCTTATTTTTGAAGAACAACAGAGATGATATTACTACAAGATATGTTACACTCACTTGAATTTCTCTATGTATGCTCCAACAAACAAATATTGCAATTCTTTGCTCACATTCTTTTAATTTAACATTTGAAAAATTATTTTATTACGTATTTCATGGCATCTCAAAGTGAAATCCATGCCCTTGCGACGTCATGTGGTGATATTCTTCCTTTTAACGTAACCAGAAAAAACCGAACAGAACTGACAACGGTTTTACAATTTAAAAAAGTTATAAACTATTTGTAGATTAATAAATTAGTAAAGAATATCTCGAATAAATAAGAACCGCAAAATATGTGGCATATAATTGTCTTTATTTAAAGCTAAATTTCTTCTATATCTTACAATTTACTAATTATACCGGCTGGCACACAGCAAACTACCCAGTTTTGGAGGCTTATACTTAATTGCTTAGACAGGAGAGGTACATAATAAATGCACCAATTGAAAATATAGCATATTATCTTTTATTTACCTCAAGTTATAGAACCATATCTTGAAAATTACATCTTCAAGTTGGCGTCCATTACAGTACAGGCATTTCTACAAGCGTGTAATGAAACTGGAAAACACAGAAGGTCTCCATCTATGGCAGAAATTTCTTCAGTTATGGCTTTTAGAGTTGCAAGAAGGCTAGTAAAGTCCTGCTGTTTCAAACAGCCACACACGGAGAAATCGGTAACTGTCAGTTCGGGCGAGCGGGCAGGCCATGCAGTGTCTGCAAAACTTGAGATGACGGACTTAAATTCACTTCTGAGGAACGTCATGCTGTTGCACCGACTTGTTGGAAGTAAACATTCTTTGAATCCATTCTAATCCTTCTGAGTTCAGTAGTCACAAACGTATGTAATGTTGTTACGTATAAATCTGAATTTAATGTCACAGTTTCTATCATGTCATTTTCAAAGAAAAACGATTCCACAATTCTAAACTGACTCAAGGAATGTAAAGGCTTTTAATCATTTTCCTTAGAATTATTCACTGCCCAATATCTCATGTTCTGCCTATTAACAGAAGAGTCTAAATGGAAGTGGGTTTTGGCACTCACGAACAATATTCCCTGAACATTACCGTACCATCTTAAGCATGATGCTGAAGATATTAGCACTTGAAGGTTCACATATAGAAAGTTCTATGTCACTTGCATTTTGTATGGGCGAGACTTGAGTTCGAATCTCGGTTAGGGTGACTTATCTGGATAAAGTTTTTCCCGGGTTTTACCTTATCCTGAAAGATGAATGTCAGATAACTCTAAGCTCTATGTACCCTGGGCTCATTTGAGCATCAGAGCATAATTTCTCCTGTTTCATTCATCGTTGGATATGACAACGTCGGAAGACGTAAATTATAAAAAAAAATCTCTTGATTGTTTACGAGCTGAACGACGCGTGTTCAACAGCTTGTCTCCCTCGAGCAGTATTTTCTGGTGTCCTAGCTGTCCTAGATGGACGATGTTTAATATCTAGGACTCTACAACATGTTACAAACTTATTCAACAGTTGCATAAGTGTTTTCCGTGAAGGAATGGGACCGTGCCTTATCACATTGAAATGAACGCGAAATATTCTGTCATCACAACAGACTTAAACTCGTGAAAGAAAAGCAACCTTTGAAACACGATGTCCCACCAACTAACATTCCACAGCTATTAACGTAGAACTAGAGGAAAACTAAAATGCATCGTTCCCATCATTTATTGATATGGTATTACCAACTGTATGGTTTTATAGTTTTTGGAACTAGGTGCTGTGCACTACCCTGTACAAAAGTCCTTAAATGAGTACCTTCATTTATACAGCATTTTAATTTAAGTCGTTAAAGCCATTTTTAGAAAAAATAATAATAATTTTCCTTGTAAAGGGAAGGTTTTCTGGAGGATGTTTTTGAAAATCTTTGTTCCTAGGATTACCAGGGTTAGGCTCTGTTTTATCGTTTTTATGTATTTATATATTTTAGTTCCCCTGTTCACATAGGCCCATACAGAAACATATTTTGCTCCCAAGAATAACTTTTTTGATTTCAGGGAGCCCTAAATACGTATTTGTTAATAATTTCATGAAATTTATTATGAAATAAATACCTTTTCTAACCTTTTTGTTATACGGGTAAGGAAGTAAAATGTATGTAGGATCGAAACATTCAAACTCATATTAAAATAAGTATATCCAAAAATTTCTTAATGACACAAAAATGTATTTGACATCAATTGTAATTTTTAGCCTGATCTGCATTAAGCGCTAAGAAACTAAAATATGGAAATATAGAGTCCGACTGAAAAATTCAATTATATAGCCAGGATTTGAATCACGGATCTTCTGGTTGCCGTCCAGCCACTCTAACGCTTGAGCTACTATGGCCAACGTGCCGACATGTCATTAAATTCTCCAACTGACCTATCATGTCGGCACGTTGGCCATAGTAGCTCAAGGGTTAGAGCGGATGGACGGCAACCAGAAGATCCGTGGTTCAAATCCTGGCTATGGCATTGCATTTTTCAGTCCGCCTCTATCTTTCCATACTTTAGCCTACACACGGCCAGTGTGAAAGAACAATTAATTTCCATTAAACTAATTTTTTAAATAGTTTGATTAAAATAAATATAATTTAAGTATGCTCTAATGGACAATATGCGAAAGAAATTTAAGGCGTACTGAAAAGGTATGACAAGCCGAAGACTTATTTGTATGTTTAGGAGAAAGGGAATGTGAAGTTACTAGGAGATAAAGGTGAAGTAATTTAATTTACAACTTAGCATACAATAACTTCTCCACTATACAAAAATGCTCAAAATTAACACTCGAATCACGTTTCTAAGCTATCGAGTGCCTTATTCACAATGCAGGAGTCTGCCGCATCTACCGATGTCCTTGTTCTATTTACTGACGACTAATTTCCATGTTAAGAATAGGTCTGGAATATATATTGTCCTTTAAATGACCCCATATTTAGAAAGATAATTGGCTCAGTCCAACAAATGAGCACAGCGTCAAACCCTCCAGACCTATGGGTTTGTTTGGGAAAATCCCCTACATTATTATGCAATTATTTCATGAATAACTGGCAGTGGTAGATAAAGTTAATAATTCATCAGCCAAGTTAAAAAAATTATTTAAATTTCTTTACTCCAAAAGTAAAGAATTACTGAATAATCATTTCACCGTCAGCTCAAATCGGCGACAGTAAAAAATGTCCCCCATTTTTGTGAAATAATTGCCTGAAACAGTACAGATATGGTACTTTTACTTAGAAAATTTCTTTTTGCTGTGCATACAGTATATAAATGAACTTCTGAGACATTCTATATATGACGTCTGAAAATAACCTCATGAGCAGTACAAGAAAATTGCAAGAGAGACTTTATTTGCTTGCATTTGTATTATTGATAGATTTGTTACTGGGATTTGGTTCTTATTCCTTCAAGGTAAAATATCTCGATATATCCCAAGTTGGTTACCTATCACAGCCTATGACGTCAGAGAACATATCCCCATATGCCTCATGCTCCAGAATCAGATAGGGATATGAAAGCACATGTAAGAAAAAAAAGGAAAGAAAGTTACAAGGGTAAGTGAAATACAAATTATACTTTGAAAACGAATCGAATCAATCATCCAGAATGTCTTTATGTATGCAGCTTTGACATTATGATTGTACATAGAAATTCTTACCAATTATGTAAATTCTGCAGGCTCGATTATTGGAACGTACTACGAGGGCTGTTCAATAAAAAATGATAATAATTTTTACGGTCATAATTTTTCGCACTAAAATTCAATCTTATTATATTATGTTAGCTTAATGTGAAACAACCACGCCGTAGTAGTTTCATTGTTGGTACTCCTGGTTCCCGCCTGTGAGAACCAGGTAAATTCAGACACGTTCAGTATCGCCTATAGCTGCAATGGAGGTAACATGCAGTTAAATTTGTTGTTAGAGGAAGTTCCGGAGTTTCTTTCAAACGTAATCACTGCTAATGTAATTTGGCTACATAATTTTGATCCTGAGAGCAAACAGCAAAGCTCAGTGTGGAAATATCCTTCATCACCAAACCCCCCCCTCAAAAAGCAAAATTGGTTGCTTCTGCTGGGAAAGTTATGGTCATTTCATTCTTTAATATTCATGGAATGGTTTATCAGCATGTTGTACCTGCACACACATCAGTAACTGGACAATACTACAGGGATATCCTGAAAACATTGCAAGTTCATATCAGGTGCAAAAGACCACATTTCTTTGAAGCAGGCTGGATGCTGCACCACGATAATGCGCGGCCGCATATTGTCAATGTTGTTGCTTACTGTTTTGTAAAAATCAACGTGAAGTGCATCTCTCACCCTCCCTATTGTCCGGATTTAGCCCCATGTGACTGTTCTATTCCCTAACGTGAAGAAACTCCATCAGAAGCAGTGGTAAATGCTGCGGATGCGATTTTGAAGGATCTCTCAGAAAGGGGTTACCAGCATGACTTTGAAGACTGGCAAAAACGATGGGACAAGTGCATCGTACTCAGGGGAGATATTTTGAGAAGGACAATCAAAAGTATGAGGTTGAATAAAAGTACGTGGTCAAAAACAGTTTGTGATCATTATTTATTAAACAGCCCTCATATTTATTTCTCTCTGTATCTGACACATATCATTCGTACATGTTTGCACCAGAGTTTATAAAACAATACATTGACTCTGGACAAGAGCAAGATAAACAGAAGCTATTGTCTCTCTCTCTCTCTCTCTCTCTCTCTCTCTCTCTCTCTCTCTCTCTCTCTCTCTCTCTCTCTCTCTCTCTCTCTCTCTCTCTCTTTAATTTAAGTCCTCCAACGTTAAGTCATATGGGACGATGAATGAAATGAGTGAAATGGTTTCATAGAGCTTTAGAGTTACCTGACATTCGTCTATCAGGATAAGGGAAAATCCCGGAAAAACCTTATCCAGGTAACTCGCCCTAACCAAGGATCGAACGAGGGACCTCCTGAACGCAAGGCAGACATTCTACCAACTACGCTACCGAGGCGGGCATTTCTTTATTACTATCAGTAAAAGTTCGTCGTGGTCGAATGAGTTGTGTTCCATAACACACGTGCTAGACTCAATATTGATGGTTCACATTTCGTATTTAAATAATTTGTATTGATTAAGTTATAGCTTTGTAGCGCTTTAAACAAAGAATTAAAGCTTAAGCCTTTCTGTTAGGTATTGTAGGGTTATTTGTTTACTTAACACTAACATTTCTTCTAAATTAAAAGGGAATTCCCAGAAAATTCTAGATGCACTTTGTCATTAAAAGTTCTTAAATATAATGCATTTAATAAACATCCTCAAACATTTCTCAAAAGGTTGTATGTTTCTGAAAGTGATGTAAATAGCAGTTTATCTTGGAGGGATTTTCTTGGAAATCTTCAAAAATATTTTTTAAATATACTGAACATAAATATATAATGTGATTTTATCCGACATTTATTTTTCGAGCTAGTCTATTTTTATACGGATACATATAAGAGAGACACATAGGCTTTTATATAAAAACATAATTTTTTGTACCTGAAACACTCAAAATATGAATTTTCAATGAAATTTCGATATAGAATGTTTTAATACAAAGGTTTAAGTCAGTAACAGAGGAACTGAATAAAAAAGCAATACATTTTGTTAGTACAACTGCACAAGTTGCCAAAAACACATATGGTTTGGATTGCTTTGGGTTTGGTTAGAAGCACAGGAGATTTCACACTGAACCAACAAACAGTTATATCAGATTTCGAAAGGGGGGGGGGATGAGATGGTAGAGCTCTGCGTATGACGAGAACCGGGCTAGGGGCGCGAATCAGCATGGTCCCAAGTGTGAGCTGAAGGTTCGTCCTCTCGGCGCCAGGATTTGTCGTGCACGGGTTTCGACAGCCAGCCCGCCACAGCAGCTATACTCCTATAAAAAGAAACGCTATCTCAGGCTAGTATAATCCTGCTGTAAACATCTAGGTGGGAAGAGAGACAGAGACATTGGGACAGCAAACGGTTAAGCTGTTGATTGGCTTAGCGAACTTAATGGGCGTTTTCTTTTATTTGCATGCGTACGACAAACCCCTCCTTTAAGCACAGTACTGTAAATAGTTTTCTGATCACTGCTCTGTGTGAGCTAACTCGGCGAGAGAAAAGTATGCAAATGTTTCGATTCTTATAAACGTAATAGCCCCACATTTTATCTTTCTGCTTCATATACCTCATATATGTGCTCTGTATACTATATACAGATTAGACACAAGGCAGGTGAAATTATACACACTATCAAACTATTATGTTAAACTACGTATCATTTTATTTAACAATTACTAAAGAACACTGCTATTAATATTTTTGCATTTCTATGCCAACAGCTCTCTCACAACGAGGTCTGTATCGAGTTGAACGCTGATTAAGATGTTATTGTTTATATTGTGGAGTTGATTCTGATATATAACACTATATTTCCTGTACATCTGGCGTAACTCACAAACCCAAGAACATTTATGTGTACGCAATTTAAAATTAGTAAGCTTTTCATCATGGAGTAGGCCGGTGCTTCAGCCAAAATGAAACACAGTCGAGGCAAACCTTTAAAAAGTGGCGAGGGGCAAATGATCGCTCATTGTTTCGCGTTGATTAAAGAAAGAAACCTGGAATTGTCTATATAAACATTGAGAAAGAAACTGACGATCTCCTTGGGGTTTCCGCAAGTAGAATGGAACAGAAGGCATCCGAAGCTATAAAAACACCGGGACAATCGCGTAAATGCAAACAGCGCTTGGAGAACTACGACGATTTTACGAAAAGTGTTATAAGCAGTAAAATACATGATTATTTTTTTCAGAAATAACCAACTTTTGGATTTAATAAGCTAATGTGTAAGCCAACTCTGTTTATTGTCCACAAGTTAGCACTGCTATGTATACTGCTAGTGTTGCAAAATATGTGCGTGCATGTAGCGTCTAACACGTGGTGAGTTGAGTCAGCTCCGCCTTGTTGTTTACAGCAGGACTAAACTAGCATGAGATAGAGTTTACATATATTACTCCACAGAACGCTGAGGCATATCGACCTTCAGGTGACCAGCACTGTGATAGTCTCTTATCGAGTCTTATCTGGTCGATTACAAGAGTGAAATATTAGTAAGTTGATGTACAGTAAGTTACGAAACACAAATAGAGCGATCGGAAGCTGTGTGTGTCTATATGATATGTTTTCTCGCGCCTGCCGGTGTATGACACATTGCTGTCCAGAAGACATGATGGCATCTGAACAGATTATATATAAACTCATTTCGCAGTGTATGTGCGATAAGCTGAGGTAAACATCTCTGCATTGTGAATTTTTTCCCGATACGCTTTCTCGCTTTGCCATGTAGTACGTCGAGAGCAGCTATGACAGTGCGCAGTCCCTACATGGCACCTCCTCACTCGCCCATCGCCGACACTTCCAATGAAACCGCGTGTTGAAATGAAAGCAATATGGAATAGAAAGTAAAAAAATCCAACCCAGCATTCACCCAGTGAACAAGGAAAAGTGCAAAAGAACCTTAGATCAGATTGATCGGTCAATGGTGATCGAACTCGGGAATCGACTTCCCGAATGTCAGTCACAAGCATCAGCGCTGAGCTTTTCTACTCTATTATGTATGAGCATAGAAGTTGGTAGGAAGCATACAATTTATGTCTCATAAATAAAATATTATTAAAGAAAATGAGTGCAAAGGGATAAGGCATTGTGTTTCATATACAATTCAAAGGTAACTCAAATAGTAGTTTGGCAGGTAAGTTTGAAATATTCGTGCCACTGTGTCAAAACGTTTGGTGTATGTGTAGACATAAATGGAAAGCGTCGTGTATTGTATAGATGCTGGAAATTTCTCTACATACTGCTGTACACAAAAGCCTGGCCTGCTTTGTATGTGCACACACATTCCTTGCTCATAAGGAGCTTCTCAATCTAATACCTTTTAGACTGGAGTTGGTGTATTCCGACGTTTACGACAACGTATACACAAAACAAAATAAACATAATACAACGCAAATGAATCAGAACTTTCTTATGTAGCTTGGACAGACGGCCAATTACAAATATAACTTGAATTAATGGATTATTGTGCGTAATTTTGTACAATTTACAACTTTAGGCTACATTTATTTGTCTTTACCTTTTTGCTACCTTAGCTTACACCCTGGTCTTCTGTTCTGCCAGGTAGCTCTTGACCTCCATGACTCCTTGTTATTTAGTTAGCCCATTTCCTCCCCCCTCTTCCTTTCTTATAATCTTTAGATTTCTTGCCCATTCTTTTACTTTCAGTAAAACCTGACCAATACTTCTTACCTTCTTTTCCTCCTTTCCTGTTAACACCCTCTTCTCTACTTTCTCCCATTTTCCTTTGCAAACTTTTTTTTCTCTCCATATTGCAACCTCCTCACATTCTGTTATATACTGTTTTATACTGTCTTTTTCACCACACAATTCACAAATTCCCTTTTCCCTACTTCCTATATTACCTTCATATACTTCCTTTAGCCACTATACTTTATTACTTTCAAACAATTTTAATATATGTTGATCGAGATAAGTGATTACTGGTGTAGTTTAACTGTCCATTTCGATGTAGCAACAAGAATAAGGATACAGGAAATTGACTAAATATTTAACACCGTATATGCTATTATATGTGAGCCTTGAAATTCCATGTCATTTTTCCAATATATATTAAGAAACAAATGAATGATAGCAGTACTTATAGAACACTCCAAAACAATCAGGAGGAGTATATTCAAAATAGCTAATGCAACAAACAGGTTTGACAGAAATTATGCTTTAACTGGATCTACGTTGTTCCTATAATAAGTTTTACCTATCTGTTATGCTTCACCAGTTATTCAAAATATACATTAGGCAGAATGAGGAATATGAATTTCCGTTTATATTCTCTGTATGTCCGACTTAATGTGAAAATGACGAGTAATTTTACGTTGTCCTTAGTAGAGATTCCAGTCTGTAGCTAAGTTAAGTCAGATGTTGGGATACCAGCTTAGTCTTCTGACTGGCTTTGTTTCTGTCTGGGTGAACTCCCATAGCGTTTATGGTTCTTTCACTCCGTAAGGCAACAACTTATTTTATTTTCCCTCGTTCATAATCCTCCAAAACTGAATCTGAAATACAATGAGGATGTATGCACTTAGATACAAACTTAACATGGAAACTGCATGTCAAAAAAGCTGCTAAAAAGACAGATCCAGGCTCAATTTACTGAAACGGCTTACAGGGAAACATTGGGAATGTTCGCTAAGAACTTTGAAATCGTCCTGGAACACAAACCAATTCTCCTCTATGGATGTGAAAATTTAATATCTGCTGACACAAAAAAATTAGAATTAGTGCAAAATCAAGCCATGGGAATAATTTCTGGTGCAGTAAAAACGACTCCTATTGCCGCGTTGTAAATTGCAACTGGTAATTCTCCATTACCCCATGAAATTAAAAAACAATCACTTACACCGTGTGAAAAGCTTATTATATTACCATCAGGTGAGTTTTGGAGAGGTTATATAACGAGCAATAGAACACTTAAAACCACAAATGGTTTTGTTCAATGTATAGGTGGTGTCCTGGGGGATAGGTACGTTCTGGAAATGGAAATTGAGGAATTACAACATCCAACACGCCCTTAAATTATATAGAAGTGACATATAACTTAAATATAACAGAACAAGTGAAGAAAACAGAAATTGAAGCCAATGTTTTAAAATGGGTCTCTTTAGAGGTAATCAACACTATGTACCCTGAAAGCGAATGGCTCCAAATTTACACTGGCAGCTCAAAGATGGAAAATAGTGACCAAGCAGGTGCTGGAGTGTACTGCAAACTCTTTTCTTTCTATAAGTTAGCTGGGAAAACGAAAACAAATTTATATGAAGAAATAGAGGTAATGTATGTTGTATTTTCTCAACCATGTTTAAGAACAGATTCATTTAAATAAGCAGTTTTACTTTGCTATTTAATTTCGGCAATAAATATGCAATAAATTCAAAAGTAATTGAAGTTAGGAGTCTCCTTGCAAAGTTAAAGCGTTTGGGTAGCCTTCCAATGGATTCCCTCCCATATTGGGGTAAAGGGGAATGAAGAAGCAGATTGCTTGACAAAAAATGTTCCACAATCATAAATTGCAAGACAAGACCCTTATCTTACCATTCAGCAAAGCTCAAAATTAACTCTTCGTTCAAAGCGGAAAGTACAGTAAATAAAATTGTACATGAAAAACAGCGGATGAATCTCCTCCCAAACAACAGAGCAATACCAGAGCTACCACGGAGTGAAACGGTGGCTCCATTCCAGAGGATAACGCGACATCATTGTCTGGCAGAGCATCCATCGAATTCTTTAAAGTTTTTTATTCAACTCAAATTACAACTAAGCTTTTTACAGCCTATCTAATAATATTTCTTTCTTAAAGGTTTAACTTTGTGTAGGTGAGTCTTCCACTGAAGACCCCCAGAGCTTACACCTAAGTGTTGCGGTCACACGTTAAATCCACTGGCTTAATGCTTTTCAGTCGTACACTTGCTAAATACATCCTGAATTTATTTATTTTCATAATTTTGGACTCGTAAACGATGTTTCACGGCGAACTTTATTTCTTCTCTGGCAGTGTCAATCTTGAGATCTCTATGTATGTGATCATTTCGCACGTACCGTGGTGCATTGACTATTGATCTTAAAACTTTATTTTGGAATGTCTGTATATGCTTTATGTTAGTAAATTTGGAACAACCCCATAGCTGTATCCCATAAGTCCAGACTGGCTTTAACACCTACTTATATATTAATAGCTTATTATGCATGTCAAGTTCAGAATTCCTGCCAATAAGCCATCGAATGAAGAATTTGCCTACACCCAACTGCATGCTGTGCATTGAGATTTTAATCATGGACTGGGAGCACCTTGGTATATGCGCTGCATTAAAAAATTAAAGAAATAAAACCGAGTGGACAATTATATTGGAGGGCTAGAAGACGAATGGAAATATTTCCAAGTGTATAGACCAATAGAATAAATAAATACGTTTTCCCTAGCAGGTAGGTTGCCTCTTCCACAGATATTGCCGTTCCGATGAACTCCATCTCCAGCAATGTCTTCGTTGAGGTCTTCGCTGTATCCCCTGCAAGGGGTCTTTGAGGTTGCTACCTCCCGGCTCAGGAGGAACTTGGAACGGGCATGGGTAGGGTTGTTCATATCCCTGATCAGACTGTTTCCCTTAGAAAAGTTCTCACCTGTTACCCATGTTTAATATTTACACACACACACACACACACACACACACACACACACACACACACACACACACACACACACACATATGCATACACACGCACACACATATATACTGGATTTTTATTGCAAGCAACAAATATGATCAACAAATAAGATATAAAATTATTTCTGATGATCAACATTTAGAACAAGTCCCAGAGGAAGAATGAGATATTAACCGGAAACTGTCTCAAGGCTTCAAACTATATGCGGAATATTACACAACGCTTTAAGACATAAAATGAGAAGCATACAACAATTAAATTGTATAAGTCAATGGCAAGCCAGTGCTTTTATATGCAAGTGAAGTCCTGGTTAGAACAAGGAAGATGGGAAGTAAGATGCAAGGATCTGAAATGAAATTGTTGGGAACAATTAAAGGATGTACAAGACTAGACCACACAAATAATGATGTAATAAAAACAGAACTGAAAGGGAAATATATAAACAAAGAAATAAAACACTACAGAAATGATTGGCTGTTGAATGTGTAAAGGATGGACTATGATAGACTTCCGAAAATAGTATTAAGTTATAGACCAGCAGATGAGGGCAGACCGCGGAAGAGATGGAGAGGCTTACTATGAGAAACGGATCAGAAAATGTTTCTAATCCATTGAGTGAAGATGATGATGCTGATGATGATTCTCTTTATGGGATTTTGTATGGTATCTGATACTTCCTTTAACTTGTATAAGTAGTCACCGGAATGGAATAGGTCTCCTCCGAGTCCTCTAGTGCCTTAGCTGACGAGAAGGCATGAGAGAATCACATCTCTCCGCCGCTACTCTTCTGTTTCGGGGCATTTTGGCTGGCCTACTCTTCCAGAAGTAGCTGACGGGCTTGTCTTTGGGATAATGGAATCTACGGAGTAAATGCTTTCCTGTGTTGTATGTGCCATGAGATGCCGTTGGGTCACTAGAATGCTTTGCACACCCGGGCGAGTGTTGGTCTCTACTGCACTAGCTGCAGCTGATCCTCCTTGTTTACCGTATGCAGAAGCTTGAGCCTATCATCACTATTGTTGGAGGGGAGTAGTCCTGGTTTTGATAGCTGATGGTAACTTGAGAGCTGCTTCGGCGTGCTGGCGGCAATAATTGCCGTCCTCACCATAGCAGACTACATGTTCCACTTAGAGTTAGGCACATGGGCACATCTTTAGGCAAGCGCTATAAAGCTTTTTGTCTTGTGACTCTTCGTACCTCAGACAATGTAGGCTACAGCGGCAGAAGCTGCTTGTGTGATTAAACTCTAAGCAGTGATAACAGTGTGGGTAACTCCAGAGGTTTTGACTGGTCCAATCCTTATTTGCAGGTAACACCTATTTTGGCTCCGGGTCATGATGCCGAAAATTAGTCATATAGACCTCTAGCTACCGAGACTAATTTTCCTATGTAGTTTATAACCATATTGTGTTTTGCTGGAAATATTGTTGTTCTAAGAGAACTTGTGACGGGAACTGCCTCTGCAGACACCATAAAATTCCCTTCCGTTAGCATCCAAAGAGGGTTCAATTCAAGCATCTGTCTTTCTCTTCCCCCTCTCACATGTTTACAACAAATAATTGTAGTTTGATACTGATTACAGTGTACAGCCCATCGGTAATGTACGAGTATGTAACGCCGTAAAAGATCTTTAAAAATATCCCCACGTGAGAAACATGAATATTTCTAAGAGAGAGGTGGATAGGGGCTTTATTTTAAGGAATAAATATTTCGAATTTTGAACTACTTTTAGGTAAAATTTCAATGCGGTTATCCCATAACTAATTGCACGAGCCGGGTTACGGGTTCTGTTAATGGTGAACCTGCTGAACGCCGAAATTCTGTAATCTAGGATTCTATTCAATTATTTACCATCTTCCACACATTTAAGGTTGTAAAAACAGGTTAAACGTACAAATTCCCAAAAATATCTAAAACGGTAACTGCATCAGTTTTTACATTACCTACCGCACCTGGCACCGATCTTTTTAATGAAATTTATGTTATTGTAGCACGCCGTCTCTCTTGTGTGGAACAATAGAGTAGCGGAAACCCGAATGTGCGTTTTTTTAACGCTCCATTGTTACTCGCGCCGCTGGTTTATATTAGACCAGAAGCTGAATAAACAAAGCTTCGATTTGCTCCTCTAATGGATGTGCACGGAAAATGGTCACTTTTACTGCGTATCTATAGCGTTTCACTGGCTCATGGCCGAGAATCGATGCCATGACGTGGACGAAAATAGTATCGCGTTTGTATTTCAAACATCCGCCGTGTTCGCAAAGACAACTTTGGTGCATACGAGGGAGTGATGCAGCTTCCACGCTCATTATCTAGATTATCTTCAACAGCATCAACACGGTTTGGCACGATGGTCTGTTCTGGCCTCAAAATATATGTAAGTGAACATCCATCTTTCAACGGCCGTTCTCGTAGTGTGTTACTTGTAGGTTTTACACGACATTTTGGGTCGTAGGTATTCAAACTACAATACCAATAATAGAGAATGGAAGGAAAACAGAAGCATTGAAGATAAATAAAGGAGTATGACAAGGATGCCGTCTATCGCCTATACTCTTTAATATCTATATTGATAATATGGTACAAGAATGGAAGCAAAGTATAAAGCAGACTGTACTGAATGGAAACATAATTTTAAATACAGATTTATTTGCTGATGATCAAGTGATAATATCCCACTCAGAAGATGACATGCAAAGAGCAGTATATAGTTTAAACAACAGCGGAACCATATAACCTTTCAATCTCAGAACACAAAACTAAAGTAATGGCCTTTAGAGGAAAGAACAACATAAGAGCAAAAATAGTTATAAACAATGAAATAATCGAACAGGTTAATAGTTTTATCTATCTAGGCTACACAGTAGCAGTAGCAAATAACAACAAGGATTTTGAGGTGAAATTAAACAGATTCAATCAAATATGTGGGACTATAATAAGAACGCTGAACAGGAAAACACGAAAGGAAATACAGATGCAATTTTATAAGGTAATGGCAGTCCCAACGTTAACACATGGTTCCGAAATATGGTCACTGGCTAAGAACCAACGCAAACAGCTAGAATCGGCAGAGATGAGATTTTTGATAAGCGTGTCAGGTTATAAAAGAATAGACCACGTAAGAAACAAGAAAATAAGAGAGGAGCTTGGGATTTTTAATTTAAGCAGTAAAATAATAAACAACAAAAATGAATGAAAAAATCACATTTTAAGAATGGATGCGGAACGACTTCCAAGAAGAGTTTCAGATTATATGGCGAAGGGAAAGCGAGATCTGGGACGCCGAGCTCTACGCTGGAAGGAACAGTAGGCTCTTGAAAAGAACGGAACGGGTCACAGGGCCCAATCCTTGAAGAAGAAGAAGAAGAAGAAGAAGATGATGATGATGATGATGATGATGATGATGATGATGATGATGATGATGATGATGGTGGTGGTGATGTTGGTGTTCAGTTCTTAAAACATTCATAATAAAAATTTTGATATTGTTTTATTTTCTCATCCAGTGTTAATATCTTAACCGTTTCCTAATTCGTTTTGTTTTCCTTTCTGTCTATTCCCAGAAGGCCTGCCACCATTTGCAGCAGTTTTAACTCGATCTACTCTATGTCTCTTTCTTTTTTAGAAACCCTTCGATCTAGCATTCATATCCATGCAAGAGAGATAGAAAACTTAGTACAAAACATTCATTAGTGTCTCCTTTTCATCCTTGTTCCATAAATAACTGAATTACAGAATATTGTTGCGTACATATTTTTCTTTACCTTTATTTTTCATATTATCCCCTTCTGTTCTGCTATATCGCTAAATAATTAAAATTTTAAACCTGTTGTATCATTCTGTTTTGTTTTTTTTTCTGCTGGCGACAATTTTACTTTAAAATCTGTTTTTTATGTTTACAATTTACACCTAGGTATCCTTAGATTGTATTCTTTGGTATATTCTTTTTAAGCGAATTTTCTAATTTCGTGGAATTTTCTAGTTTTGTAAATGAAACTATGACTGCAAAAAGCAGAACGACACATTAGTTCTTATAAACTGATGTGATCCAACTATAAGTTAAACAATACCGGATACAATGCACAGGCCTGTCTATCTAATTGCATGTTTATTAACGTTTAACATTTTATTTTTACTAATTCTATCTCCAAAATCACCTTGAAGTTTTTAGGCACATAACGGCTTTGGATTGTTCATATGGGATATCACAGAACGCTTATTTTCTAGTATATTTCACAATTTATATACATTTATATTGTGAAACGCTTTTAATTAACAGATTATGTGCAAGTGGATACATTAAATTATATTCTATTCATATTAACTTTGTTATTTTGAAGCACAATCTATGATCTACCTCATAAGTGATTAAACGTAACCCAAATAAATTTGATGACGATATGCGTAGGTACTTTGCTGTAATCGTTGATTTTGGGTGGAAAGGTTACCTTCCCAGTAATTAGAAATAATGATAAGTTTGAAAAACCTAAGTTCTACTTCTATTGAAGTAGTGCAGCAAACGTAGCTTCGTTCTTTATCCATAGATCTATAAAATTTATAAACCTCTGTGGACATCAAAACATAGAGTTGCCTCGGGTTTTAGTACGGGTGATTGATTACTTTCTTATACACGTAACTAGTATTTGCAGCATTTCACCCAAAATTTCAATGTCAAAATTTAGCCGAAATGCATACTTCGAGACAAATTTAATGTAAAATAAAATATTTTTTTTAGAAAGGGTACGGCTTTCGTGTGTATGTATGCAGCGTAAATCAAAAACCAAAATTTGATTAAATGTTTGTAAAATACACACTTAATTAGTTACTAAAAGATTTAAACGGTTTTTCTACACTTTTAAATTTTATTCTGTAATTAGTTTTAATTTTCGTATATGCATATATTTCCAAGCCCAATGTAATGAAGTAAAAAAATACAATTGAAAACAATAGGATATGTAGTTAGGCTACAACTACATGAAAGTTACAATCACTCAGAAACGCATTGTTTATTAATATTATTGTATTAAAATATGATCATCCAATCAATGGAGCTGTCAATATAACGTTTGTTTATGTGCTAGGGTCCCTGAAAATGCAACAGGTGGAAGAAATCATGAAGTAAAATGACATCTGAAATATTTTTGTAAACAAGTAGGTAACATTTTAGTCAACTACCGCAAGTCCACAAAATTGCTGATATCTTACTTTATAATATACTTACCGTCTGATTATCTAATGTCAAACTCTCGGAAAGAGTTCAAACTCTGTGTACGTCGTATCCACTTCCAGACTTCCAGACGGATGTGTATTTATTCGTGAGCTGCTTGTTCTACTGAACATCACTCCAGTATTAGAAAATGGGCGTGGGTTAGGTAGTGTCAGTTGAGGTAACGTTGTTGATAGAACCGACAATAGATCAGAAGCATCACGGTGTCCTGTACAAACTCGTCATTATTTATTTTCAAATTACGATAGCCAAGGAAATGAATAATGTTAAGTATGTATGAAATTGCCAAATTCCATAAGCACGTGGTATGGTGAAGGTAGGTGAACTACTGTACATTATGCAACGTATGATGTAGTGCTACTTGTAAACTGTATTAACTATTGAAAATGACGTCAGCTGTTTGACGCAGAGTCCATGGTTTGTTTTCCTACAATCATGGCCCTCCCATTTCGGAGGCTATAGCGCGTAAACAATGCATTTCTGGATATGGATTACTAAATAAAGTACGACCACATTGTACAGATTTATTTACCAACGAACTTGTAACCTATATATCTTACGCTCTCTCACTACTGTATCCTATCATATTTACACCGGGTCTTCAAGGTTGAGGAACTTGTCTCTGTCCAAGCAAGGATACAGCCCTTATCCAAGCTCATGAAGGTTTCTCACCTTTTACAGCTTTTGATAGAATATAAGAATTACGAATTTAGTTAAATTTATCTATGTACATTTATCAAATATTGTAAAAAGTTAATTGAAGTGAGTGGTGATCTGATGTTTATGGGTTTTCTCTTTACCTTAGCAGTCTAGATATTCCTCTCTCTCTCTTTCCCTCCCTCCTCTCGTTGTCTCAAAGTGGTACACAGTTATAATTGCGATACATTATTGAACAATTACTAAGTAAGTTTACTCCTAATTGAAGGAGATTTATAATCACCAAAGAAGAAGTCTATGTAACTAATATATTTCTATCTCAGTTGTCGGAAAGAACTCCATTACCTTTCGAGTTGATACATCTGTTGCCACCGTTCATCACAAACTACAGCAAACCGGCGCTACCAACGTTAAGAATATGACTATCTATTCTATAGGAAAAATTTTGAAAAGGTCTCGTTCCTGCTTCTTTATAGACATTTTGCAATTTGTTCGTTTAACTTTTTAAATGATCGTAAATTACGTCCTTAAATAAAAATGATATTGACAGGATATGCCTTTAAACAAAATTTTCATACTATAAAACTGTCGTTTTAGAGAAAAATAACCAATCATGTACTCTCTCTACCTTTATCTACATACTCGGATGTCTTTCCTGTTCTATAATAAGGTTTTCCTTTTCATCGTGGTATTGCAACATTTCGTTTCGCATAATTAAAAGCTATTTCAAGGTTTTGTTGCCACACATATTGTGACAAACAAACCATGGATTGTAAAAGCTAAGGAGCACATGGCCAAGTCGTACACGGGGAGAGTAGCACAATTGGTAGGGAATGCATGCTTGGCGACGGGTTGGGATTTTCTAATAGGTTTCATTTCTACAACAGGAATTGTAAGAATACTTAAACATATTGTTTCTTTGTGGATTCGTAGAATTAAAAGTCCAATTTGCCGAAATTCTAAATGTTGTTTATTTGCGTAGAAATACACTCCGTAGCAGCAGAATTACATCATATATCACAATCTACAACACCAAGGTCGATGACAGTAACAAACATCGCTCTCGTTACAATACAGCAGACTCTCGTTTTACGGAATAAACATGAATTCGAATATTCTATACAACAATCAAGATATCACTAGAATGTTCCAATTACCTCACTTATCTGTGTCGGTAAGTCTTGTCTCAGTGATACGCAATCCGACTGTTATCTTTATCTGCAGGCGCGGTTTGTGTACCCGAGTCATTCGCGCTCTCGCCGCGACAGTGCTCCCTCCTCAAGGCTGGTCGTCCCGAACGGCATCATCGCAGAAGGCCAGGCGATTCAAGTATACCACCAATATCTTCCCTCGAGGCACCTTCTGGATGCAGACCACGTCGTTAATCCTCTTCACCACTCGGTACGGTCCTTACCATAGTTGCTGGAGCTTCGGGTAGCGTCCCTTGGTCCAGGTACGGCGGTACAACCAGACTACGTCACCCTGCTGGAACCTTTGGCTGTTGGCTTGCCGGTCGTATAGGGTCTTCACGCGGCCGCTCGCCTTCTGGATGTTCTGACGAGCTACCTCATGCATGTCGTGGAGATGGTCCACCAGGTTCTCCACACACTCAGTTGCTGGCTATTTTGCGTCCGGGGGGCTTCCAAAAGCCAGATCACAGGGGAGGCGTAACTCTCGGCCGAACATTAAGCTGGCCGGCGTCATCCCAGTGGTGTCGTGTGTTGACGAGCGGTAGGCCAGCAAGAACAGTGGCACCTTGACGTCCCACTCTCCCTGATGGCTGGCCACAACCTTCCTCAGGTGCTCTTCTAAGGTCTTGATGTATCTCTCCACCATGCCGTCCGACTGTGGATGATAGGGTGTTGTGCGGGTCTTGTTCACCCCAAGTGTTTCTAGTGTCTCCTTCATCAGGTTGGGTTCAAAATTGGTGCCCTGGTCGCTGTGGAGCTCCAACAGCACCGAAATCGGCAGAACACTTGCACCACGAGGCAGTCTGTGATTGTCTTTGTCTCCTGGTTTGGGATGGCATATACCTCCCGCCACTTGGAGAAGTAGCCCACGACCACCATCAAGTACTTGTTACCGCGGTCGGATACTGGTAATGGTCCAGCTATGTCGACGGCGATCCTTTCGAATGGTGCTCCGACGTATTGCTGCATGCGGCCCCGGCTCCTAGTCTGGGGGCCGCGACTCACCGCGCACAAGTAACATTGACGGCACCATCTCTCAGCATCTGCTCGGAGCATCAGGCAGTAGAAGGGCTGTCGGAGTTTGTCGATTTTTTGGTTTGCTCCCAGGTGTCCTCCTCAAGCACCGGCATGCACTTCCTCCAAGAGTTCCGGGACCTTACTTCGGGGAAGCTCCCTCTGCGTCTTCCCATTCAGGCGATATATATCTCAACAAATAGATGCACTTTAAAGCATATTGTTACATAAATTAAGGTATGCAATGTACCGCTACATGTGGCATTTAACTTTAAGTTTACCATTAAGAGGCATATACAAATTCAACTTAACGTAACAGATACGTTAAATAGATTTCCTTCCTCTCTATAATTCCAAAGGCGATTGGCGATTACTTCATAATCTAGTTCCCGAGAGCAGTCTGTGAAAAGGACCAAGTAGCTTTTAATTGGATAACTACTATCAAACGGAGATTTTTAGACCACATCTGTCTCTACATTCCTGTTCAGGAAGGCGTTTTAATTGTCCTCTCAGTTACTCTTTGGGTGGAATTAGGTATATTTAAGTTATATTAGGAAATCTGTGTGTCGAATGTTTTCCTATTCAAAGTGCAAAAGAAACTCTCTTCCCTAGAGAATAAAGTTAAGGTGTTCGAAAATGAAAACCTTAGTGTAAGTTGGCTTGGTTTATTCATATCTAAAAGATAAACATTGCATTATTATAATAATAATAATAATAATAATAATAATAATAATAATAATAATAATAATAATAATAATAATAATAATAATAATAATAATAATAATAATAATAATAATAATAATAATAATAATAATAATAATAATTATTATTATTATTATTATTATTATTATTATTATTATTATTATTATTATTATTATTATTATTATTATTATTATTATTATTATTATTATTATTATTATTATTATTATTATTATTATTATTATTATTATTATTATTATTATTATTATTATTATTATTATTATTATTATTATTATTATTATTATTATTATTATTATTATTATTATTATTATTATTATTATTATTATTATTATTATTATTATTATTATTATTATTATTATTATTATTATTATTATTATTATTATTATTATTATTATTATTATTATTATTATTATTATTATTATTATTATTATTATTATTATTATTATAATAATTATTATTATTATTATAATAATTATTATTATTATTATAATAATTATTATTATTATTATAATAATTATTATTATTATTATTATAATAATTATTATTATTATTATAATAATTATTATTATTATTATTATAATAATTATTATTATTATAATAATTATTATTATTATTATAATAATTATTATTATTATTATAATAATTATTATTATTATTATAATAATTATTATTATTATTATAATAATTATTATTATTATTATAATAATTATTATTATTATTATAATAATTATTATTATTATTATAATAATTATTATTATAATAATTATTATTATTATTATAATATTATTATTATTATTATTATTATTATTATTATTATTATTATTATTATTATTATTATTATTATTATTATTATTATTATTATTATTATTATTATTATTATTATTATTATTATTATTATTATTATTATTATTATTATTATTATTATTATTATTATTATTATTATTATTATTATTATTATTATTACTATTATTATTATTATTATTACTATTATTATTATTATTATTATTATTATTATTATAATAATAATTATTATTATTATTATTATTATAATAATTATTATAATAATTATTATTATTATTATTATTATTATTATTATTATAATAATAATTATTATTATTATTATTATTATTATTATTATTATAATAATAATAATTATTATTATTATTATTATTATTATAATAATAATTATTATTATTATTATTATTATTATTATAATAATTATTATTATTATTATTATTATTCCTTTATTTCCCCCATTTATCTTACATACCATAGTGTTCGACTCAAATATTTCGTATTTATATTTTATAGACAACATATTTTGCTATGTCCCGAATTAAAAATTGGCATCTTTGGTGTAGTTTCAACATTTGTATATGCAGGTGTGCGGGCGCACTTGAGCGCCATTTAACGTATTCTCGGCTTCTTACCTCCAAATCTAGTATCCCAAATAATTGCTTTTGTATTGTTTATTCATATAATTAATTCAGAATAGTTAGTTAGTTACTAACACTCCCCACATGGCAACCTTGGCCTTCGGGGTAACCTCATCCCACCAAGTGATGACCGGACCCATTTCTCAGGTGGAGGCACCCAGAGGGCGGTGTCCATTACCTCCGATGATAGGGTGATAGTGAAGATGGCGGTGAGGTGAGAGGACCTACAGCTTTTACCGTGGACTCCGAACCACGTTGGGCATAGGGGATACTTCACGTGTGCTAGACAGAGGTGAAGGCGTGGATAGGGCCGACTTAAAATCGCCAACCCCAGAGCCGGGAATCGAACTCGGGACCCTTAGAACGGGAGCCGCGAACGAAACCACCGCGCTACCCCGGCGCCCTTAATTCAGAATATAGGAAGAAGATTTTTAGTAACTTTCCATCCAGTAACAAACCATCATTGATCCCGAAATGCTCCCGAATTCTTTTGTTTAGAAAAAAAAAAAGTGATTTTGATTATTATATCGAATATCCTGATCATGTTCTGTGCTGCTGTCCCATAGTAAGTAGAAAAAATATTGCATCATATATCAAATGTCAAATCGAGATCTCACTGAAAATACAGGTTTTGAGATCTTCTGAATTACGAATTTTTCTGAACAGCATTACATAAATGAAAACGCTGTAAATCATTAAGTGTGTGAAATAAATTTTCAAAGCCATTATTTCTTAAATTTCCACTTTAACAAAAAAAAAATTAACTACAGGTTTCCTTATTTATTACAGGCTGTCGGAGTATCTAAAATATATACCAAGGTTAATTTAAATTAGTACCGAATGAAGCGATGTCCCTTATGCCGTCTATGGAACCCTTAAACTCCCAAAAGAATTAAAAGCGTTGCCAGTTAACTTTATTCTTGCATTTAAATACTCCAGACTTCTTTCAGATCATATAAGATTGGAGAAATTTGAAATGCTGAGCATCGTTGGTTTTAATAATTGCAATGTAATTTACGTGTCCTAATAATATAGGGTAATATTTCTGATATTCAATGATGATTATCCTCACCACTTAAATGCATCCAAAGTTTCTATTTTTGTGTTCAGAATATTAAAAACTTACTAACCCAAAGGATAATTTGCAATCTTAGTAGTATTTGACGATTTCATACTACCCAGTTTACAATAGCTACAATTAACTATATTCGTTTTTTTGTTGTAATTTACGTACTTCAAAGTTAAGTCATATCGGACGATGAATGAAATGGATGAAATGATGCTCTAATGAGCTCAGGGTCTATAGAGCTTAGAGTTACCCGACATTCGTGTTTCAGGATAAGGGAAAACCCCAGCAAAACCTTATCCAGGTAACTCAGGCTGACCGAGATGCGAACTCGTGACCTCTTGAACGTGAGGCAGACACTCTACCACCACGCTACCGAGACGGGCTCTACATTCCGTTGACGATATAGTGCACCTCTGTTACATAACGTTTTACCAGTTGTAAAAGTATCATAGCCTTGATACATAATCGTCTCATTTGTCAATTTGATCATACTTGATACAAAAACTAAAATTATAAATAAGGCGTTCCAGTAAATTTTACAAGTTGTAGTTTCCTCGAAATAAAATTATGTTACGTAGAATTTCACTCTCTTTACTCTTATGTGCGGTGTTTGTAGGAGAAATCGAAATGGGAATCCACGTACATATTTTGTTAGTGTCTTCCAAATAAAATATAACATTCAGCAGAGAATTGACACGTGTAGTGCAATAATTTGTGAAAGGGAAGAACCAGACTTGAAAGTTCTACTGACGTCATGGACGGAAATGGGTTCCGCTTCTACCCATCCTCTACTCTAAGTGGTTTCTAATTGGATTTGTTCATTAAGCACAACTAATTGTTGGACTTGCCTTCCCTTTTCTATTCCATTCCTAAAAAGCAAAGTGCACTAATGTTTTCGCAGATAAAAACAAGGCTTTTGCAAATGTAAGTAAACAAAGTTCGTGTAGAAAGGCATATTTCGTAGGCTAAAATGGAAATTATTTTTAGGGATTCGAGGTATATGCATTTAGATGTTTCTCGTACGAATGTGCTTATACCATTAGTTCCTAAGCCATTTATATTCTTGGAGCTTATCATCTACGGGAATGCATTTTGACATGTTTGCTAAAGTAACTTTACATGTTGTACATATTTTTAACTTAAGAGCTGCAACACATCGACTTTGTGTACAGTCTTAATTCTGAGACGAGTAAACACAAACACATCTCTCTGAACCTAAGTTTAAAATGTTAAATTTTAAATGTTTCCCACGAAGGTTGAAGAAATAGTAGATATGGACTATCCTTTTTAACCCTAGTAATTGAATCGCTGTTTTAAATGTTATATGCCATATTTATTTATATTCTGTACTTAGTAATAAATATGTATGATATGTTTAAATAGGATTTTTATGTTTAAATTTGTCTTTTGTATGAAGGAAAATTTATACTTATTATTTATTAACTTATTTATTTACTTACCTGTTTGTTTACTTGCTTAATTTATTTCTGCTGAGCAACTACCTTGGTATATGACACAGCTTTAGCCCAGGCTCATTGCTTACATATCTTACATTTTAAACACATACACACATACAGTGTGTTTCTTTTCACTGTTCAGTTCCACTTTTTACTTAATATAAAAGCTGGTCCAATTTCATACACTCTTTATATAACAAACCAGTGCTAAGTTTAAACCGTTTTTCATATACAAATACTTTTGTCCACATGTCTGCCCCTGGAGGTTCAAATATAACATGTTCAGTATGTTCCTTATTGCACACTAAGGGATAATAACCTACCATTTCAAATATTTTTCTTCTAGCTATCAAAAAAACTCCTTTTCCCATATACCACTTCTATTATTTTTCATATTCTTTTGAAGGATAATAGGATATTTAACAAAAATGGAGTGCTAAAGTAACCCTTACAGCAAAAAGGAAGGATAAAAGACCAAACACGCTGCAGATCGCGTTATTCCTCTTATCGGCTGAATGTTGGTCTAGTGCATGCGCGTGCAGCACAGGTCCTTGGGGGTGTTGTCTTAGATTATTAGGTTTGAAATCATTTGTTCCAATATTTTGATTACTAGAGTCTTTTGCGTGAGTATGTGAAACTGAATGATTTTTTGAGAAAAGAAGAAGCCAAACCTGGTTTGTAAATACTTAAAAGTGTGCAGTTTTAATTAAGTGCCATGCATAACGTTTTTTAATTTTATCTTTCTCTGCTTTCTTACAACGTGGCCCAAATAGAGCAGTAGATATAAAGGCCCAGTGATGAAGATACTTCAATAATGTTTAGTAAACAGTTGGGCCATAATAACACGATCAAACTCCTGTAAATCTTCACATGAATAATGAAAGTATTTTATTTAGTTTCTGCTTCATTATTTTGTAATTATTGCTTTAAAAGAACAAAGTAACCTTTACGCGACTTTTTTATCAATCTTACTTTGAGAGCAAGGTTAGCAAACGCCTGCGTATTGCTCTGACAATCGAGTTTAGCAACCAATGTATCTATCATCATTTGTCTATGAATATCAAATGTTACATTGCTCATTTTGCTGGTACATTTTTATACACACTAAAATTGTACTGCGCCCGTTCTACCCTGTTTGTTCAGCCTCGGGTCCGTCCTACTCTGTTCCTACTCTGCTACATCGTCAACATGGTTTAGATCCATTGTTTAACGTGAACAAGCACTATCACATGCACCGGCAATGTTTAGTGCTACAGGTACGAATTGAGTGCATATCACCTGTCAGCGATGTCTGCTCCATTCAGCTTGCGTTTATCCTGTTCTACAAGGTACAAGAAATGTATGTAATCAGTTTACACCAGGAAAACTTAAGCGTCTTCTAATTTATAGAAATCTCTTCATTATTCAGTGTCATGATGTACAGAAAGGAAACAGTAGAATTTTGGTTATGCTTCTCTGAAAATGTGAATTTTTCATCCAGTGTTAGGTACCATAACATCATTATAGTGGTGCCAATAATATGAGAAAAATATCTGGTAGGTTACATTTTCAATATAGCTGCTATCGTATACTTTTTACACTTTTTTTCGCACACTAGCATTAGAAATGCGTCCGAATTTTCCCGTTATTTTATTTTACCAAAAAGGTATCAGAAAAAATTACGATAATTTAAATTTCCATTCTGTCTGTTAATTTATATTTTTATACATATTATGCACACTAATATTACAAAAATTCTTCATTTCCCCTCTACTTCGTTTTAATCAAGATCAGGAAATTTTAGAAAACAGTCGATATATTGCTTTTGAACATTAATATTACAAACTTTTTGGTTTCCGACCTACTTCACTTTAATCAAGATAACCTGTGCAGAAATACAAGAGCAATGAGCGATACTCAAATTTTTATTTAAGCAAAAACGAATTTATGTTCCGGTGACCTTTTTCCAACTTGTAACCTTGCATGACAGTGCATGCAAACAAAATAGTATGGACAGTTCAAGAATATTGAAAACTTCACCAACAGATTTGATGAAATCTATATAAGTTTCGTTAGTAATTCACCATTTATTTAAAATTCATTCAAAATTAAGGCAATTTAATAGGCTGTTCAGGACAGTTCAAGGTATGCCTTTTATTGCTAATGCAAATATCTGAAACGGTTGTTTTAATAAAAATTGTTATAGTCATTGTTTAAAATCAAGGATTGTGAATATGAAGGATCTTAAAGAATTTAAAAAAAATCTTGACGCTGTTTGGAAGTCAAACACTAATAAAGAATATTAATATGAATGAGGACAGTGAAGAACATTTTAACCCTTAACCCGAAACATCTCTCAAATGTGCGTAACTAGAAGCATGCGGTCTCTCAGACCTCGTAAAGTTTTGTTACATAACTTCACATTGTTTGAAAAAAATTGACAAAATTAGGTAAATAGTCAGTTAATTCATTGTAGAAGTAAATTAAATACAATTCATCCGGTATAAAGACCTTGTTGAACTGGAAATATGAGTAGTTGCAGTCATTTAGTATCAGTCTTGAAATTATTGTTAATTTTGTTACACCACCCCGATATAAATGAATAGAAATAAAGATACTAAGTAACCAAATAAATGAAACTACTAAATCATAGTGCTTTTGCCACAGTCAATACACATCCTTCTACTACATTCCAGGCAAAATTGTTTGACTGCATTTGATGCACTTATATGCCGTTTTCCTTTTCTTGGATGCAGGACACTTCATACACGCCTTCCTCTTTTCATTCTGTCAACTGGCATGCATTCGCTTGATTAATGACTGTCTCCAGAACTTTGAGAATCATTCCCTTAATATCTCTTGGTAAGTTCTTATTTTGTGGGCGTCTCCGTAGATGTGGCTCTATTGGTTCCATGGCTGGACCCTTGGTGAATTTGAGACGAGTCAATACGGGGTGTCCTCTGTAACACAAATACAGAATAAACGATCGCACTTGAAATTGTGTTTGCCATAGAAGTACCGTACTTGCTGTGAGGAATTATCTGTGGTACAGGTCACACCAGGCTCTTCTTTCAATAGCGCCGTTTTTTTCACTACTATCAGTCTCTATTTTTCGGTTATCATCTGTTATGACCATATCAGGATCAGCATCAGAATAATAAAAAATATTGTCGTCCTCCTCGTCGTTTCCATTTTCCTCTGTATCACGTAATTGCTCTTGAATCCAAGCATCAAATTTGATCAGCTGCACACATCTTACTCCTCTTTAACAGTCTCTCCATACTGTATAGCTAAAAAGTAATGGGATAAAAAGTAATGGGAATTTGTCCACATAACAAAATGCTACAACATAAGCAAATACATAAAATAACAAAAACAAAATCTGCAGTATTTAGAAACATGCGGTCTATCGGACGTACCTATTTATTACACGTAATTCGAAACATGGGGTATTCCAGGCACTCAATATCGCGCACAGTTCTAAACAATACAGTTTATCGCTACACTGACAGTGTCAAACTGTTGATTGTTGCTTTCAACGCGGCTAGCATTAAGACGAAGATACCCAGAAAGAGCGACCGCAGAGTTTTTCATTGCTACCGCACCCCAACTTTAAAATGACGGAAGGGTCTGAGAGACCGATGTTTCGGGTTAAGGGTTAAATCAATCTGAAGGAGTTTATGTATTCTTCAAGATT